>OZ010591.1:56271021-56438521 GCA_963932145.1 Acanthosepion lycidas | reverse complement strand
ATTCCATGTGCTGGTGTTGGGCTGTCGGTTTCCTAGGAACTGATCTGCTTGGCTGGATTGACTTGATTCGACGTGAGAGTAGAGTATATATACAGGAAGTCTTCGATTAAGGCGCATTCGATTAATGTCTTTTCGATTTTTGCGCAGGAATTTTTTAGACCAAAATTATATTAGTGCGACAAAACATTGTTCAGTTTAACCACAGTATTTAAAAATCGATTTTTTTATAGTTACCAATTATTTTAAAAATTTCTAAAATTTAAAAATGGAAAATACAATTTTTATACCTATTTTCATTGTTTATTAACTAATCTGTTTGGAAGCTTGACATCATAGAAGGCTTTCTACCTTCCAGCAGACAAAACGTCGAATCCGGTTCAAGCAAATCAGTTCCTAGGAAACTGAGAGCCCGACACCAGCACATGGGATTTGATTATAATGGTGAAGGTTTTGTGCAGAATTATCCACACTTTTTGGGGACCTGGCGCACTATTTTGTTTGTCAATGTTGTTTATATTCAATTAATGGACTCACTGAAAATAATGCCTTGCAATTATTTCCACGAGAACTAATGCAAATATAGGGAACATAATGCCACCAATAGATAGAACGCAATTTTCATTTAATGCAGTCACCACCATTGGCTCTACGTTGTCACCAGTGACGAATGGGCGTGGAACTCGTAACGGGACTCGTCTCACACATTTTCTGACTTCCACGGTTGAAAAACATTACCTAGTGCCTGTGACCACGTCCACTGCCTATTCCCCATAAATGCTCAACAAATTAATAAGTGTCAACGAATATAATTGTTTCTGTAATGACATACCTCTGCTTCATAGGCACTTTCATGTCAGACGTGACTTTACCAGACAGTCATTCAGCTTTTACTTCTTAAAAGGGAAAATATTATGGGTATCGACGGGAATATTCAACATCGACTGTCATACAACCAACATTCTTCTCTGTTGCCATGAGCCGACATAATAAATTATCGAGGCATTACATTCGGAGTGACCCTCATATCAATCTATCTCAGGCTGTTCGCATTTATTTATTTTTATGTTCCGTATCAAGAACATATCGAAAACTTAATGTTCCAGATTGATTGCACTGAAGACGAGACCTGGAATACAACGACTGCATCCTTTCAAAACAGTTAAGAGCCTCGAGTCAAAAAGGCCAACTTAAGGAATATGAAACTCCTTATTAAATCAGCGTCGTTCTTGTGCCGCCGATAGTGAAATAGCCTACACGAAATAAATACACGAAATAAATGCACGAAAAGAAATTTGTAATGTGATTAGATAGTGGAACTTCGTCCATATACCATATTTGGCTCCATTCATGATTTAACAGATGCCCTGCAAATGTGTATTAGTTATCAAGTTCCTGTCGTAGATATTAATTCTTGCAGTGAATTGAGTCTTTATTAGTTGCCCCAAACTCGTGGTGCCGTTTCAGACTAAAAGCAGTTCCAAGTACTACACTCGCCGGTCAAAATCACAGTTCATCCCAGAAATGAAACAAAAACATGAGAATGCAAAATAGTGAATTGAGGTGATTAGAAATAAGAAATAAATTGCGAAAAATCTCAGAGGGAAGTCTTCAATAATGGGAATATGAGAAAAGAAATTTGTAACGAGAGTAAATAGCCAAATAAGATACATCAACAAAGTTCCACTAACTTTTTATCTCCTCTCCAACAATACGGTATCCTTCTGTTGCCTCTAGTTTTCTCCTCATCCTTGGGAAGATTATCCATCATTCCCTGCCTTATAAGGAGATGCATATTACATCGCAATCCAGCACTCTTTTCCTTTTTTTTTTGTTTCTACCGATTTTTTCCCGTTTCTCCGCATCTAGAAATGCTTCTTTCGCTAGTCCAATACGTGTTCGAAAAAAATTCACAGAACTTCGAACTTCGAACTTCTGCACCTGCTCGATATTGCTATCTCAAATTTGTATCTCTAGTTATACCATTTTTCTTCAATTGATGGCCATAATTGTAATTGATGTTTATTTCTTTTTTTTTTCTCGCTTTCTTATACTACACTGTTTAAGACGTCCTGTGATTTTCCTATCGAGTTAGCCATCAACATAGTGACAGCTGCGTATATAATCTTAAGGTTACGCCCACCGATAATAAATGCTAGTAGTATCTCCATTTCCCTTATATCGCTGTAGAAGTCGAATAAATCTAGAGAGAAGACACATCCTTGTAATTTTGTGTAGCTACTGAGTTCATTTTCTATCCGAACGCAAGCGGTTCGATCCCAGTGTAAGTTCTAGATGCCCATATCTAATGGCATAAAAGGAGCACCGGGTTATTAGATAAAACTGTAAATAATACATATTATTCTAATATCCTTATGTTTCGATTATAAGCATCAAATCTTCATTGCGTCTATTGTATTCAGTAATTGTTCTCATGACTGAATAAATACTTTTTTTACTAATATTCACTCAAGAGCCACTCAAAGTAGAGGGGTACTGAATAGTGTGTGATATTAATACTCATACATTTGGGGCACCAGTGAAAATAGCTCATCAGAGCAGTTGCCATGAAAATATTTGTAGAAAAGACAGAGGGAAGTCACATGACGTCTTTGAGAAACTGACTGGAGTCGAGATGCTTATACAGATATTGTATCAAATCACCCTTCCGTATTCCGTTGGTGTGAAGTAAGTTCCACTCGAACAGCTTCTTCCTGCAAACCGCTGCTCTGTGGAACCGACTCCTAAGAAAATGTTTCCCCGATCACTACAATCTTTACCGTTTCAAGGCTAATCGTAACCGTTATCTTCGTCTCCTATCCGCAGAAATTGCCTCCTAACCTAACCCTCTATCTCAAGTGTCCTCCGGACCCTGTAAACAGTGAACATTACTGTAAAATAAAGGGATCTCCGGCCAGAGAAGTGCTGCACACACGGTTTTTTTATGACATTCCTTTTAAAGCTTGTGCGTAAAGATCCCAGTAGATCAGCCTTTTTAAAATCCTTGCTCTTCTCGCAGCATCGACCATGCCGCATTCAATGTCACTTAAAATAACTTTATTTTCTATAATAATACATGAAATGAAATTTAGCAAATCGCAGTGACCATGATTAAATGGAATACTGTTGTCATATATGGTCTGGTACTCTTTCTCTTCATCTCGAGTTTCTCGACAAAATCCAAAGACGGATATGCAATGTGATCAGTCCTGACTTGGAGTCTCGGCTGCAGTCACATTCTCACTGACGTAATATGGATTCTGTCTTTTCTATAAATAGTTTCATTGCAACTGCATGAATTTAAGCTTGCTACTAGGTCTGCATCTCGGTCCCACACATTTACTGTTGAAACAGTTAAATGTGACCCCATCTCCTACTTCAACAGCTTCTTCTCTCGCACTTCCCGACAGTGGAACTCCCTTCTTCTTACTTGCTTCCCTGATAACTATAATATAATCTTTAAAAATTTAAATGAAATGTCAATCGACATCTTCTGTTGACTTGATCCCCGTTCTTCTTTTTATCCTTTCCTCATCCCCAACCCCACCGTCCATACACACTCTCTGTAGTCCCCTTGTGTACATGCTTAAAAAACTCTCACGTCATTGGCTAATTAGTAAAACCTGAGAAACACGCGCGTAACTGAAATGTTTTACGATGAATAACCGATCACCAGACGGCGTTTAATGGCAGTTATTTCCGTTAAACTTTTACTTACGTGTGTATTTGGCAGTTTTTTTGTAAAATCCACAAAACGTAATATTTATACCGTATGTGTAATTGTCCGAATGATATTAAACACTGTATTAAAAAAAATCAGCGTTTGGCCGGATTATATAAGCGAGAAACCCAAGGTCACAAACACATCTATCCAACCAAATATGTTAGCTCTATCTCTGATAGTGAGCGCTTTCTATTAGGTTGGTGCAAAAATAATATCGTTTTTTGACGTTAAAAATACGTATTTTTGGCACCAACCTAATAATAATTTCCGCGCATATAATATATATATATATATATATATATATATATATATATATATATATATATATATATATATATATATATATATATATATATATATATATATATACACACACTCTTCACATATATGTATATATATATATATATATATATATAGATAGATAGATAGATAGATAGATAGATAGATAGATATAGATAGATAGAGAGAGAGAGAGAGAGATGAGAGAGATAGTCCATCAAAAATATGTACAGACTCCGGGAAAGGAAACGCTTCTCTTTCGTAGTTTATACTTATGCCTATGGGGGGGGTGCCTAAATGTTGTGTGCCACAGAAAACTGACTACATTGGCGGACCTTAGACAAGGAGTTTAATGTGGACACCATTTTTAGGATCTTTTGAGATTGCAGACTCCAGAGGCAGCTATAATAATCTCGTGATGTCTGAATAAATTTAGTATTAAAATATCTATAAAAGTTTTTCCTTTCCTGATGTGTGCATGAACATTTAAGGCGGAATCCACACACACACACACACACACACACACACACACATATATATATATATATATATATATATATATATATATATATATATATATATATATTACGCAACTCCCTGTGCCTTTTCTATACATAGTATACTGCGATGTATTTAAAGACATTTGATCAAATCCAAAGACGATTTTTCAAATTGTATTAGTCTTGACTTAGAATCAACGTTTCATTCATTTTACCACAGTCAGACTACGATAAATATTTTTTATGACAATTGTCCTGATAAGCTTTTTTTTATTTTTTGGTACGTCACTTTACGAATTCCAGCACAGCACTACATTGGCAGCTAGCTTTCATCGTCTTACAGTTGAAATTGATAGATGCAACCATATGGTCCATGCAGCCTCTTATCTCGAAAAGTCTCGCCTATGGAACTCACTTACGGCTTCTTGCTTTCCAAAAAACTTTGATATTAAAACCTTAAATGCCGTGTCAATCGTCATCTTCTGTCTCCTTTATTCCAGTTCTTCTATTGTCCTCTCTCCTTAATGGTGTTTTTTATTCACATTCTTTCACAGTAAAACCTTGCATTTTATTGGCTGTATAGCCTTGATTGGGGTGAAATTTTATATATATATATATATATATATATATATATATATATATATATATATATATATATATATATATATATTTCAATTATAGGTGCAATTATAATTTATAAATTCATGAATCATTCATACAAAAAACAAATATAGAGGTTAATGATTTAAATAGCGAGAATACATCTTCGCAACAATTTCAATAAGTTACACTAACCCCGAACCTGTATATGAATAATATGATCCCTGTTCATAAATTCCAGTTTCATAAGGTCTTTTTTAGTTTTTACAAGCTTTCGTATGTTCCTACAGACATCATCAGGTATGGAAATGGATTTTGTTCCTGTTTTTACTTCTCGGTAATAAGAGGACAACAAAAATAGAGATGTAATCCGAAAAAATGCTATGAGAAATGTGTTATTGTTTTGGAACGTGCGGTCGTAAGGTTGAGTTTGAATTTAAATTTTAAGGTTGTGCGTTTTTGTACAAATATAGTAATAAGAGAATTCTTTTTTACTGGTAGGTTGTCCGTCAATGTGGCATGAACGATATTGTTCAATAATTACAGTAATGTCACACTTATTATCCGAAAGTTACACGTTGGATCAGTTATTTTAATTTCAATTATAGGTGCAATTATAATTTATAAATTCATATTTTTTGTATGAATGAATATATATATATATATATATATATATATATATATATATATATATATATATATATATAACCTAGTTTTATTAAATAAAGCCGACACAAAATCTAACAAAACTGGGTAATAGTTCTTGTTTTTGTATAAGATGTTGTACATCTAAAGTAATATTCTAGATAAACTCTCCAAACCTGAAGTTTTTGAGCACCTTCAAAAATACATAAAGTCGACACAAAATTTAACAAATTCAGATTATATATATATATATATATATATATATATATATATATATATATATATATATATATATATATATGTATATATATATATATATATATATTCATAGTAATTCATCAAGTCTAGAAGAATCCTCAGCAGAATGCAGAAAGCATTGGACGGCTGTTTAGTCTTATTTGGGACTTCTTCGTCACCGTTATAGTTTTAAGCTATGATATATTTATAGGTTAAAGTGCTGAATATCCGGGATAGGGTATATGTAAATATAAAAGTGGACATTGAAGTCAAAACGCGACAGTCTGTTCCATGCTAAACGCAATCGTCAGGTCATGTCAGTTGTGTTTTTGCTCGACTATTTATATATACAGGTCAGTGATGCATTGTGGGTTGCATTGTGGGCACTCTATTGTATTATTCTAACGGTTATTTTTGTGGACGTTAAAGGTTTCGAATTATTCTATCGGGTATTGAGTGGGAAAAATATTGAATTAGAATGCAGTTTTTTAGCTATTTATAGTGTTGTTAGTTAACTTATATATATATATATTATTGATTGTATCTATAACAAGAATAATGGTAATAAAATAAAATAAGTAAATAAACTAAGTAAATAATAAACAAGTTAACAAACCTCGATCATACTGATAAACAGTGATAACAACCAACGTAAAATAATGAATATCATTAGTCTGATTATCAACATTATTATTATGATTATCAATATTATTATTATGATTATCAATATTATTATTATTGTTGTCCTTTTGGTTACCAGAATTTCCTCCGTCAGCCTACTATATATATTTTTCTACATACAACGTATGAAAGCAAGTACGATATTCTACCCTCACCAGCCGCCAACCAGGGTATGTAACACAGTTTAGGTTTGCTAAGCCAGTACTGCCACCCCTGGCCCCACCAGAAGCTTTTGCCACTAGAGTATTGTTCTCTTGTAGACGTGTCAGTACTGTTGTGACTTTTATTTCGATGGCTGTTGAGCTGTGGTCTGAAGACGTGGTAAAGCACGTTTCAGGCTCCGGATAGTGATACCTACTTTCAAAAGTATTGAAACGCTTGACCGTCTGAGGAATCCACGGTACCCAACCTCAGTAGGTAGCACATGACATGTCCACTCTTTTCCACGCACTCGCATCTCCGTGATTCGTAGCGGTTTTTTTCTTTCGCTCGTGCGCCTCCTCCTTGTTCTCTTTCCATGGAACAGTCAATTCTGCTAGGAGGACAAACTTCTTTGAATCAGACCACGCTACAATTTCAGGACGTGTGTCTGAAGGATGTATACTGGAAATTGAAGAGGTGTTATAAGATCAACTAACACCCTCTAGTCACGGGCTCCACTTAATGGCGTCATGTTGGATGTTATTTGGGTCTTCCACACAGGTTGTTCACCGGCCTTGTGAAAAGGGATCTTAGGTTCTCTGACCGTTGTAAGCTGTTTGTTAGCTGCTTCACACTGTGTCCTCACTAAATCTATGACCACGTCCAGCACTTTTTATGACACAATTTGTACATCTGCAGTGATAGTTGGCATACAGAGAGAGCATGTGATGTAAAGTGATCGGATCACTTTGACATAATGCGCATACATTGGTGCCATTGTACCCCCTCACAGCTTGAGATTGGTTGCATTTGGTAGGTGATCATAGGTAAATCGCAAAAGGAATGATATTATCAATGGCTCCATTGCAATCATTATATTCCATAATCGCTTCAGCGGGTCGGTATCACTCCATCTAGTCCAAACACATTTTTTGGAGTGAGAAACAGCTGATGTCCGCTGCTCTTCAATCACAATGTCTTGTTTTCCCTTTAGACCTTGTTTGGAGAAAAACTGCTTTCTCATACAACCCAGGCAAGGTTGATTGGTTTGAGCCACTTCCTATAATCTCGTTGGTTAGCAGATTGGATTCTGCTTCTTGGGTGGCTTCTACTGCCGACCATTTGGTGCCAGTTCTGATATCTGGTCGTAATCTGCGGACGAACTCATCGGCCGAGTCCCACATCATCATGTCAAGGCGTACCTCCCGACTTTGAACTTCTCCAACAATGAATAGATAGGAAGTTGCCGGTTTCCGGCATTAATGTAAGGTCACACTGTGGAGAAGCAGGAGGGAACTCCAAGCCACTTGGGCAGGAACATGTTGATACACTGTTGCGTCTGCTGAATGCCAGTAACATCATTCACCTGCAACCAAACCATGTTGGTAGCATCAAGCCTTCAGTTTGCCGTAGTGATGGGTTCTGGCGATGGATTCAGGTCCATCTTGCTTCACTGTCTGCACCACTTTACCACGGTGGCGATCAGTTAGTGGAATTTCATACAGCCGCCAGAGGCTATTCACTGACTTCTCTTCGACTGTCGGGATCATGTCACCCACAAAGCAGGAGTGAATTTCCCTGACAGAACCTCTAAGTAATGGTAAGTACCGTCTTTTCTTGGTCTAGCCTTCATTCTCGCCCACGTGAAGAGCCGGTGCTAGCGCTGCAGCAGTTCATCGGCACCGACATTAGACGGGGGACGAGAATGGTGATGTCATCCATGGAAGGTGGAAGGACCATTTATTTCTTAGTCATTACGCCCTTTATTGTCCCCGCTAAACCCCATAATATAAGTCCATATAAATAATGAAAAGATATGGTGAAATCACCCCTCATCATAATGCCGACCTTGAGGCTTTGGGTAGCGAACAGTCTAGGAGAAGGACAACTCTGATTTCAAAACCTGTTGAGGATCTTTTGGGAATCTTACTGATACTGCCAAAAAGTGTGGTTGGTTCTGCACAAGCCTTCATCACTATAATCAAATGATATGTGCGTGTAGTCTTGCTGTTGGTTCTAAGAACTGAAGTGTCTCATACGTCGAAAACAACGAGAGAAACTAGTGTATATATATATATATATATATATATATATATATATATATATATATATATATATAGTACTTTATGTATGTATGTGCGTATGAGTATAACTACATATCAATTATATTTTAACAAATGAGTTATTATAAATTAATTCTTTTATTTGCTTCAGGAGGTAGATGGTTTCATTACGTGTAAGGAAGTAAAACGTAGATAAGATCCACGCGAAATCAGGGTTAATTATTTCAGTTACATAAACGGAAATGCTATTGGGCCTCGAGGTATTTCAATTAGATACAGGCTTTTTATTAAACTCCATGAAAATTAAACTCGAAATCTAATGTAAAATTCTTCCTATATCAGAATTGCAAGCCGACCTCAAGTCCGTAGTTAACTGGGGCAAGAGATGGCTTGTTAATTTTATCGCCTGCAAAACTAAACTTCTCTCCATTAATCATCTGAGAAAACCCTTTCTGCCTTTCATCACCCCGACTGATGCTATTCTTCAGGAAAGTGACTCGACCTTACGCGGGCTCACGTTCCATGCTGATATGAAATGGAAAGACTATATGGAATCTATTGCTAGGTCAGATGCTAAGGAAGTTGGTTCAGGATGAAGAAGCTACAATATTATTGGTCCTGATCTGGCGGATCAGCTGCAGTCACTTTCCCACTGCCGTAAGGCAACCAATCAACCTCTTCTATAAATGCTTTTATGGTAATTGTTCTAATGTGCTCTTCGCTATGTTACCTGGTGATTTTGAATTTAAACGAAGCACTAGATTGATGTCGAAATCTCATCAATTTACAGCTGAGATGGTTAGATGTAGCCGTAAAATCTATTCTAACAGGTTATTTTCTCTTGCTTTTCGCTTGTGGACCTCCGTACTTTTTAGCCAACTTTAATCTGCAAAAATTTAAATGTATTGCCAATCGCTATCTACTGTCCACCTGATCACTCTCTTCTATTTCTGCTCATCATTAATGTTTCTGTTCTGTTTTTTTTTTTGTTTTTTTTTTTTTTTGTGGCATTACTGATGTGACACTATTTAGGGTTGCTAGAAAGAAAGAAGAAAAAAAAGAAAAGGCAAGAATTAAATTTAGGTGATAAGAAGCCATCAAGAAAAGTACACTAAGCGATGTTATTTTTCTAACAGAGAAAAATGGTAAGATTTTATTTTCATTATCGAGGAAGTAAGACACTGGATTTAATTTGATTTATGACGATGCACCGAGTGGACGATAGCCGCCTACTATGACAATGATAATGAAAATTTCAGGTTGGTCAAGTGGCCTACGAAACAGAAACTGGGAGATAATGATAATTAGGTCATGCTCTGACCGAAACCAAAATATCCGTTGGGCCACCCCCATATCATTTGGAAAAAGACACCTGTTTTATGTCGAAGCTGGCCACGATAGGAAAATTATTTTATCAGAACGAATAATTGACTGGAACGTGAATATCGCCGGATGATCACCCACTTGTTTGGCGAAGGTCCCGAGTGATGAATCCCAGGTGACATTCAGGATATAATTGAGATTAAGAGACCACACTACAGGTCGTATTGGGTTGTTGTCTGACAGAAGAAAGGAAAGAAAAGAAAGAAAGAAAAGAAAGGAAGAAAAAAAAGGAAGATAATTTTTTTTTTCTTTGAGCAAGATTTTTTAAACTGAGGCCAGTCTGGCCACACCCACACTGCTGGGCGCCCATTGGCTGAATGGTGGCGTGAGCGGTAGGCGAAGGTAATCATGCGAAGAAGGAGGGGCGGCCTCTTGACGCCCCCCTGAAGGGATCGGTGTGAGATGCCACTGTGAGAGAGAGGGAAAACCCGTTGACACCCTCTGAGGGTATGGGTGAGATACCAAAATGAGAAAGGAAGAATTTGGGAGGACGAAAGACTTCCAAAAATAGAAATAATAATTCTTCCTGATAATTTTTCCTAACCGAAAACAAAGAAAAACCTTTAATACGGATTTAGAATTATCAAGGAACCTCAAACCCCGACAGGCCCACCCCGGTTTTGATCGGCTTCCATATAAGCAGAGTCGCAACGAGTTGCGGCAGTTGAATTAGGGAGTTCGCAGCTGAGTTGAATTGAGTTGGGCCTGCCTCGCAAAAAGCTGACTAAGATTCCACGCAATCACGACCTCAACTTCTAACCAAGAACAATTTATTTTTTTGAAGAACGACTTAGACTCACACCACCAAAACCAGTTTTGTGAATATCGCCTGAAGACACCAAAAACCAGTTTCCTGAAAAACAATTTAAGATGTTAAGACTCGCCTAACAAACACAAAGTGTCACGAATCCATATAAGCGGGTTGGTAGAAAGACGCAGTCCAGTATTCAGCAACCAGATATAAAATATTGTTATCCTTTTTTTAACACAATTGAACGTTTCGAGTTAATACTTTATTTTCTTTTACATATACTTGTGCGGTATTACCCTTGTTCGGACTCGACTTGCATTACGGCCCGGCGACTGATTGATTTCGTCTACCTAAGATCAAATCACAACGTGGGTAGGTTAGACTAGAAATCAAAACAGTTACTTCGGTAACCAGACGTTGGAGGCGAGCTGGGAACGACAAGGCTGATGCCGAATCTAAGCAGATTCCCATCCGAATCAGCAAAAGGTTAGAACATCACATTTGGTGCCGCGACCAATACCAAGTCACATTGGTCGTCACAGGACAGAATAGGACGGCGACGGCGCGGAGACAGACGAGGTGACGTCACAACTGGCGCCGCGACCGGGACAGCACGACGGACGCGGCCAGGCAGACGTCACGATTGGCGCAGCGACACCGGGGGACGTCACACTGACTTTCTTGGAGTGATTCTGATTAAAATGATATTGCTGGAAATGTCATCTTATTATCAACACAAAGAATTTTAAATTTAATTTATTTCTTAATATATTTTTGCTATATAATCTAGCCGATTTCAATTCCTATATTTTTCTTCTTTTTTTTTTTTCATGTACCCATCACTTTTGTTATTAAATATCCCACATTGTGATAATAGAAAATCTACCAAGAAAGGTGAAATGTTTTAAGAACCTGTACGTAAATGTGTTTAGACGGTTTAACGATTCAAGGAATTACCAGGGGTGCTTAACTATTGGATGTATTGTAACATACATTTAAAATCACATCTGCCGGAAAGATTTTAGCCTGTTTCCTACTGATGAGAAAAGCTGGTCCTGACTAATGTCGAAATATTTTCAAGTAACTTGTCAGGGAAAGTGGAATATCCTAAAGCCAATTGAAATTTTCAAACAGGAATTACTAATAATTTGTGACATTCCCAGTAAAGAACAGAGTCTTTTATTTATTGCAGCTTCCGGCTATGTTTTGTTCGGAGATTCCTAACATCTTTTCAACGTGGCTTCTTTTATTATTTTTTGTATCTTAAGTTGTGGAGCTGTCAATTTTCACTTTCTTAAGGTGGAAAAGATACTTGGAGTATTGCAAACTATAGTCGGGATCACAATTCTCGCTGGATGTGCATTTTAAAAGATCACTACTGTTTTGCTGGTATCATTTAAAAATTAAAAATAAAAAAAATAAAAATAAAAAAAACAATTTGTCTGCTTCTACAGGGTGTCCCACAAAAAGCAGGAAATTTTAAATTTACACTCTGATGAAAAAAAATAACTAACATATTTAAAAAAATATATATTTTATTATATGAATGTTAAATAACATATAAATTTTTTAACTCTTTTTTGTTCCAGGATGGTGCAGTTATCAAATTTTCAATGCAAGGTGACTGTTCTCTTTAAGAAAGAACATCCAACTCGAGGTCTGAAAAAATGCCAAAAAATTTTGCCAGAGTTCTTTTGTTTGAACACCAAATCTAACATTTGTGTTTTTGTTCTGTTTTAAGCGATTACATTTTTATCCTTTGCTTTTGTTTCAAATAACCGTAACAAAAATTCCAACAATTAAATAAATTGTAGCAAATTTCTTTTTTTATTTTTATTTTATTGTGAAGCACACAGTATTTCTCAATTAACTATTTTCCGATTACGCCGTATATGCTACATATATATATATATATATATCGGGCACGTACCGTCAGTAATTACTCAGGGTAGGTAGGTTGTGACCTTTATCTACAAAATGAATTAAACGAGCGCTCGAGGCACGTCAGCGTAAATGACGGTTCCGTATAGGATGCAGGTTCGAATCCTGTCAAAGGACGAATATTTTCTATGAAAATTTCTCGGACATTCTGGCCGGTAAATGTTATTTAATACTGTTTATTATAAACAGAGCATTTACTTAAATACTTGTATCTATAACGTTAAACATAAAAATGTCTTTAATAAATAAATTGTCGGACTTTGTCCATTTCGTAATATATGTAGTCATACATATAAACTTACATAGTTACAAACCTAATATATATTTTTCAGTGTTTGATGCAAAATAAATGTTTATTTTTAAGACTATATAAACTTATTTTTATGATGACATTTCATTTGTCTGGTTCAATAGCTGGCTTGTATTTTCTTCCAGGCATAGTTTGCATCTGTTTATTTATTTATATTTATATATATATATATATGAATTACGATCAAATATAGATCGGAAGGCTAAAAGACAAACAGGAAATCTTTATAAATCTGACATGATTTGTTTTTATTAACACTTGAGACGTCGCCTTTTTGGAGAAATCGGCTGTGTTTATGTCAGCTCCGGTTAGCATCGTAGTTTGTTGTTAATATCTTTTGGTTGATGACTAAAAATTAACTTCCACATTTTGACTGTACGCATGCGATTCATTTGGACACCATGTGTATTTAAAGTACTTTCCGGTTATTATTTTTAGTTAGGAGGACTTGTGTATGTTTAGATTTCATTTGTTTACTTTTTGTGTATCGTTCTCTGAAAAAAAAAACGCTGAGTCACCGGAAGTTAACGGCATTAGTTCTGTTTTCCGCGGTGGCGCTTTCAGACGTTTGAGTAGCCGGCAGTAACTTCCGGCCGGGTGCGGTACACGTAACCGTGCTTTCAAATTGATTTCGTGCAAAAACAATTGTGTTTTTCCAAATTTTGGCGCTGTCAGAACCACCGCCGGGCAATTTTACGTAGTCCTTTGAAGTTTTGTTGAAATCGGTTGAAAAATGTAGGAAATACGATCCCATATATAAACGAACAGACACACACACACACACACACAATCTGCGTTTTATAAGTAAGATGTGAAAAACTACTATTAAGAGAAGAGAACCATAAAGGAACTGGAATTAAGGACACATGATATCGATTGATATTGCATTTAAATTTTTCAAGATTAAAATTGACTGGGAAGCAAGAAGCTGGAATAGATTTCCACAAACGAAAAGTGCGATAGAAGAAAGATTTAGCACAGAACCTACAGTTATATCTAGCCATTTCAACTGTAAAAATGATGAGACCTTGCTGCCAATCTAGTACTGCGCTTAGTTTTACTTAACTAGCTCTTGCTAAGCGGGGAGGCTGAAACTAATTAAACTGTTAATCATTTAGAGCTGGATTAGCTAAAATTTAAAATCTACCAACACCACGATTATCATTAGCCTACAAGGGAGCATTTTAAGGAAAATTTATGCATTAATGGATTAATTCTATCATTATTATTATTATCATTATTATTATTATCATTATTATTATTATTATTATCATTATTATTATTATTTCCTTCAGGAAAAGAAAAACGAAGTAAATTATTCTTGAAAAAACACACAAATTTCAATTTTAAGATATTCATCGTAATCGAGAAGGTGGGTGTCAAAGTTTCCATCTATAATGTATATACTGAATTCTTCTTACTAGACACGTTATATTTAATGTTTATATAAACCATTCACCCCCTACAAATATCATCCATTCGCCCTGTACACATATAAGCGATTAGCCCGATACAAATATAACATATTAACCCGGTATACATATAAATGATTAGCCCGGTACACTTATTACCCATTAGACTGATATAAATAAAAACACTTGCGTTTGTATGTATGTGAATAAATATTTTTTTTTTATATTGTGATGTCGTGGTAAACGCATCAAATATAACCTGTGTTAATTGTGCTGGCCCCTAAATACAGCACATCTGTCTGAGCCTTGAATGGAACAGGTTTCAAGAAGATAGAAGATGGCGATCGACGTTGTATTTGAATTTAAGCAAGAAATTGGAAAGGAGTTTCACAGATGGGAAGTGCGAAAAAAGAAACTGTTAGAGTAGAAGGGGCGGTTGTATCTAGCAAGCTAAACAATAAAACGGTAATACCTAGTTACCAATCTAGTCAGGTCACCAGGGAATAAAAACCTCATGAGAGGGGTACCATGAAATAATGAAAAAGGAGGTCGTCATATCACGTTAGTGAGAAAGTGACTGAAGTATCCTTTCAAATACACATACACGCACATACACGCACACACATGCACACACACACACACACATTTAGCGCGTGTGTGACTAGCGTGTTTCTGTGTGTTTTAAGGCACATCAACTCCTCATGGGTCATTTAATGCCGAAATTTAATTTTCTTGTGAGCATTAATTTTTTTAACAAAAAATATTGCTGGCAATTTTTTAGTATGAAAATGTATTGCTCGTATATTTACTATAATTTTTATACTTTCATAGTGATTTGACTCCAATTTGGAGGTTAACTATTTTCCCATAGCTGGGAACCTAACAGGTGCTACCACCTCGGGTCAAGATGGACCTGGGAACACCAACAATTAAGAGGTGGCAGCAAGCTCCTCAAAACCTCATGATAAGAGTCCTTATTGTCAGATGTAGTTTATCGTCTCTCTCTTTCTCTCTCTCTCTCTCTCTCTCTCTCTGTGTGTATGTGTGAGAGAGAGTGTGTGTGTGTGTGTGTTAGATCATGTAACAGGCGAGAAGAGCTTATATAAATCAGTTTTATTTTCATGCTTTTTAGATGCGTTCATATCTAGACTTTTTTTTCTTTTACTTTTTGAAATTCGACGATAGTTACAATGGGTATTAAGTCTTTACTTCCATCACTCACCGTTTTTCTCCTCACAACCTCTGATTATTACTGTTTGTGCTGTGATTTCAGCTACAGCTGTTGCTGCTGCTACCGGTAATAGCGATGATATCTTAGTTGATGTCCTTGTGGTAGCTGGCATGAGACAGCTGTCAGCCACTGGACGCATTTCCGAGTTATACGGCAGATTAAGGTGAAACCGGAAGTTATAAAGCTACTGACAAGACCGAGATCAGTATTAAAAAAACAAGGCGGCTTCAATGAAAAATAGCCGCTGACATTGAAAGTCTCTTTCAGACATTCACATGGAAAACAATACCCCAAGTGTCACTCGATTTTAGCTGCTACATCATATTTTATGGACCCTTTTATGTCATAGTGCTTCGTGTAATAAACCATTAAAAATAACAAAGTGAAACTTATGAATTCAGGTTAGCTAAAGTTACGAGTTTCACACGCAAACACACACACACACATACATACTTCCCTAACGGGGAAAGTTGAAATTAATATTAGCTCTAGCCCCAAGGGGTCACCTCCTAGGCAGTGCTTCTCCCTCGAAAGGGGGCTTGGGTCATTCCCCACGCCCGAGGCGTCCCCAAAAAACTGCTGATGGGGCTTGAACCAACTTTAAACCTCAACCTTTTGTCACATTCGTTAGCGACGTGGACGAAATGAAAAACCCCTTCACGCACACTCACACACACACACACACAGACACACATATATATATACATATGTGGATATATATATATATATATATATATATATATATATATATATATATATATAAAAAGAAAGATATATAATCCGGTGTTCTTATAGATATTTTTATTTTTACAAAATAGTGCTCAATGTAAATTTACAGAGCATTAATATTATAAATTAATTGATTTAAAATATGGTTTCTCCGCTACACAGTTCTAACCATGTTTCAAAAATGGAAGGTCCGAATTTAATTTTGTAGTTAAATTAAAGACATTAGTTCCATTTCATCCTCAAGCGAATTTTGGAGTCGCTTGAGGATGAAATGGAACTAATGTCTTTAATTTAACTACAAAATTAAATTCGGACCTTCCATTTTTGAAACATGGTTAGAACTGTGTAGCGGAGAAACCATATTTTAAATCAATTAATTTAAGCCATATTTTAAATCAATTAATTTATAATATATATATATATATATATATATATATATATATATATATATATATATATATATATGTATATATATATATATATATATCTGTGTGCGTGTGTGTGTCACAAATGCGAGGAAGGGGAATTATGTAGGAGAAACCGGAACAGAGTTCCATCTACGGTTCAATAACCACAAAAATAAAAATAAAAACTATCAGGGACAGCAAAAACTGTTTTTATCCGGTCTCTGTTCACACCAACCAACCTGCTCATACCATCGACGACGCCCAATGCGTGCTTTTGGCGTCTTGGTTCGGTAAGCAGGGAGGACAGATACAGATCGGAGCTAAAAGTAGCTTCCTCCTATATTGAGGGACTTTGGGTTTGCTCAAAAAGTACAATTTCCTTAGGGAAACCCATAATCAGCAACACCACTTCTCGGAAAATTAAGACTTACACCCACTTTTTTTTACTAACAGCCATCACCCCCACCTACCTATTATATTTACTTATATAGCTACTTATGACTTCCCTCATGACACTCTAGTCAGCAATAGAAGGATTGCCCTATACATTGAGAGCTGCTTTCTACTCACCTTCTTTATACCAGTATTAAATCTATCGCTATGCCTCCTTTATATATAAGCTTATATGAGAGGAGCGGAAGGTTACTGATGATACATATTAATTTTGTACATGTATTTATATCTATACGTGTATGTTAATTCATAAGTTTCTGTGGTGGCTTGTGTATATTTACACACTGTTATGTGCACGTATGTACGCATGTGCATCTATATATGTACACGCTTTTTTCCCTCAGTTTTTAACTTCATTATATTAAACCCTTTTTGTTAACAACAGATTTCCAAATTATTATGTATATTTTTGGTTACTTCTCTATTTCTATCCATTTTTTTTTTATTTGATAATATTTTATTATTACATATGTTATGGGGTGCTCCCCTTTTTCATATAAGTGGACTCTACCAAGTGTACCTGGACTGCTGCCGTTAAATACCCAGAGTTACAGTCGACAGGGAGTGTCGGTAGTCGGATAGTGAGAGGATATACGGAGAGAGTGAGGGAATATACGAACGGAGATAGTGTGAGGTAACCTCTTGTAGAAGTCAGTTACCAGCACGTAGACTCTAAAGAAGTCCTACTTTGAGACTGTATATATCTATCTGTATTTGCTACTAACCACGTTCCTGGACTTACTAACAATATTATTCTTTGTATGATTGTGTAAATACATTTTATTTCTTATATTTAATTATTGCCTTTGTCATTCCTTGGAGACTGAATTCATCTCGGAATCCACAACAACATATTACCTTTTTCTCCGATTTTTCTTTTTTTTTTTTTTTTTTTTTTTGTTGCTTTCTCTTTCTTCCTTTTCAACACATCATATTCTAATCATATTCCCGTTTTTCAACACTCTATCACATGGTTTGCCAATTTTTACTACAACTAGCTACACGCGAGACGTCTTTCTCTCTCCCCAACCTATAACTCTCTTCCTCAATGTTTACAATCTCACTCACCGCATTACACACACTAGCAACAATTGACCTACCTAACATTTTTACACTGATCAAAACTTTTAATTTAAGTTTATTTTCGTAAAAAAATTCGCACATTGAGGAATCAGACAGAGATCTGTTATTTTGCTAATAATACGATTTCAAGTGGAAATCATATTCCCCATCTACAAAAACATCTGAGGGTTTGTAATACCCATTTCTCTGTTTGTTCCTCGTACTGTTGATGAAGGCCACAGGCGTGTCCGAAAATTCCGAACGAAATCCTTTCTCTCCGTGCTTCATTTCTTTGATATGATTAAAATTTAATAAATGTTTATCGTACTGACTATATTGGTACCCTTTGTTTTGTCTTTGATTTATTAACCAACCTATCTATTTTATGCACACACACGCATGCACAAAAACACATACATGTGTATGTATAATATCTATCTATCTATCTATCTATCTATCTATATATATATATATATATATATATGAAGAAATATAGTCTTAAGATGTACTATATTTATGTGATAAAGTACTCAATATCAGAGATAGAGCGCGTGTAAATTGACTTCTATGATCCTTGAACATAGAAGTCAATACTTAGAGGCGACAGTCTGTTTCATGCTAGATGCAATCGTCAGGCCACGGTGGCCTGACGATTGCATCTAGCTTGTGTTGACTTCTATGTTCCCTTTTATATATATATATATATATATATATATATATATACATATATATACGTACAGACAAGAGTGGTTCAATATTCCGTCGCCGTTTATTTTGATGTGAAATTTTCACTGTATATTGTCCGATTTACGGGATATTCCCCATTGAAATAAATGCACCGAAAAAGAAAGATTTTATGTTGAACAGTAAATGCTAGTTGTGCAAAATAACTCTTCCTTCATCATTAGCAACGGAGTTTATTACTTCAAATATTATTATAGTTGATACCTCGTATTTGAAATAGACGACCCATTTTTTATTTGTTAAACAAAGTTGGTTACGTCTATCGTTCTTCGTATTCGAGAAATTTTACTAAAGAAAATTTGTTCCCCGACAGGGATCCAACCTGTACGCCCCCTTCGTAAGGGCAACCACTGTTTGATCTAGCATACTTTTCCGCAAGGACACGAAGAACAGCGCAGTAGGTAATGGTCTATTTTCCCCTTTTAAGGAAAGCATATCCCCATCAAGAATGGTAAAGTACGCAGGATCAAATGGGGTTTCCCCAACAAATGGCAGGTTCAATTCTGGTCGGACAACACGTTTTCTTTCTAGCATCTCTTCTACATTCGCTCTCTCACAGACGTTCCGTTGCCTCTCTGTCTTTTTTACAAATACTTTCATGGTAATTGCTCCGATGAGCTGCTTTCACTGGTTCCCAGACTTCATGCATTCAAGGGCCCTACAAGGCTGTCATCCAGCTCTCACCCTTTCACTGTAGAAACTTTTAAATGTAGCCGTCTCTTCTACTCCAATAGCTTCATACCTCGCACCTCTCGCCTGTGGAACTCCCTTCCCTATTCCATTTTCCCTGAGAGCTATAATCTCCAACTATTCAAATGTAATGTGAATCGACATCTCCAGTTACCTTGATCTATCCACTATCCTTCTCTTCATCCTTTCCTCTATCACTCCTATCTGCTCTCGCTCCAAATCTTCTGCAACTCCCTGCATCCTAGTGGCTTCCCGCCTTGCTCGGGGCGTAATGCTTAAAAAAAAAAAAAAAAAAAAAAAAAAGGTTTCTCGAATGCGCAAGATGATAGAAGGTTTTTTTTACAGTTTTTTTTTTTTGTTTTACAGTGTTATTTTTTTTACAGTTTTTTTTTTATTTTTTATTTTTTTACAGTGTTGTTCATCCTGTACAAAGCTCAAAAGCCACTCGAGGTATATGGTTATAGAGCAAGAGCCACCCCCCACCCAAAGACTTAACGTGCAACCGGAGGTGAAATAGAAGCAAACTAATTTAGAAACAACCGGAAACCTAATCCTAAACAAGAAACAAAGGGTAAACCTCTACTCCTGTTCAAAAGACTGGAGAGGAGTTTGAACCTGGTTATAGTGAAAACTATCTATTTCTATTAAATACACTATATATACATGGTTATAATAATGAGAAATGTTGGATTAAAAAATCAATTGTTAACAAGTAAATGCATATTTTGGACGGATGCAAGTGAAAACAGAGAAAGATCTTCTCAATTTCATGTCGTCTAATTCGTCACATTTGCTTGTCATTTTGACAGAATGGTAAATATATTTTGAGTATATCTTCTTTAACATGTTTCTCCAATAAACTGACGTCATCGGGTGGATAATTCTTTCCATAAGAACAAAATTTACATTAGCGGGGAAAAGACGTGATTCAGATTAAGCCTTCGAACGCTTGAGTTTCCCTTTAACGGTCGCATTATAGATTAGGTGTTAAATAATTTCAACAAATAAGAATATTCTATTATTTCGACCTGATACTGGTTTAAAACTAAGGGTCTGTGGTAAGTCAAAACATAAAACTTAACAAATTTTGATTCACTTCACAACAAGTTACCATCTGGAATAATTATATATATATATATATATATTAGGAATACTTTCAAATTTGCTGCGCCGCATATCTGCCTGATGTAGAACAAAAGGCTGAAATTATATTTTGCATCCTCCACTGTCCTAGTTATTTCCCATAAAATACCAAAAGAAAAGCGTACAAAATCCGCAAGTCCTAAATGAAAAAAGAAGCATAGGCGATAACGCAAAAGTTAGGCTTTTTAGATAAACTTCAAAGCCCATGAAGAATGAAATCCAAATAATTGGACTTCATCTCAATATAAAGCTTATCACAAAAACTTCGAAATAGGAATTCATCTATTCACCATAAGCTACGGGTTAATTAGTCGAACTTGTGTCAGTAAATCATTTTAATCGCTAAAAAAAAGAAAAAATCTTACAATTTAAAAATATAACAGACAACGAACGTCTAATATGCCAGATCACGAGCCGTTCTAATGTTGGAATATTTGATTTAATTTCAGAAAGAGAAAAATTGTTCAACATTTGGATATTTTGTTTTGTTAAGTTGGTCCTAATCTTTCGGCTCACATGAGCCATCCTCAGGGTGGTTATACGGACATGAAACAAAGATATCCACCGTCAAAGATGATATTTTGTTATTTTGACGTAGAAAATTGCTTTGCGACGACAACGGTTGCGAAATAGCAGACGCATATCGTAATGTCCAAGATGCAGTTCTATGTCGTCATACCACGCGATAGACCGAAATATTGCAACAGAATTAAATAATGTTTAAATAATTATCTGCTAGAACTTCTTCAGATTAGTAATTGTTTTATCGATGGAATCTTGCATTTGTCCGAGTGACGATGGTTCCCCATGAACAGTCTTTTGCTACACCAGTAAACTAATTTTGGCGGGTTATTTGTTTTTTTAGTACTAATTGTGAATTTAGGACATTTTCATTCTAGTTACATACGCATTTTTCTTCCACCATTAATGAGTTCAGTTGGTGTGTGAAAGATATGTACGCATCAGCAGTACTTTTACCATCTTAGTCTTGCCTAGAGGCATAAAGTTCCCATCTTCGCACAGAACAGTTACCGACCGCCTGATGATTGCACGAAAATATATGAAACTGGCTGTCGTAGTCGGTCACCGCTCATTGTAAATTTAAATATGTATATATATATATATATATATATATATAGATAGATAGATAGACAGATAGATAGACAGATAGATAGATAGATAGATAGATAGATAGAATATCTATCTATCTATCTATCTGTTTATAAGTTATTTTTCTAGATACAATTTATTTAAATGGTCTCTTTGTTAATAAACAGTATTAATTATATTTACCAGCCTTTTTAAATAAACAGTATTAAATATATTCAAGAAAAAAAAACAGACCATTTACTTAAATAAATTGTATCTATAAAAATAACGTATAAACAGAAAATATATTAAATATTTGCCAGACTTAAACCATTTCATTATATATATATATATATATATATATATATATATATATAATGTAATGAAAAACAAACCACTTTAATGTACCATTACGATAATTTATTTCACCTAAATCCTTTTTTAAGGATTCAGGATCATCAGGTAAATCTTCCAACAACGAATTGAGAAAAAAATCGGATTAGAAATTGGTGGGTAGTGTAATTTTTGTAATTTAATAGAGGGGGTTGAGAGTGGTAGTTAAACAGACAATTTAAAGTATAGGGAGGGGTTAATTTTATATCTCTCTTAAGTATGTTTTATATTGGAGTAGGAGGAGTGACAGAAACTTGACCTCTTTAGATGGTTAATAAAACGGAAATGAATTGTAGAAAATGTATACAAGTGAGTCTTATGGTAAAGAGAGAGATAGGGGGAGGGGGAAAGAGAGATGGAGTTGTTATAATTTTGTTTTAACAAAATTATATAAAAGATAGTTTACAATGTTTGATAGAAAATTCGGTGTCTGAAAAAAAATTTGTTGTTAACTTAAATGTTTAATTTTTTAAGTAAATAGTTTCAGGACTAAATATAACTATTATTGTAATAAACATATTTATCTAGGATATAAAGAAATATTTAAAATCTTAATAGTTTATTCACCCGACTAATTGTATTTCCACAATATAAAAAAAAAAAAAAGAAAATAACAATAACATCTATTTTAATATTTAAAATTAATTTATGAATGTAATTTATTTATTATATTGGTAAACTAAATTAAAGATAAAATTTATATATATATATATATTATATATAGTTATACCTAGATATCCAGACAAACCTACCAAGGTTTCACCTTCCTTGACGATCAGCTTAGGTGAAACCTGGATAGGTTTGTCTGGCTCTCTAGGTTTAGCTAGGTCTGCTCTACTGATGTATTGACCACTTTATTTAGTTATTTTGGATACTCGCATCGGGGTTTTTTTCTTTGGGCCTTGGACTCGTATGCTGGACGATTATTTTCGGTTAACGTACATGTTCTTGGTTCTTTCTTTTTTTATAACTTTTTCCCCCTTTGGTGTTGGCTTATTAAATTTACAAATCAATATACTGAAGGTTTTCCGAGCGAGTGTAGTTTCTTATACTTATAAGATTTCTATTAAGAATATATATATATATATATATATATATATATATATATATATATATATATATATGTGTGTGTGTGTGTGTATCTATCTACGTAATTTTTATAGGGCATTCTAAACGGGTTACTGAATAAAACTAAGTCGCTTGTGTCTTTGAATTGCTTGAAATCTTCGCCTACACATCATCGCCTGATGTGTATGGAATCATCGTACATGTGTCTGGATTTCTCTCTGAATAGAAGAGAATAACAGCTGATCTGCCAGTTTAATGAGTTTGAGATAATTAGAAAAGGAAAGCTTTTGAAATCTGCCCACCGCGAATCCCGGATTAATCAGTAACGTCACAATGAGTGTCGGTCATGTCTTATCACGGCTAACAACATGGCCGACCTGAACGATTGCGAAAGACGACAGAACGCTTGACTTAATATCTCCAAGGTAACAAGGCAGTGGTAAATTAAAATGATTCTGAATATACCTTGAGTCACGCATTCGTTCCTACTTCCATCCTTTTTCATATTCTACTTTACATTTAAGAGATTAGATCACTGATTAGTTAATAGAGAATAGCGTAAGGTTTTTTTGTTCCATTAGCAATTCACCTTGGAAAAGGAATCCTTAGATACCAGATAAGGGCAAGGATTTGATCACCTGGGGATTATTCTCGTAAAATCCACACTTCCCCAGGGAACAAATATTTACATATTTGTCGAAAAAGGTCGATTCGCCAAAAGTTAATATATTGATAAACGAACTCAATTGTAAAATACAAGTGTAAGATGTGCCTAACTTCTGATAATGATTTAGAATAGACTTTACCCTCATTCATTTCATCGTTGTCAAGTGCAGGGTTCAAGTTAGACTGACTGATTTGTTTTACGGCTGATCAACCTTTTTCAGGTTATCTAAAGCCAAAAATTATTTTTAGATTCAAGAATTTTATCGAAATAATAATCATTTCTATTGATACAACTTCTACCAATTGAGCCACAGGTGGAGGAGGAAGAAAAGTTAGATTCATAATTTCCCAAAGTCTGTCTACGTATTAATGAATATAACAAGACAGACTCTCCAATTTCCAATTCACAGCTGTTATCCATAACACCACCTGAACATCAAAGCTTACAGAATTTAGTAATCTCAATCGGTCACCCATCTAGGCACTGACCAGACTCGACGTTGCTTAACTTAGAGATGTTAGAGATGATGAGCGAACTGCAGAAAGTAAGCCTAAAACACGGGAGAAGCCCAAAGATTTGATCACCTGTTGTTTATCTCGTAAAATCTCCAGTTCCCCAAAGAAAGAAATATTTACATATTTGTCGAATAGAGTTCGATTTGACACAAGGTAACATATTGATGGACGAACTTATTAGCGATGGCTTGAGATAAAAGGGTAATATGTGCTTCACATTAGATGAGGCCTAACAGACTTTGTACTCAATGTTCTTGAGAGAAGCTAGATGCAGGTTTGACCGGATGGATGACCTGCTAGAAGGGAGTGCTGATCCCTGATTCGCCCGACGTCAGCAGCTAACACCGACAAATGAACAGGACTAGGATATGCACTCGTGGAAAATACCATTTGACAGGTTTGTTTATATATATATATATATATATATATATATATATATATATATATATATATATATATATATATATATATATATATATATATATATATATATATATGTAAGCAAATATAAATGGATATAAATCCGACAGAATATATATATATATATGTGTGTGTGTGTGTCTGTGTGTTTGCGCGCGTATTAAAATTATGCACAATACACTACATTGATTGCACAACTCGAAGTTTCATGACTTCTGCGATCGTCATGACCGAATGTTTTGGGTTATTTTGGGGGTTAACACTGGTTTTTTTTTTAATATTTCTAGTTATCGAGTGATATTTTATTGTTAGGGTGAATTATTATTGTTGTTAATTATTTAAATGAATATTAGTTTCATTTTGGATTGGAATTTAGGCCTAGATTTAACATTTAAGATTGAAAATAAGGTTGGAGTTAAGAATTTTAAATTCTAATTTGTAAACAGACGCTGTTGTTATCCTAAAAAAGAAAGTTTGAAAGTCAAGGTGGATAATTCTATTTTTTTTCATGAAAACCAATTAAGGAAATGAATATTATTATTAATATTAATAAACTTATAAAAGTAAGGATATTGATAATGTTAATAAAATATGCAGTGAAAAATAAAATTAATTAATATAGTAATAAAATAATACATATGAATGAAAGTAACATAACATAAAATAATATAAAACAAAAAAACTTAAATAAGAATGTATATAAATAAATAAATACATTATATGAAAATAAATATGAATAAATAACAGTAACTAAATAAATAAATGAAAAAATATGATAATAATAATAATAATAATAATAATAATAATAATAATAATAATAATAAAGACGTTTCTAATAGCAAGAGTAATGATAAAATTAAAAGTAAGAAAAAACAATGATAATGGCTATATATTAAAATACTAGTACTACTACTACTACTACTAATAATAATAATAATAATAAGAAGAAGAAGATAATGAAAATGATTTGCAAAAAGATGTTAAATGCATTATTTTAAAATAACGAATAACTATATATATATATATATATATATATATATATATATATATATATATATATATATATATATTCATGAATTATTCATACATAAAACAAATACAAAGATTAATGATCTAAATGGCGAGAAATCCATCTTCGCGAACAATTCAAATGATATACAAAAACCCCGAACCTGTTTATGAATGAAAAGATCCTGTTTTATAAATTTCAGTTGCAATAGGTCTTTTTATTTTTACAAGCTTTCGTCTGTTCCTACAGACATCCTCAGGTATGAAATAGATTGTGTTCTTGTTTTTTACTGGTAGATTTTTTTTTTTAATCTACCAGTAAAAAAGAATTCTCTTATCACTACATTTGTACATAAACGCAGAACCTTAAAATTTAAATTCAAACTCAGCGTTGCGACTGCACCTTCCAAAACAATAACACATTCCTCATAGCATTTTTCGGATTACAACCCTGTTTTCGTTGTCCACTTATTACTGAGAGTAAAAACAAGAACATAATCTATTTCATACATGGTATTATTAGCATCCGTCGTTAAAACCACGTTTGAATCGCTTCAAGTTTTTTGCACAAAACGGAAAATGGGATAGGTGCATAGGAATAGAGAAAATGCCTTCCAGAAATTATACAATTTCTTAAGACACATACATATTTCGTTAGAAACAAAAATGAAGGTGCTTTGGCACGCATCGTTCGAATTAATACTTTGCAGTGGATATAATCTAGCTTGTCGTAATCAGCAAGGAATCCGTGAAAGGAAAGGCGGCAGCTGTAAATTTGAAAATAAAATCTGACATTTTAAAAATGAGAAAAAAATGAATGAGAAAAAAATAAATGATAAAAATGTCAAAACAACAAAAACAAGATCGGCCTTAAATAAGTCAAATAATCACATGAAACAAATTTGTTAAAAAAAAAAGGATATCTTAGAAATAATTAGACTTTTAAAATTAAAAATAAAATGTGACAACTTTAAAAAAAAATATGAGAAGAATAAAATGAGAAAAATAAATTTTCAAAAAAAAAAAGCCCAATCAAAAAGAGCGGTCATTAGTCAAATCATCTCATTAAAAAAAATGGTTAAAACAATATGGCGTCTTAGAGTTGAATCTACGATAGTTTCAGCAGGATTTTCATACCACTTAATTACAGTAATGGGCCCGTAAGCTGATTCCAATTAGATTTCCGATATGTTTACTTGTTGATATCACACAAGCTCCGTGCGGCACACCTGTGTCAGTCACCAGAAGGTCAATGAATGCATGTATCTGCGTGTGTTTTCGAATACAACATTTGAAGAAGAAATATAATGACTCTTCTGCAGAAAATAGTATAACTGCTTTTGATTGGATAATATAAATTATAATTATATCATCATTATGTAGTTATGACAGCATATAAGAAGCGCCTTATCAACTTCAAAATTACAGTGTGCGATGGATAATTTGTCGTCTAAATTATACAAAAATGAAAATACCACTGATATCTCATTTTAACAGACATATTTACCATAATTGTACAAAAATATCTTGAAATGCTAAAGTGTAAATTTATTCAATTAAATCACCATTGGCTTCAACCATGGCCTCCAGACGACATCGGAATCTCCTGCAACTCTTCTGGACGGTCACCTTGTTTAAGTTATTGAATGCTACTGTAATCTTTGCCTTCAATTCTTCTTTGGTGTTACTTGGAGTTTTGTTGGCCTCTCGCTCAACTGTGTCCCACATCTAATAATCAAGAGGGTTGCAGTCTGGGGATGGCCAGATTTAAGGGGTGAAGTGGTCGCAGAAATTGTCTGACAACCATGACTTTCTTCTTCTGGCATGTCGCAGAGTCATGTTGTCAGACATAAGGTCTTCTAGCAGTCACCCTCTTGACACAGAGCAGCACTATCTCTTCAACCTTGAGTCTATGGCCCTGTGGGAAGATGAAAAGAAGCATAATCTCGCCATCACTAGTGATCACAACAAAACAAGACCTTCGTATTCACCATTAGACTCATCCAACTCTTTTCGAATCCTCACTGCACTGTACTCAGTTTGACAACCAAACACTCTAAAATGTTCGTATTGGAGTTTCCGGTGTGAATGCCAAGCAGTATAGCATGCCATTTCCTAATTTCTGACGGAATGATTTGCACCATGCTGCACTTTTTCTCACAGACGGTGCCCAATTGACCATATTGTACTGTGCAGTTAACAAAATAAAATAAAAAACAGACAAACAACACGCATGCGCGAAATTAAAAATATAAAATGGCGACAATTTACCAATGGTATCTTGTATATTTTGTGCTCCTAGGTAAATGGAGTATTGATCTGAATCTTTCATGGAATTTCTTGGTGGTGTCAAGTCCTTTTAACTGCTGCAGATTATACGTGGTTAGATATATCAGAGGAAATCGGATACATAACCTTTTACAAGAAGGTTAATTTTAAATATAATTATTCTATGTCTTCGTAGATTTTCAGTCTAGAACTTTCGGTACGTCATGGAATTATGGGGTGGTGCCCAGCTCCTTTCCATGTCGCAATCATCAGATTATATGTGGTGGAATCTATCAAGAGAATTGAACCAGTGCTTTTCCCAAGAGTATTCAATTGAAATTGAATTGTTCCGAGAGTGCGTAGGTTGTTAGAATAACCCATTGGTTGCTTTAGGATATATTTTTTTGCTTTCTTTGTGAAGTCTTATCTCTCCAAGAAACACAGCAATTGCACTGGGATAAATGCTATCTACTGCAAGGAAGAAGCTTGGCCTATTAAGAGAGCCGCCAACTAGACTTTTTCCGTGGACATTAATTCAAAAGTAAGCACAAAATACTTCATCCTCAAATTGAATTCGCATCTTTTTTTATGTGCTGCGTCCTGGCTCTCCACTACTTCCTGTCCTTTGTAGCTTTCAATGTTTTGTCTTTTTGCTATTTTCCCTAGACCCTGTTCTTCCAACCACTTGCTTAAGCCCGTTAAGTATGTCATGTGTTGCTTTCTCTTCCCCTCTTTCCCTCTATCCGTCCTGTGAGTATCAGATTTTCCAAGCCCTCCTTTGTCATTATGTGTCCAAGAAATTTCAGCTACCTCTTCCTTAAGTATAAGTTTCCTCTTTGTTTGTATCTTCTCTAAGACCTCATCTTTGCTCATAGGTTCGGTCCATGGTATCCTCAGAATTCTTCTGTAGAACCGCACCACTGTTGCCTCGGGTTTCTTAATCATCTTTGAGGAGACCATCCAACATTCGCTGTCGTAAGCAGTTAAGTACTCTTTTTTGTTACTAAGAAAAACCTCCTGTCTCGTAATACTCTGCCTAAGTTTTGGAATGCGTCTTTGGCTACCCCAATGCGTCTTCGGATAGGTGTCACACTTTCAGATAGGAAACCATAATGTTACCCATCATGGTTTCCCACCTGAAGAAACGTCAATTTAACTTTGAAACAAGATGTATTGTTTTGTAGTGGGTATGTACATTTTCTAATGTAATAGTGCATATTAAATAAATATTTATTGCTCTAATTTTGTACTGAGCCCTTGAATGTTGAAATTTTACTCTTCATTCTTTTACATTTGGATATATATATATATATATATATATATATATATATATATATATATATATATATGTGTGTGTGTGTGTGTGTGTGTGTGTGTGTGTGTGTGTGTGTGTGTGTGTGTTTTCCTAAAGAATATTTCTGAGTGAACTAAAATACATAAAACAAACATTAGTCAACAATAATTTTCCCAACTATATCATTGAAAAACAAATACAATTAGTCTTACAAAAAATACACGGCACCAGTAATAAATAAATAAAATAATACACAAGAATAACAAAAATAACACAGAGCAAAACATCAAAATATTTTACTGCAACCAGATCCACAATAATTATAAGCAGGTCGAATTCGCTATATGAAGAATAATTAAACACAATATTTCTGCTGTAATTCCCCGCCAAAACATACTATATTACAAAAGATGGAAAACCGCAAGCCTTATTGTCATTAATCCAAAGAATTCCATCAAATAAATCCTAGCGTTGATCCATATAGTGTACCAGTTTCACTACCCAATCCCAAACTGTTCCTTATCACAAATCAATTACCTATATCGGATAAACTATCACCTCCTTGAGTAAACGCCTTACGTGTGACTTATCATATGAAAGGGATATATATATATAAAAAAATACATCTATTAATCCACAATTTAAAAGAACCCTTCAGAAAAATTGTGCTCAAAAACACAAAATTTCTTTATGAACCATATCACAGGAAACATCTTGCTATTAGAGAAGCCCTGTATATTAAACATGTCTCACCTACAATCAACGTGCTTCCTCGTTGTATATTCCGGCCCTAATCCATGGATAAAAACAAGTAACTTTCAGTGATTCAGATAAGTTTTGCAGTATTAGTAATAATATTATCTTTATTTTACATTGGTCGATCAAAAACTAATATCCATCCTAATTTAATTTTACAAGTACAGGCTGAGAATTCTTTATCCGAAATTCTTGGGACCGGAAGTGCTTCATATAGTTTTCATATTTTTCGGATTTTGGAATGCAGGCTATTTAATTTGTATATAATATCTATAATACGTGTCAAATTGGGAATGGAACGCAAGTATGAACATGATATCATTTTATATTTCATAACACAGGCTGAAGGCAGTTTAATATAAATAACGTATACCGTGAAAGTACATACAGATACTGGTAATGACGCTAGTCACGTAATGCTCACGTGGATTTTATAAAAGTAAAATTAAGATTTCACGTAAAAATAACGTTTTGTATTTTCTGTATGTGTAAAATGATAAATACTTGTAAAAATATATAAATGCAACACCAAACACTACTTCTATATGAGGTACGAGAAACTGGAGGGAGAGGGTACATCATCGATGACACACTGTGAATATGAGAAAAATAATTCGGTAAACTATCCGTCTCTACCAACGATGTGTTTTGATTGAAATGTTAAAATAGATTTAGATACAGTATTTGTATAAAAACAAAACATTCATTCTGATTACAGTCAAATGTAATGAAAACTTAATAAGTTAGCCATATTGCTTTCTGAAATTTTTCGTTTGTGGCAAGTCATATCCGCACCGGAAAAACTTTCGGATTCTGGATGTTTTCGGAGTTTTTTTAATTTCGGATTAAGGATGATCAACCTGTATTAGAATTCCGAAGTGTTATTGGGGATAAACTCTAAAGTGGCTGTAAAGCCAGCGGGGGAGGGGATTTGCCAAAGTATTTTAACTTTTCCTATCTATCATCCTATTTGAAAATGGCTTCATATCTGGACACCTATACAAAACAAAGTGCTGTCAAATGGACCCGTAGAAAAGAAATCAATGCAAAACTCCAAGGGAGGACCCATGTTGTTAACAAATTAAGATAAGGCAGTACCATTAAAAGCAATCCAAAATGAAAAGAAAGGAATGATCTTACTGACAGACCCTGCAGTGACAGATTATGCAACGAAGAAATGTAAGTTCTCAACTCTACCAAATCCCCAAGATTTGCTAAATGTTTTATTATTATTATTATTATTATTATTATTATTATTATTATTATTATTATTATTATTATTATTAATATTTCTTTTGATTTCTTATGTATACACATTTCCTCAGGTCAGAAATGGCTTCATGATATTGCCCACTGATCATTAAAAAAAAAACTAAGATCACACATATTTTACATAAATAAAGCTCTTCGTAATGTGTGAGTTGTACTTATGAGCATAATCTTTTGTATTTCTCTAAGTCATGGGCTACCAGGAACCCCTTCAATTAATCTATCAGAACCTTTTCCAATCAATCCGAGGGCTTCAACTACAACTGGAATCATTGATATCTTCATGTGCCACATTTTCTCGATTTCCACTTTAAGATCCTTGTATATTGATAGTTTTTTTTAAATATTGAAAGATACATTGCAATCTGTAGGGACTGCCATCTCAATAAGAAAGCACATTATGTTTTGTTGTCTTTAATCAACCTGTCTGGTCGATTAGGTTTGATTTTTCGGTCTGTGTGTATTGTAAAGCCCCATAAAATTGTTAGAGGTCCTATCTCTGTAACCGGGTCTGGGTGATGTTAATACCAGTTTCTTGCAGTTTCCTTCCCGTAAATGTTGCACATTTTTCAGTGCCGATATTGGCCCAATCTATCATAACGAGATTTATATTCAATGGGTGCGAACACCGTGCAGTCTGATACAAGATGACCAATTGTTTCTGGATATTTATCGCAGAATCTGCAGTTGAGTTTAATACAATTCTTCAGTCTGCGTGCTGGGCAATTTCTAGTTAGCAAGCATTGCTCCTGTATAGAAAGTTGTAAGCAAGACTAAAACCTTCTGTTTCAGCTTTTAACCCTCTTACACGTAGTCACTGAGGGGTGGTATTATTATTATTATTATTATTATTATTATTATTATTATTATTATTATTATTTTCTTTGATTTCTGGCGTTTACACATTTCTTTCCGGGTCCCGCCCAGGGACCTAACGTTAGAAATGGCAGCATGACACTTTCCACTGACAAAAAAAAAAATTACATAGATAAAGCCCTTCGTAGAGTGTGGGCTGTACTTGTCAGAACAATTTTTTGTGTCTCCTTGAGGCATGGACCTCCAGGAATCCCTTCAATTAGTCTCCTGCAATCTTTTCCAACCAGTCCTAGGGCTCCAACTACAACAGGGATTGTTGATGTTCCCATATACCACATTTTCGAGATTTCTATTTCAAGGTCCTTGTATTTTGACAGCTTTTTGAATATCTTCAAAGATACATTGCAGTCATCAGGGACTGCCATATCAATAAGGAGGCACTTTTCTTTTGTTTGTGGTCTTTAATAACAATATCTGGGCGGTTGGCTTTGATTGTTCTATCAGTGTGTATTGTGAAATAATAATAATAATTATTATTATTATTATTAATAATCCTTTGATTTCTGGTGTGTACACATTTCCCTCCGGTTACCGCCCAGAGACCTAAGGTAAGAAATGGCAACATGAGATTTTCCACTTACCAATTAAAAAATAAACAAAAAAACACACACATATTTTACATAGATAAAGCCCTTCGTAAGGTGTGGGCTGTACACGTGAGAACAATTTTTTGTATCACTTTAAGGCATGAACTTCCAGGAATCCCTTCAATGAGTCTACTGGAATCCTTTCCAGCCAGTTCGAGGGCTCCAATTACAACAGGGATTGTTGATGCTCCCATGTACCACACTTTTGAGATTACACTTTCAAGGTCCTTGTATTCTGACAGCTTTTTTGAAGATCTACAAAGATACATTACAGTCTGAAGGGAATGGCATATCATTAAGGACGCACGCTTTTTTTTCATTTCTTTTTTTTTCTTTTTTTTTTCAGTCTCTAATAACAATGTCTGGGAAGTTAGCTTTATTATTATTATTATTATTATTATTAATCCTTTGATTTCTGGCGTTTACACATTTCTTTCCGGGTCCCGCCTAGGGAACTAAGGTTAGAAATGGCATCATGACACTTTCCACTGACAAAAAAAAATTACATAGATAAAGACCTTCGTAAAATGTGGGCTGTACTTGTCAGAACAATTTTTTGTATCTCTTTGAGACATGGACTTCCAGAAATCCCTTCGATTAGTCCACTGGAATCTTTTCCAACCATTCCTAGGGCTCCAACTACAACAGGGATTGTTGATGTTCCCATATGCCACATTTTTGAAATTTCAATTTCAAGGTCCTTGTATTTTGACAGCTTTTTGAATACTTCAAAGATACATTGCAGTCATCAGTGACTGCCATATCAATAAGGAGGCACCGTTTTTGTTTGTGGTCTTTAATAACAATATCTGGGCGGTTAGCTTTGATTGTTCTGTCAGTGTGTATTGTGTAGTCCCATAGAATTGTAACAGGTCCTATCTCCGTAACCGGGTCTGGGTGGTGTTCATACCAGTTTCTTTCAGTTTCCTTCTCGTAGAAGTTGCAAATTTTCCAGTGCAGATATTGGCCAACTCTGTCATGCCGTGTTTTATATTCAGTGGGTGCCAATATCGTGCAACCTGATACAAGATGATCAATCGTTTCTGGATATTTATCACAGAATCTGCATTTTGGGCTAACACAATATTTTAGTATATGTGCTTGATAATTCCTAGTTAACAAGCATTGGTCCTGTGCAGCAAGGATAAAACCTTCAGTTTCAGCTTTCAACCTTGCACTACGTAGCCACTGATGGGTACGGGTTTTGTCTACGTCAGCTTGTTTGCGTACGGGCAGAGTATTGGCCATGAAGCGGTTTATCTTGCCATTGTTTCTGTATCTGGTCGGTGGCATTTGTTTTTGCTTTCTTTTTTAAGTATTTTGCAGCTTCAGTCGGTGTACTGTGCTTTACTTGTATTTCTGCGCCCATTTGAAACCCCATTTCGAATTTGCTGGCTTCCTTTATTACGGAGTAAAGACGCTTACTACTTTCATGTTCCTTGACACATACTATCATCCAGTCTTCTGTAGTGTGCAAGTATCTTTGGAGGCCAGTTGTTGTAGTTTTGTAGGACAGTTCTAGTTGAACTAATTCTCTGCTTCCTTTGGATCTGGGCACATACAGACGAACAACATCAGCTTTGGGATGATGCATGCGATAGCAAGTGAGAAGCTTTCTCGTTTGGGTGTCCATTCGCTTGACTTCAGCTATGGTCCAGTTAAGGACATTAATACTGTATTGCACCACAGGGACAGCCAAGGTGCTTATGGCTGATATTCTGTTTTTTGAGTTTAGCTCGGTATATTGTACCAGTCGTACACGCCTGTAGTATTCCTTTCTTACCTTCTCCTTCATTTGGGGGTGTTGTATGCCATCTCTTTCGCTAATTCCTAGGTATGTATAAGCTTCATCATGCTCCAGTTCCCTAATCTTTGGGACAAAATCTAAATCTATTAAGGGTGTTTCTGCAATTCTACCTTTCTTGAATGTTACTTTTGCACATTTATCTAATCCGAAGTCCATACCTATGTCGCCACTGAAGTATTTTACAATATTGCAGAGGCCCCTCAACTCATTGTCGTCTTTTGCAAAGAGTTTGAGATCATCCATGTAGAGTAGGTGATTGAATATTTTCTTATTTATTTTGTAACCATAGTTACTGTTGTTCAGTTCATGCGTAAGGGGGATTAAGGACAAACAAAACAGAAGGGGTGACAGAGAGTCCCCTTGAAAGATTCCACGTCGGATATTTAGAAGGTTGGATATGGCATTGCCCCCGGTGTGACTAAGGTATAGTTTGGTGTTCCACATTCCCATGCTGTGCTTAAGGTAGTTTAATACCACAGGGGAGACTTTGTACATTTCCAAAGTTTTAAGGATCCAAGAATATGGAACACTATCAAAGGCTTTACGATAAGCAATCCACGCTGCGCTAAGATTTCTACGTCGTCTCCTGCAATTTTCCAGGATCATTTTATTTATCACTAGTTAATTATTATTATTATTATTATTATTTCGTCTTCATCACGAATTTTTGTCTTCACCCGGTGACCTTGTATTATTGGTGTTTTCATCAAGTTGTTCGATCATTAGGAGAATATTTGCAGTGCCAAGCAAGACAAACCTTCTGAAGCTATGCGTTATTCTGATGTTCTTAATGTTAGACTTTATCCTTGGTGGTATAGGCCACAATGACCCAATGATAAGGGAGAGAATATTAGCTTTAACATTACACAGTTAGGCAAACTCAGTGTACTTCTTAAGCTTGTCAATTTCTTTGGCATTGATAATATGGTCACCAGGACCAGCTATGACGAGGATTAATCTTTTTTTAAGAATATAAACATCTCCATGATAAAGTTCCCTTCTATCTGCATTGGTGCATCAACTTGAAGTCGACGAGAAATAGTACACCCACAAGCCAGAAATGGTAATCGAAAATGACCATGACGAGATCTTGTGGGATTTCGACATACAAGCAGACTGCTTCCTTGAGGACATCGAACCAAACATAAATGTCGTTGAAAAAAAAAAACAAGAAAATTCTTCTTCCACTTCTTCTTCTTCTTATTATTATTATTATCATTATTATTAATCTTATTATTTCCTTTGATGCTGGTGTGTACACATTTCGTTCCGGGTCCCGCCCAGAGACCTAAGGTTAGAAATGGCATCATGACATTTTCACTGACAGAAAAAAAATTACATAGATAAAGCTTCTTCTCTTTCTTCTTCTTCTTCTTCTTCTTATTATTATTATTATTATTACTAAGGTAGTGCAGCACACCAACAATGCGATGCTGGGTTAAAAAATATGCTACACTGATTGATAACTGTATACGAGGCACACGTATCAGAGCCAAATGCGCGCGATATACTCAAAGGTTTTGACAATAGCAGCACAAAAAAGCATATGGGGTCCAGTTAGAAATACTAAGTCGGTTAACAAAATTGTTTCAGATGGTTTTCGATTGAGGGTGTTCCCAAGTATCCTTGGCTGCCTCCTCATTCTAAATTTAAAAAAAAATGAAGAAAGAAACCCTCTTGATACCTAGCTATGAAACTCCCCCACTAGTCTCGCTCATGAACAGAGACGTGATGTGTGTAAGTACTTCGGGGCACATGCTCAGCTGGCAAATCTGTGGTCCTAAATGTTACATTTATTGTAGCCCATAGTTATTCACCAAGACCAAAGATATACATTTTAGCGTTTCTAATCAATTAAGATCAGAAACTATTCCAGGCTGTAGCACCAGAGAATTTATTAGTAGAACTAGTAATAGTAGTAGAAATAGTAGTAGCAGGAATCAATCAGTCGTTCTATGCATTTTATACGTTAAATGTGATAGCGGGATTTCAAAGATAAATAATGTCTGTTCTGCTCGGCACATTAGGGTCTGCTTAATGCAATTAAAGATTGGAAATTAATTAAGACTCGTGTTAATTAGAGAAAAGATTCTTTTAATGCTATGGAATGATTCGTATTGTCAACAATATGGCGCTTAGGTTTCTGACACTTATTCGTCAAGGGATTCATCTGGAAATCATTATGTCTTTTTAATTCTTTTGCTAAATTTTGTTGATTCAATTACATGCTGAATACTTTTCTCTCATCTCTTATTCGAGGAGACAAACAACAGGTGTAAAGTAGAAGTTGTCAATGAAACAACTTTGCCTTAAAGAAACAAACGAGTTTTAACATATAATTTGTCAAGTCATATATACGATTTGGTTTTGGTTTTAGTTTTTTGTTTTTTGCAATTTCCAATGTATTGGCCAGTGTGACAGATCTATTATTAAACGAACAAACAAATCAGGTTGCGTAAATTTGATGTTGAATTTAATGACATTGTGACACTCTAACCCTGGGCTGGTTGCAGCACCATTTGTGACGATCTAACCCTTGGCTGGTTTGGGTGAAAACCTGGTATACCACGGAACCATTTGTGACACTAACCCCTCTGGTTGTCTTGGTCGATGTCTGGTTAGATTCAATATCAGCTTTGACGTTCTCAGCTCGCCTCCACTGTCTGGATACCGGAGTAACTGCTTTGATCTCAAGTCTAACCTACCCACATTTTGACTTTGATCTTAGGTAGACGAAATCAATCAGGCGTCGGACCGCAGTGCAAGCTGAATCAGGGGTAAAGGTGACACCACACAAGTGAATGTAAAAGAAAAATAATGAAACAAACTCAGGAGGTTCATTCTCCGCCGACTCATTAATGATCGCAGTCAACTTTTAACTGGTTGGTCGTTTTCCACCTGAAGACCAAATCTCTTTGTCTTTCTCGTCTCAATATTATCGCATTTCCAGATGCCCGTTCTCGGTGACAGAAAATCTGTCGTTAACAGTTTGAACAGGCAATAACAATGACCATATCAAGGTCTTTATTCATACGGCTGGCTTTCTTCGTCGGAATCCAAGATAAATGAATTTTGATTACTTCGGCCTGTATGCAGCGGACCGAATCGAAATTTTTATTATTATTGTGTGATGAAATTGTTATTCTTTACCCGTCTTCTATCTCCCTTGGCACGTCACTCTCTTATCATGACATTAAATAATTCCGACAGAATCTGAAACCTGCTTCTCTTACGAATTTTCTCTCTTCTGCGAAAAAATATCTTTCTTCGTAAATGAAAATAAAATCTGTACCCATTTTCTTTTGTTAAAAAAAATAATGTTGATCGGTATGTCTTTCGTTATAGCTCTTTCTCGCCTTAAGTATTTCTCGTTTTTAATTTCTATGCTTAATTAGTTTGCCAATTATCATGGCTAAATAGTGTCACAACATTGTATGAGTGCTTTTAGCTTTCATAAGGATTTGATAAAAATGCTTTTTTGTTGATACTGTCGTGGTATGAGCGGCCATTTTGGGAGCCCCCCTCTCAAGTTCGAACGTCCTCGTATTCAGTAGATTATATAATGGGGTGTTCAATTACTACGTTTTCACGCGTCAATATATTGTATTTTATTGTTTCACTTATTTGCTTTTTTCTAATAGCATTACACACACGTGCACACACACACACACACACACACACATACATATTCTATTTCCATAGGTAATTAGCAGGACAGACTATGTTCTATAGTATTGGGTGGCAACGGTTCTAGGATAAGAACAACTCTGAATTGAAAACCTGCAGAAAGTCGTTTGGGGACGTTGTGGTATACAGTGCAGTAGGTATTTCGCTCTTGTAAAAAGTGTGGTTGTTTCTGTCCAAATCCTTCACCACGATAATCAAATCATATGTGTCGGTTTCTAGGAACTTAGCTACTTGACCCACTTACGTCGAAAAATGACGAGAGATTCTACTACACACACACACATATATATATATATATATATATATATATATATATATATATATATATATATATTGACTCAAGCATGTTTATTTGAAAAATCTGGGTATATTAAGTCTATTTTTATTTTGATCTTCTGGAATTCTCTTATCGACTTCACAATGTTGATATTAAATTCATTAAAGAAGGCGCCGTAGTTTTTTCTTTTCAGTAATCTGGACATAACATGCTTGAATGAAGATATGCTACCTATATATATATATATATATATATATATATATATATATTCGCCTGTGATATGACGATAAACTACATCCGATAGCAAGGCCTCTGATCAGGAGGTTTTGAGGAGCGTAGAACTACCTCTTAATTGCTGCTGTTACCAATTATACCCTGACTCGGGGTGGTAGCACCTGTCAGGGTCCCAGCTATGGGCAAATAGTTAACCCACAAACTGGGATCAAAACACTATAAAAGAATAGGTTTTAATACCAGAAATAGTCTGTAAAAAAATATTACCAGCAATAAATTTTTGAAGAAATAATTATTACCAGCAATACACCAACTATACATTTTTTGACCAACTATACATTACTATACAATACACCAACTATATATTTTTTGAAAAACGAAAAAAATATTGCTAGCAATGCATTTTTGGATCAAAATTATTACCAGCAATAAAAATCTTGTCGGCATTAGATAACCCATTGCGGTTGATATGCCGTGAAACAAAACAAAACAAATACACACACACACACATATATATATATATATATATATATATATATATATATATATATATAGGATTGATGTATTAGGTTGGTGCAAAAATAATGACGTAATAATGTCGTTTTTTGTCGTTAAAAAATACGTCAAAAACGATATTATTACGTCATTATTTTTGCAACAACCTAATATAATTATCAGGGTCTTGCGTTTTTGTAGGCGAGTTATTTGTTAATAAAATTGCTGTTTCGTTTACTTTTTTAATAAAAATATTTTATTTTCAAGTTATAAAATGCTTCTCGATAATCATACGCCCCGGAATAATCATTTGAAAATGCCATTGTTGAATTGTTACGTTCCTTTTTTCATAATAAATATTGACTAAAAAACGCCTGATAATTATGCACCAACACAATATATTTGGATTAATTCTTGTAATTTTTTTCTCAATGAGAACTTCAGTTCCCTGGAAGTCTGCAAAAGCAACTTGGACCAGTTCAAATTCTAGATGGTTGGAATCATGAAACTGCCGTAAAAATGGCGAAAAGTAGTTGAACAAAATGATATCGATCTGATTGACGAATTCCTTCCCAAATATTAAATCGTTTCTTTGAAATTCACTTCGCTCTATCACCGATATTGAGTAATTTAGCTCAATATCAGGGATATAGCGTATGTAGATATAAAAGGTCAACACTGAGTGGCGACTGTCTGTTTCCTGCTTAATCGCAATTAGTGTGTAGTGGAACAAAATGGCACATGTCTGGTTGAATAAATCTGTGTAAATATTGTCTTTAAAATTCACTTCGCAATGTATGTGTGTGTGAGAGTGTGTGCGTGTGCATAAAACTATTTATGAATAAATTACTGCTATGAACCCGCCATTAATGAAAGATGAGAATCGTATTAATTGCGCCAAATTATGATTAAAAATTTATCTACTACACATAACTGTTTAAATATTAATATAAATTAATCTATTTTCCGATTACTACTTATTGTAGAACATGGCATCATGACAAAGTTTGAAATTTATTCTTTTGTATGCAACCATGAATATAACAGAATCCGTACAGAGGGACGTGACGAGGGTCATCATGACACAAAATGCTGGGCAACCTCATTTTCAAATAGCGAAAGAAATAATTACTGTTTATGTCCCACAGGCGTAGTAATATAGAAGCTTTCATTCCGATAACCATTAAGGCTTTGCACAATTAGAAGCAATTCTTTATCTTTTAGCATAGCCTGTTCTTCAGAAGGATCTGATCAAATGACGGAATAAGATTCTTGCTGGATTTGAAATTTAGCACCACTCCAAGTAGATCTTTTTTATTCTCTCATAGTCCGTGTACCGCATTGTGTTATTAATACTTTTGCTATCGTAAGCGACATTGTATATGAGCTTGGTGTGAAGTTGACCGTAGAAAGTTCCGATATCGGTTCACTTTCATTATAGTAAAATGTTTTCTCCTTTAATCAGACAAATCGAGATTCTAACCTGAGGACGCCTACTAGAGAGGTCGAAACGCGTAGTTGAATAAATTTTCCGCTTTATATTATCTTCACATATTCTCTACTTGTATTCATTTTGAGAATATACTTTTTTAAATAACTGAAAACTTAATCACCTGGCCAAACTGCCTGGAATTACGTCAATGGAAATGATAAGATAGCCGTTTCCCTATGAGGAAACTTTCTAAGTCTCATCGGCTAAAAAGTTAACGTTACTGTCGGAGGAAATTTATGAAATCTTTCTCTTAAAACAGAATTCCTTAAACCCATGAGTTGAAGAATTTGTTCTTAACTTTTTGTATAAGGCACTATGGAATTTCATCATTTTGATTATATCATTATTTTCTCTTTTAGGTATATATGCTAGGTATACATTGACAGGTAAATATTCTTGTGATACTTAAAATATTTTTATATTTCATTGATTGAGTATTGGGTAAAATGATAGATAGATAGATAGATAGATAGATAGATAGATAGATAATGAATAATCTTGATATAGCTATTGAGTTATGAAAATCGATAGATAATGAACAGCTTTAGATATAGATAGGCAGATAGATTGAGAGAGAGAGAAAGAAAAAACTGATATCCATCTAGCTTAGTATTTATTAATCCACCCACGAGGATTAAATGTGGCACAAGGCCGGTTTAATGTGGGTAGCCCGCGAGCCCGTAGGCTCGGCCAAAAATATGACCTTTGAACCCGCCTTGACGGGTTCAGGTCCTGTCTACCTCCCCGAAGGAAACCTTGCCCTTCGGCAAAGCTTCCTCCGAGTTCCTCTCTGCATTAGAGAGTTCGACAGAAGCCAGCCCGGATGATCACAAAGCACAGATACTACACTTTGATCCTATCCATCTAGCTATCCAAATAGATAATGGACAACCTCAGATAGATAAATATATAGATGATGAAAAAACTGATATAGCTATCCAAATAGATAATGAAAAACCTTAGATAGATAGATAGATACTAAAAAACTGATATAGCTATCAAGCTATCCAAATAGACAATAAATAACTTCAGATAGATAGATAGATAGATAGATAGATAGATAGATAGATAGATAGATAGATAGATAATATCCATGTATACATTAGATGACACAAAAATATCTAAAAGCAACTGTTGGATAGGAAATATTTACAATTTAATCTTACACAAAATCGTGTTTTTCATTTACAGCAATTCATGCGTCAAATGTAAAACACGATGAAAGAAAATGTTGTGCCAAAAGAAAACCTTGTACAGGTGTCATTCTCTCGAAGCTTTGTAATGTAAAATCTGTGTTCGTGATGGAGTAATCTTTCAAGGAAGCTGTAAGCTGTTATAAACTTACAAGGAAACTGTAAGCTCTGGATTGCTGGAGAAACGTCTTAATCCAATCAAAAAAGAAAACAATTTATAAATTAACCTAAGGATGTAATCGGCTAATTTAAATGAACGTTTGGGAAAATATCGCCAGGATACATGGAAATGTAGGAATATCTGTGAGCGTAATGTATAACATATTTTGATAGACGATTAACGTATTTCCTATCAAAGTTGGGTACTAAGGCTTTACTGACAACCCAAACACGACAAGTCTGACTAAATTAGAATTATTTACATTATTCGGACTATTGTCCTCATCTTTGCCGCTATGGCACATTGGATAAAGGCGTTGGTTAGATCCAGTGACAGGACCCAAAAGAGTGTGAGTTCAATACCCGGTTAGGGCAGTGGAGAACTTCCAGAGGGAAATTAACAGGAGATAACTGATAACTGACAGCCATTAAACATGGCACGTGGAACTAGAACAGTCTACCCCAGTGAGCGAAATAAAGGGTTCAGTTCGACATTCCAACCACCTGAAGAAGGCCGGAGCATACAACGGCTGAAATGTTGTAATAAATATGGCGAGGACAATAGTCCGAATAATGTAAATAATGTACATAACACCTCATCTCAGAAATATAGACAAATAAATTATAATTGTCGCCAAGATAAAAGTAAATATATAACGAGGCACTAAAATTTAGTAGAGGCTACATATACGAGAATTGCTTATGATGCTACCTGGGTTAGTGGCAATGATTCTTTAGCACAGAACCATTCTTGATTCAACAGACATCATCACATGAAGAATTTGGCTAGAAGAAGTGGGTCTGTTTGTTTGTAGTTAAATTATTTTTATTTATGTATATATTACAGATATTCTATGCAGTGATTCATTAAATTTAGAAATTTGGGAAGAAATAAATTCTCTCTGAGAAGGAAAAGGAGAAAATGAAAAGTTGGATAATAGTATATATACACTTATTTGTTATATATATATATATATATATATATATATATATATGTGTGTGTGTGTGTACCATGTGTAACAGCAAAATTGTCCAAATCGTGTAACAGCATAATTGTCCATCCCATAAAATGTTTAACATCTAAAAAAATACTAAGGTAATTGAGTTTCTTTTTTCCTGGTTTTCAGATAAGACGTTTAACCATCTTGACACCATTTGTCGTAAGAATCACGAAAAAAAAAACATTTGAGTTATTCTGATAGAAAGAGAACAGGTTAAAATAATTTCGTGTCAACCACACTTTCTTCTCAAATGAGCAATGGTGAGAGGAAAAAGATTCATTCAGGCCGTCAATAATGGTACGGACATTCATACTCTGGCTTCCATCTTCAAAGTCCTTTCAATAACCATCAAGAGAACGATGAATCTTTAAATAAAGAGGGAACAGTAGAGAGGAAAACTGGATCAGGATGTCACAAAAGCAAGAGGGATCATCATTTCAACTTAGAACTAAAGCGATCAATTAGAAAAGATCCAACTCAATCCATAAGGCGTTTAGCACGTGAGAGTTTCAGCAATGGCAGCCCAAAGAGCAGTGAAAAAAGACTTGAAAATAAGATCTTACATGAAAAGTGTGAGGCATCTTGTTACTCCAGGACAGAAAGTTAGAAATTTAGAGAGGGTGAGTTCGTCTTGAATAAGTTGGAAAATGATCCACGAATAATATATATATATATATATATATATATATATATATATATATGAACTTTATTTAAGTCCTTCATGAGCTTCCGATCGTTAGCTATGATTAATTAATGATGAACATGTCATTTTCGTTTATGATCGATTCTTCTTCGAGGGTAATTAGACATTCTTACGGCTCAAAGTAGAGTTCAATCGTGTTATAAAAACCTCGGAGAATTCAAGTAAGATATCTTTTATCATTTCTAAGTGTTATGTGATCTTACCCATAATAATAAGGGAATATTCCATACTTAATAAATACTGCGCCTCAGGAGTAGGCAAAGAGACAGTCGTTCAGGTCGATCTCGGTCGACCGGCTTATCGGTTGAACTCTCTGCCTTCGGGCAGGGAGGAACCCGAAAGAGGCTACGCCGAAGGGCGGATTCTCTTTCGGGGAGGTAAACCGACCCTGAACCCGTTTATACGGGTTCAATGGTCATATTTTTGGCCGAGCCCACGGGCTCAGAGATCCCACGTTAAAAAGGCATTGTGCCACATGACGCCCTCGTCGGGGGTGACTGAATATCGTCAGTAGTTCACGTGGAGTGAATAGTTCAAGTTGAGTCAAGTGTAGAGTCAGAGGCAGCCCGAAACAGAGACGCGTTCAGACAATTACTACAAGACATTGGAATAGTGATACTGGTCGAGACTACATTGTTCTCTCTACTAAACCTGATTGTTCGTACTAACACTTCTACTTCTCTGTATATATTCCTGTTTGTAATATATCTGTGTTATTCCATACCTGTGTTCGACCTTGGTTCTATCTTGGATATCACCGTGCTACAAGGAACCGGACCATAACAGTAAGTTACAACGGTTAAAATCCTATTGCAATAATCGGACAGTTTTGCTGTTATACCCGATATATATATATATATATATATATATATATATATATATATATATATATATATATATATATAGTAAGAATTAAGATTACATTAGGTTAATAATCATTTTCACCTTGTAAATTGAAATAAATTTACAATGATTTTTCAAATCAGTCAATTAGTCAATGGATGATAAAATATTGAAAATATTTTTTTTCAATATTCTATCATCCATTGACTGTTTTTTTAAAATCCTTGTAAATTTAATTTCACTTTACAAGCTGAAAATGATCATTAACCTAATGTAATCTTAATTCCTCTTGTATGAAAAAATATGTTGCTCTGTTTGATTAAACATTGAGCGCTCTGTGTGAATCAGTTTTAATATTTAATATTTTATATCGTATTGATGTAGGATTCACTTGGATTATATACCAACTGATTATTACATATATATATATATATATATATATATATATGTATATATATATATATATATATATATATATATATGTAAATTATGGTGCAGGATACAAGCTTAAATGTTACAAGGTTGCAAGTATAGGATTGAACATTTTATGCGTACTTAGCAAATTGTTAATATAAGTAAAACACGCGTGTTGAAGTATACACGCACACACAAACACATACACACACAAATACACAAACACATACACACACAAATACACACGTGTGTGTATGAAAAAGTGGAAAATTTTTCATGTGGCACATTTCGTCATTGAAGATTTCATCAGACTATGTTTATGCTTATATTCATGTAACTAAACATGGACACTAGGGAGAGGCGCTGAGAATTTAAAATTTAGAAGAAATAATTTTTTAAAGTGTGTTTTAGGTATATAATCTAGCCAATTCCATTTAGATTCTTTTTTTCCATAATCTTTATTAAGTATCCCACATTGGGATAACAGAAGATTTGCTAAGAATGTTGAGAACATTGTAAGAGCCTGGACGCAAAATTTATTGTCTAGAAATTGTTTTAAGCGCTAGTTCATTCATATAATATATTGGCGCGTGGCCGAGTCGTTATAACGTTCGAGACCCGGGTTGGAATCTCGTCATGGTCGATTTATCAGGATGTCATCAAATAAAGTGCCTAATAACTATGCCACAGGTTTACGAAGGCTTGTTAAAGAAATTACACATAATTATATGGGAGCCATTGATGTTTTTTCTAGAACGAAATCGGATTTGAACGCACTGGCATTGTTCAGATTGTTGATCATGACAGTAGCCCCACTAAGCATAGTTGCCATATGAACCACAGGTTGAACAAACAAATGTTCTTGAGCAGGATTTTGTAATACGGATTGCCTTACAACCCTAGTAGACCACCATACCCAGATACGAAACGCCAACTATCACAATTCTCTAGTTGACTTACGGTCATATCACGTTGAAAATACTGCATCTCGTTCGATCTCCATTTGGGAATACCAAGTTTTGAAAACACCTGAATCACATAGAAGGCAATCGGAATTAAATCTTTCCCAAGAATTCATGGCAATTCCCAACTAATAAATAAAAGAAATTTGTGCAGAGCCATAATCGCATATTTCCTAAGGATATGTTATTTTAAAAAATCATTATCAAAGTTAGTTTGGGCAAAATAAACCCAAATGATTCGAAATGAAGACAAAATTAAGTTACATAATTTATGCATGTCAGTAGAAACATGTTCCACGCACAAAACCATGTGGGATCCTGAAGACGGTGACCATTAACATCTGTATGATTTCTGAGATGAGGTATCGTAACTATTTACACTATTTACATTGTTCAGACTGTTGTCTTCATCTTTATTCCCATTGTGACGTTCTCCTTCTGGGTTTTATTTTGATTTCTCAACGTGATGCCTTTTGAGAAATATGTCCCAGCCGGTAAGAGGGGAAATTACCTGGAGCGACGCACTAATCGCTTATTTCGTACTGTCTCCTCACTGCAGATGAATCTTCCAGGGTGGGGTATGAGGCTACCCTGCTTTCCACCTACTCGAAATAAATGATTATGGGCTTGGACCTGTGAAAAAATCTGTATGTGAACGAATCGGTATTTTTTTTATCCTCTGTAAAAGAACAAACGAAACCATTCTTTTTTCTTTTTCTTTCCTTTTTTATTTCAACAATAACAAATAAAAAGAAGAAGAGACAACGGACATTTATGGAAAATCGATCTTTTGTGTAACTCAGTCAGGTTGCATTCGTGTTCATATCGTAAGGGGCAAGAAAATGTCAATTAATCACTTTTCTTTATCCCTCGCTTTTTTTTTCTCTCTTTTTTTTTATTATAAACTCTTTTGCCTTCAATTTTTTCGTCCTTTTTTTTTTTTTTTTTTTTTTTTTACAAATGATGACGAAAAGGCAATGGCCCCTTCACGTTTTTGTTAGGGCTTTGATAGTCCTTGGAGCATGAAGATGTTCATGCAAATTTCATGGCGGGTCTCCGAATAATATTATTTAAACTTACAAATCTTTCCAACAGATAGAGGAACATATGGCTCGCAGATACAATCCAAATATTTAACATACAGAAATGAAAAGAAAGACCAACCTCATTGTTGTGCGATTTCTTTTTCTCCTTCCTTTTGTTTCTTCTTTTTACCTTTATCTCTTTAATTGAGACACAAATTTTTCCTCGCTATCAACATCAATTCCTCTTCTTTTGATGTTCTGCACGGATTTTTCTTAAGGCCTCGCTTTCTTCAATTCACGTTAGAAGAATATAACGGAGTTGCCCATAAGTCTTTTCCAAGTGTCAGAGCTTTCATGTGGGCGATCTCCACTGCAGCAGATCCCGACAGCAACTGACTTTCCTTCTCGACTTATGACCGTGGGCGCTCATTGGCGCGAAAGTCCCCTTCCTCTCTATACCCTGGAACTTGGGTCGTCACCTTTGGTGAACTTTCATCCAATTCCGGCGCCAAAATTTCCCTCTGTTCTATTTTTAACTTGCCCGTGCCACTGTTTCTAGGCATCTTCATCATCATCATCATTGTCTCTGCTACGGTCATGTATAATTTCAATTTCTCTTACTGGCGACCTAAAATCGTCACACCATATTCACGACGTTTCAACAGTTGTACGCACCGGCCTTCTTCAGGTGATAAGCGTTGGAATTTCGAACCGAACCCATTATTTAGTTCACGGAGTTAGATTATTCTAGTTCCACATGCCATGCCTTTTCTGGATATCTCAGTTTCAGTTAATCCCTTTTAGTAACTTAATTCTCTAAGTTTTTGTTCCCCTCTGCTGTGTCCAGGTATTGAACTCAACTCTTTTAGGTCAAATCACTTTTTTGGGTTACTTCAACCAACGCTTTTATCCCTATGGGCCTGGTGTTGGTTGATGTAATCCAAAAAGTGACATAACCCAAAGAGTTGTGAGTTCAATACCTGGCCACAGCAGAGATGAACAAAAAACGTCGAACTAAAACAATCTACCCCCGTTGTTCGGCTCGAAATTCCAATGTGTATCACCTGAGGAAGGCTGGAAAGTACAATGGCCGAAATGCCGTGAATATAATAATAAAGATGAGGACAACAGTCCGAACAATGTAAATAGTGTAAATGGCGACTTTTGCTTGAAGTATCCTAAACTGCAAATGGCTATATTATAATTTCAAAACATTTCAGGTTACTGGTTGTTTGCGCCACTTTGTTGTCTTTCAGAAAGGTATACACATAAAATCTCTCTACCCTGTATCAGAGCCAAATTCTCCATGTTTTATCATATAAAGTTATTTTTATCACGTGACCTAAAAAACGGTTCAGTAACACCAAAATGGCTTACACAGAAACCAACGTCAACTTTTAGTTCAGTCTGAGAAAAAGATTTTTTCCATGGCGTATTCTTGTCCCTATCTTATCACAATGAAATATGAGAGGACAGATGGTATATTGAATAAATTTCACGATAATTATTCATGACAACTTCATTCAAGATTATACTTGGAAATAAATGTTAAAACTGGATTTAAATCTCATCTCTGGTCAATAGAAATTGATTTTAATGAATGCCTAAACAAAAAGTTAAAAACGAGTTTCTTTTTCGATCTATACGATCGACAATACTCGACAGAAACTTATAGATTACAGGCAACATATTTCTCCTTGCCTTTTCTAGATACTAGACTTTCTGACAGCTCATCGAAATGTCTATAGTGGTCATTTCAAACAAGTCGAGCTACAGAGAAATTTCAAACGTTCACCAATTTGAATTATCCGATTTTGTTTTCACTTTAAGCTAAACGTCTTTTTTTTCTTTTGTCGAATCGGATATTCTCAATTCGGAGTAATTTCAGCTCTAAATTAAAACAGAGCTATCACTTACATTCACTTTCTCTAAATATATGTGCGTGTGTGTGTGTATTACGCACATGCACCCTTTCTATCGTTTTCTTTCACTGCCTATTTTCTCAAGACCATAGAACCCAGTCTGCATTGACATTTTGAAATGTATTCATGCCATTTCCATATGCATTAGTTTAAAATGTGCTCAAATGCTTGGGAGAGAATTGAAATTCGGCTGGCTGATGCCATTGTGACGTTGACAGCTGCTATTATACATGCATATATAAAGAAGGTGCTGTGTGGATAACTACAAAACTCCAAGCGTTCAGTTGGACGCCCACTCTTACGCTACAAAGACAAAATTATAGACAACTTGAAACGTTTCAACTTTGATCTGAAAACCTGGGAAGCCCAAGTATCAAACCGAAAAGAAAAGCGTAAGACATGTTTCATTAAATTAAAGGGTTTGGAAGACAGTAAACTGAACCACCGTGATCATCTTCGTCAAACTCTGAAGCAGAGACGCCATCAAAATCCTGCTTTAATAAATTCTATCTCTCAGTGTGGCTTTATCGCGCACAGCAAGGTGAGTTAGTATCACACTTAAGAAAGCACAAATAAAATATATCTTTCCCTCATCTGATTATCTCCACATGCATAAGTATAAAACAAAATGAACCATCCAATGCTGACCCTCATCTATCGTTTACGATAGGAGAGTCCAATATATATATATATATATGTGTGTGTGTGTGTGTGTGTGTGTGTGTATGTATATATATATATATATATATATATATATATATATATATATTTAATATATTTTCTGTATTCTGTTTATAAGTTATTTATATAGACACAAATATTTAAGTAAATGCTCTGTTTATGATAAACAGTATTAACAACATTTACCGACCGGAATGCCCGAGAAATTTCATGAAAATATGTGTCCTTCGACAGGAATCGAACCTGCATCCAACCAACAGTCATATAGCTTGTCGTGCTATACCATGTAGCTACAGAGGAAGCGTCTGGTTAGTTTAAAAACAGTAATTCGACCTTGCTAACTAGACGCTTCCTCTGTAGCTAAACGGTATAGCACGTCAAGCTATATGACGATTCCGTGTAAGATGCAGGTTTCATTCCTGTCGGACGACGCATATTTTCTGACATTTCTTGGACATTCAGGCCGGTAAACGTTGTTAATACTGTTTATTATAAACACAGCATATCCTCTCTTATCTATAAAAATAACGTATAACCAGAATATATATATATATATATATATATATATATATATATATATAGCGATGGATAAATTATCGTATAAATTACGCGAAAATGAAAATAACACTTACATCTCATTTTAACAGATATTTCTACCAAAATTGCACAAAAATATCTTGAAATGTTAAAGAGTAAATGCATTCAATAAAATTGCCATTTAATAAATCACAGCCTTCAGACGATATCGGAATCTCCTGCAACTCTTCTTGAAGGTCCTCTTGTTTAAGTTGGTGAATACTGCCATAATCCTTACTTTCAGTTCATTTTTGGTGTTACAAGGAGTTTTGTTGGCCTCTCGCTTAAATACGCCCCACAGAAGCGAGAGGCAAAAAAAGTCATTGTAACACCAAAAATGAACTGAAAACAAGGATTATGGCAGCATTCAGTAACTTAAACGAGGCAGTTGCAGTGTGGGGAGTTAGGTGGTCAGATGTTAGGGCTGTTGTGGTCGCAGCAATTGCCTGACCGCCATGGCTGGGTTCTTCTGCTTGTGTGGTATTAATACAAATATATAATTTGTCACTTAGATAATTGATCTTCTAAAGAGTTTTATAGAAGAAACTTTGTGCAGTTTTTCGGTCCACTCGTCAGGAGGTAACAACAGCAAAAATCAATATATATATATATATATATTGTAAATGTCTATATATAAGTATATCGCAAATGTCTATATATATAAGTATATTTCAAATATATACATATTGATCTAGGAATTTAACTATATTGTCGACATGGAAAGAAAAAAAGACCTTTGAAAAGGAAATTTACCTAAACCAGAAAGAAGCTTACGCAGAAGCGTCACTCTTTTTTAAATTTGGATTTTTTATGCAACTATATCAACAAAAACATTTCAATTTCATTTTTGCCTTGAAAAAGTCAAAAGACGAAACGCGTTGACAAAGAACTAAGATTTTTTTACACTTGACATCTTATACCATTTTGTCTTGTCCACAGAATTGATCTGGGAATTTAACTATATATATATATATATATATATATATATAAGTATACAAATCGAGTGTTTTTTTTGTTTTTGTTTTTTGACTTCTCAGCTGTTTTCATATTATAGTAAACATTTTTAGATTGTAATAATTTTGGAGATATTAATATTTCACTGATGTAAGTTCAACTAATTAACCCAAAGCTGTGGTTTAGAAAAAATGGATTAAAGGTGAATATAACGAAACCGACTGGAATTCGAACGGGAAGAGTCAAGTTCTAAATCCGAGGCGTTATCCTGCAAGCTTCAACACCTGGTATTCCCAAGTGGTCACCCATCTAGTCACTGAACTCGACTTTGCTTAACTTCATTGATTGTACGAGAACCGTTGTTTCAACGTGATATGGACGTAAGCCCGTAAGAATACAGTGGAAAATTAAAGTGTTATATAGAGACGCTAGTATGCACTTGGCGACACATGCATTATACAATACAATCACATACAATAGTCATTTATCTATATACTTTCTTAGACACACATTGCAGCTAAGTGAAAGACGACAGTTCGGAGAAAGGCGCTTTTCTATTTTATTAAAAAAATAACGCACCCTTTACAGCCGCGACATGATTTCCGAAAAATTGATTCGTTTCATTGCCCCGAGGCTTGTAAAGAGATAACAAGTTTGATTTTTCATTGCCTAAAGTCTGCAGTACATTCATTTCTAGAAAAATTACTTGTAACCTAAAAAGATCTGGTGGATGTACACGTTACAAGATCTTTTTAACTCACAAGCAACTGTGTATCATACAATGGGACTGGGGGGATCTATAACGAATACATTCGTCGAAAATGGAATCGGCAAGCCCTATTCGAATTTCGAGCTAACAAGTTGCGTTCAATTTCGCACAGATGTTTGTGGGAAAGGCATGAACCGACCTCTTTTCCTCTTTCTACTATGGGATAAATAGCAAGGTAAACAGTTATTTAGCATTTGGTGACTGTCAGTAGGGAAGAAGGACAACTCTGAATCCCAAACTTTGGAAATGGCAACATGAATCTCTACTCACTGTCATTATGGAGATAGCACAGCAATTCATCGATAATAAAGGAAAGTCTGTCGGGTCTGCATTCGAAAGGCATACGGTAATTTTTAAAAATTGGACTTTACCAATTTTGCACATATAAATAATTGTATATTAATTCGTTATTTTGGTAAATACAGGACGACCCAAAAAAACGGAAATTTTTTAACAATCCAATAAAACCAAGAGTGATGGAAGAAAATATTTTATTCATAGTAATTGAAAGCTTAAAATATGCCATTTAAGAAACAATGATGGAATTTTCATTTTTTTTAAATTACGTCCTGTAGATGGCATCCTCCTGTATGAATCCATTCTTGAAATCTGCTGTTGCGATTCCTCATTGACTTCTGCAACATCTAAGCTGGGATACTGTGAATTTCATCTTGAATTCTAAATGGCGAAATATTTACTTGCTCAAGGTCACTGTCTCTCAGTGTTGCCACTTGCTCATGTCTGGCAATACGCACTTCAAAAATTCCCATTTTTTGGAGTCACCCTGTATATATTTTTTATTTTGATAGTATATTTTTGTTATTACTAGTCTCTGTAGGATAAATCTAACGTTGATATTCACAATTGTCGATAAATATATAATTATTTTGGACATACCTCATGGCAAGATGTAACACTTTTTCCGCTTTGATCGCGAGGATTGTTTGTTTAGCGGCATATCAACTCTTTATGGATCATTTAATGTCGAAATTTCATTTTCTTGAGAACGTTGGTAATTTCATTTACAAGAAGTATTGCTGGTAATTTTTTTTTCAAAAAATTGCTGGTGTTTTTAATATAAAAATATATTTTTATACTTTCATAGTGTTTGACCACCGTTTGGGGGTTAAACGTTTGCCCATAGCTGGCATCTTAACAGGTGCGCTGCCATCTCGGGTCAGGGCTTGACCTGAGAACAACAGAAAAATTAAAAACTGATCAAATTTTAAATCTTTTCACTTGTATCCTCTTCTTTAAATAATGACAGATGCTGTACGCTTGGATGTGCAGGTGGTCTAAATTGCAATTCCAGTTTGGCTCGTCATGTTCACTTACGCGCAAATAGCCTTGGGAAAGGTGTGACTCTACAGCTTCTCTACCCAGCTATGGGTTAATTAGTAAGACTTGTGTCACTAAACCATTATTATCTCCAAGCAAAATTTTTAGAATCTAAAGGAAAATATTTCCTGACTTTAAATAACCTGAAAAGGCTTCATAAGCCGTAGAAACTGAATCAATGAAAATATGATCCATTTCAAATATTTTCATTTGTACCCTCTTCTTTAAATAACGACCTCAACTCATATTTATCATTGTTATATTAGGTTGGTGCAAAAATAATGATGTAATAATGTCGTTTTTGACGTATTTTTTAACGTCAAAAAACGACATTATTACGTCATTATTTTTGCACCAAACTAATAGTAACATTTCCTTCAAGTTGTTAAACACTCAAATATTTGATGATGAAAATGGATGTCATCAAAAGGAGCAGCTCTACAAATTAGAGTAACATTTTTATTTTTTTTATGAGAGTTACCACAAAAAGGCTGTAAAGCCACTAAGACGCAAGGGGTTACAGGGTGCTGTAGAATTAGGAACAGAAACACTAGTAATAAGTAGAAAGAGAAAAAAGCAATCAGGAGGACATTCGATAGAGATTGACATGTTATTCTGCTTTCACAATTGAATACGTGGTAGATGATACTCAGATTTTTTGCATATACATGTTTGTGTGGACATAATTACTGGGAGGAGGTGATGTGTGTTTTGTTGAAGTTATATTTTGCAATACAGTTTGATTTCATTAAGAAATCCTGGATTATGGATTAATGTCATGAAAGATTTCTTACATTTTGATTGTTTGCTTGGTTTTGTTCTCAGGCTTATCAAATTCTATGGATTATTTAATACTAAAATGTAAATATTTTGAACGCAGTTGCATGCCTTCAACCACAGATAAAATGAATTGTTGCTAATTTTATTATAAATATGCATTGCTATAAATACGTAATGTTGATGATTTTTACTACAATTATGATTAGATGAATATAACTGGAAAGGTTTATGTGACGTGTTTCATCCGTTAGAATTTCATCGGACTGAGATTCGTTGACGTTACCACGTCTACGCATGCGCACGAAACGAGAGACACAAGTAGTTTCGAAATTTTTGAAAGAATATTTTTGAATGATTTTTTTTTCTTAAATCTAGCTGAAATCATCTGTATTTCTTTTTTCTCTCCATAACCTTTCTCCCTGACTATCCCGCACTGTAACAATATAGAATCTACGATTTACATACTCTCATAGTGATTTTTTTTTTTTTTTTTTTTTTTGGTGGGGGGTCACTATTTGTCCATAACTGGGAGCCTAACAGGTGCTACCTACCCGGATCAGGATAGATCTGGAAACAACAGCAATTAACAGGTGGTTTCTCACTCCTGAAAACCTCCAATATCTCGATCAGAGGCCTGTCTGTCGGATGTAGGAAATTGTGGAGAGCTATGATTGACAACATCTTGAAGGGAAACGGCACATAGAAGAACAAGATTGTGGAATTTGCTCGGGCATTTTTTCGTCGCAAAATTCACAAGGAGATTAATCATTAACTTAAAAATTACGACTCATCAGAAAATTCATGGTAAAACCGTGGAATTTTCATGTATAATGCATATCCATATACAAATTCGACGAAGTTAAACTCCCACGGAATTTGTGTGGTGTGTAAACGAGGCAATTCTTGTTATTTACATTTTTAAGAAAGCCAGATAAAGATAATCAATGATTTGTACGTCGAATTATCGAGCAGATCTTTATTATTTTATCTAGAAACTGTTGTTAGTTAATTAATGTCTCTTAAAGAAATGAAACAACAGAAAAGATAGAATTTATACGTTCTTTATCGTCATGGGGTAAATGTTACTCTTTCTGAATTGATTTACTTTCTATGATTTCATTCAGACTTGAAATATTTGAAACCTCGTGAAAAAAATAACGTTTCAAACCTAGAACGAAATTCTGAGTAGTTGTCGTTTCTAGTTTTTTTTTTTTTTTTTTTTACACAACCGAACTCTCCTCCAATGTTCAACATGAACAGAAGGGAGTTCTCAATGAGATGAGCTTCATTCTTTAGTTCAACCAGTTGAGACATTTACATCTAGAACACGCCATGATATTCCCACGGAGATGAATCACCTGAATTTCCCCCGTCTTCCAAATGCAAGCGAAAAGCAAGTTCCACTCAGAAAACTTGGTTATTTAATGCTGAAGTTTTGTACGGGAAAACTCAGTCAGGATCGAACTTACTATGCAAGTGTGACTGTCAATCATACTAACGAACCATTATTCATCGCCGATACACCCACAATATTTACAGAGAAGTAATATCAAATTATATTAAACACAAAAAGGTGAATAAGAATTGCTTTGGATATGGCTGTAACATATTGCTTAGTTCTGCTCTTGATAGAATCTAAAGAATGGTAATTGTTCTTTTTGACTCATTGTAAGTATTTATTGGGGTTTTATTTTTAAAATTTGTTATTTTAAACGTCACCCCTCAACAGACAGATTGTCCATATGGGATCTAGTTTGGACTTCAAAGATACTCTGAGGTATTATGGTGGCTGTAGTAAGAATGGTAAGAAGGTGCTTTTTTAGTTTAAGAAATTTGGTATATTTGGGTTAGCAATTGTGGCTAGCTAAGTTTAAAATAATATAGATTGAAGATCATCCTTTCTCACCCCCTTTTTGGCCCTGTGCCACATTTTTATATTTTCAAAATAAACCTTACTTTCCTCTATAGTACCTAGACATTACTGTACTAAATTCGTGACAACGTCTTATCATTTTACATTTGAAATGGCTAAATGTAATAACTTCTGTGCTAACAGTTTCTTTTCTCGCACCTCTCGCTTGTGAAACTTTCTTCCGGCTTCTTGCTTTCCACTCAAATTTTGATCCTTACAAATTTAAATGCAATTCCAATCGTTATCTTCCGTTTTCCTAATTCGTGTTCTTTTCTTATTGCTCTCACTACTTAATAATGCTTTGTTTTTCTTGGATTTTTTACATTCAGTAACACCCTGCTTCTTAGTGGCTTTAATACCTTGCTTGGAGCGAAATGATTTAAAAAAAAAATCAAATAGTCACTTGAAATAAAATTACTAAAGCAGAAAACCTAATTAATGGAATTCTTTACAGTCGAATATCATTGCCAGAAACGATATACGATGTTGAAATATGATCAGACACTTTGTAACATATATATATATATATATATATATATATATAATGCCATGTGTGATACATGTTTAAGCGATCATGTATCTTTCGATACATGAGTGATGAGGCAAATTTTTCCCGCAGTAGGTCGTCATTTCTTTCTGCGGTAGACCAGTTACCACCCAAGGCTATAGAACCCGGTCTGTACTGCAATTTACCCATAGCTGGGGGGAGAAGAGGAGGATTCATACCTTTCCCAAAGCTATTAGTACGTAAGTGAATGTAATGGATTCGACTGGAATTCGAACTCGACTCTCCGATTCCACAATCCAAGATGCACATAATATTTGCAAAACAGTAAAAACAGCTTCTTTTTTTTCCCAACAATTGCCATTTTGTGGAACAGTCTCCTTCTTGGATGCTTCCCCGGTCAGTAAAATCTTGACTTTTCAACACAATCTATTTTCTTTCTTTTCATCATCCTCACTTCCCACCATGTGCTAATATTTCAACCAGAAGGTTCTTGTGTCTTTCATTGTATTCCAGTTCTATAAAAACAATGTTTTCACTAATCCGTTCGACAGTCTTCAAACTGTCTGAACTGTATGTGCGTTTATTTTCAGGGTTAGAATTAGGGCACGGCTCGGAACGAGAAATCGAAGAGACGAGTTCGAATTCCAGTCAGGTTCGTTACATTCACTTACGCGCGAATACCTTTAGGAAAGGTATGAATTCATCTCTACTCCTTCCCAGTTATAGGATGAATAGCAAGACAGACTGGGTCCTATAGCCTTGGTTGGCAACCAGTCTGTCGTACAAAGAAATGGCAACCTACTGCGGGAAAATCTTCTTCCTAGTCAGACATGAATCGAAAGATCGCTCAAGCTCAACTGATTTAAACAGAATATATTTTCTATTAAATCTCCGTCCTTTTAAAATATCAGAATTTAATATTGTTGAAGTTATCGCTAACATTTTTTCAATCGATGAAATTTAAATAAACTGATTTATTTGGAAAATATTTTTAGGAAAACCCTACTTCGTGGTTTAATAATCCATTATATTTAATTTTATAGGACTTCACGGTAAACAATATGTTTTAAGAAAAAATCTTTTTTCACTTTTAACAGTGAAGAATAAATTCTTAGGATTTCTTACTCTTGAGCATGCAGCATACCGCTGGCCATGCGTAAATATTTCTTTCTGGAGTCAAATTCCAACCTTTTTGAATCTTTTGAGATTGTGATTTGTTTATAGTTCTCACAAACGTAGGGCGAACTGGAAACTGGATTGTTATATAAATAAAAACTTAAAGAAAGGGTATTCAAAAAACATTATTGCATTTTTTATTAAATAAGTATATTATTTTAATCATTAAATTGTTTTTTAAATAGTGGGAGTATTTTGTATGTTAAATAATAAATCTTTTAATTTTTCTCAAAAACATTAATTAAAATTTATTGTATGCAACTTAGTAAAACTAAAATTACTTTATAGGCCTTACCTGCTTGCATTTCTCTCCGAAATTTGGTTTCCGTTGGTCAATTTATGGCTATTTTAGCGAGTGTGATAGACAGACAGACGACCTAACGGAAATCACAGAATTTTATATCTTGACTAGAATGTTAATTATTCTGACATCAACTAAGCGATAGTTACTGCTGTAGTGAATATTAAATTATATTCAGCACAAAAAGACTCACCAGATTTGTTCCATTAATTGATCACCTGGCATTGGAGTAATAAAGGTAATTATGATATGAACTCTTTAAGGACGGTTATTATTGAAGAAAATGATATTCGATGTCAAAAATATATAATCAGCTACAATGCACTTACATATATATATATATATATATATATATATATATATATATATATATATATATTTAATGAGTGCATTGTCAGCTTTCCCTGACGATCCGCTTAGGTGAAAGCTTGGTAGGTTTGTCTGGCTCTCTAGGTTTGACTAGGTCTGCTCTACGTTTGTATTGAACACTTTTTTAGTTAGTTGATTACTCGTATCGGATTTTTTTCTTTGGGCTTTGGATCTGTATGCTGTACGATTATTTTCGACATACATTCATGTTCATAGCTCTTTCTTTTTTTAAAACTTTTGACCATTAGCCAATCAAGAAACCGAAGGTTTTCCGAGACGAATATAGTTACCTATATATATATATATATATATATATATATTTATATATATATATATATATAATTATTAATTCGAAAATTATATTAGGCTGGTGCAAAAATAATGTCGTTTTCTCACACATGTTACTATGTGAGAAAACGACATTATTTTTGCACCAACCTAATAACGTAAATATGTTATATAAAATCACTACAAAAATAGCCATTTTGTTTCAACACCTCTAGTGTCTTATCAAGTGATGATGTTGAATATATATATATATATATATATATATATATATATATAGTATTATTAAAAAGATAAAAATATAACCAATCAGAAGTCATTCGACTCAAATTATTGTGATCTCGGCCAATCATTTACATATTCAACAATAACAAAAGCCTATATCTCTGGCAGTACAGCTAATGTTATGGCTGTTGGCGTGAGAAACAGAATTGATGAGCCGAGTTTAAACACTGGCAAACATTCACTCCGCCTTGGAAAAGAATTGAATTCATACCTATTTCTCCTAGCTATGGGTTAAATAGTAGACGTGAAATATTCCTTTTAGTCTTGGTAGGGTAACCAATCAATGATAATGACAGCCCTGTACTCACAAATACCCTTGGCACATTTATATCTACTACTGTTTCAGTACAGGTGAGACTTGAAGAACTGTAAAAGAGTTTAAGAATGCTCACATTTATGCATGCTATATCTCAATCAACATATCCAACATTCTGATTATAAATATCGCTCGACCGACTGACCTTTCAGTTGATTAACCAAAATGTAACGTTCACATACTACTACTACTACTACTACTACTACTATACACACACACACACATATATATATATATAGTTGACTCTCCCGTCGAATTCGACGTATGGGGGTCAAGCAGATCAGTTCCCAGGAAAGCGACAGCCCGACAACGGCACACTTGATTTGATTATAGCGGTGAAGGTTTGGTGCAGGACCAGCCACACTTTTTGAAGAGCTGAATTCAGAGACCTGGTGCACTAAGTGCCACAAGGGCCCCAAATGACCCTCCCCAAATGTCCTTCTCCTAGACCAGTTGCCATCCAAGGCTATAGAACCCAGTCTGTCCTGCTATTTTACCAATATATATATATATATATATATATATATATATATATTAGGTTTGTGCAATAATAATGACGTAATAATGTCGTTTTTTACGTATTTTTTTACGTCAAAAAGCGACATTATTACGTCATTATTTTTGCACCAACCTAATATATATACCTAAACGCTACACTCACAAGATCTTGATGTCAATGGCACTAAAACAGGGTTTCTATTTTTACCTTTTTTTTCCGTTGTCCTTAATTCTCATTTCAGTTTCATTTTATTATTTCTTTGAACATGTTTATGTCGTATTCGAAAACTGAAATACCTTGTAATCATTCAGTTATGTGTCACGCTTAGGCGATCATGTGTCTTTCGATAGATGACTGACAAGGCAGTTCTTTTTCCAGCAGTAAATTGCTATTTCTTTCTGCGGGTTCTCCTGCTATTTACCCATAGCTTGGGGGAGATGAAGAGGATTCATACCTTTCTCAAGGAATTAGCATGTGATCAATTTGACTGAAATTCGAACTCGGCTCACCGATTCTTCAATGCCAGCCGCTATTCATTACACCGCCGTTGTAATATATAGAATTAATTTTTAAAATAACCTACGGATATTTATGCATTTTAACAGTACTAATCGAAACAATTAACTGACATTATTTCGATTTGATATGTACAGACTGTTTAGTTTATCAGTCATAATAAAAATCCGTTCTATCTTGAACATTGCCTTCAGACGCAAATCTATCAAGGGCGGTCATTGGACCATACTGATTTCAAGCACTTACGGGAATTACCCACTGCACGGCTGATGAAAAGCAATCTGGCGGTGGAAATTATATTTTCCCCGCTCTGGGCCACAAACCAAAGTCTTGGCCGACCACTGACCGGTGCTGATCCAGCAATGGAGATGACCATTTAACCTGATGGGTAATTGACCACAGTATACCGCCAATATGGCGGAGGGATACTGGCGGGAATTCAAGCGTTTCAAGTCTATGAAGCTTTGCAAGATTCTATTCACAGTTCGATGAATGAGAGTAATCGCTTGCGAAGTGTTTCTCAAAACGTAAACGGAAGAAAAATATTCGCAGTGGGAAAGTTAGATTTATTCTGCAAATATCACGGAAGATACTAGAAAAAAACGAAATGGGTATATTTATAACTGTATTTCACATAGATAGATAGATAGATAGATAGATAGATAGATAGATAGATAGATAGATAGATAATGAATAAGAGCAGATAGATAGATAATGAATAAGAGTAGATAGATAGATAGATAGATAGATAGATAGATAGATAGATAGATAATGAATAAGAGTAGATAGATAGATAGATAGATAGATAGATAGATAGATAGATAGATAGATAGATAGATAGATAGATATGCTTGTTCATAGAGTTCTCGATGGAATCTTGGGACAGTCACACCGTTATGAATAATCAGGTTGACAGGTCTTTGATGAACTGGCATGGACTTGGCTTTGGGCAGTTCATACCCACCTCATTGGGCATCTGCTGCCCCGTGGTGCATATCAAACTTCTAACAGGATTCGCCAATGTGAAGAATTCGATATTGCGTGCCCAATTAAACCTGACCTTATGTTTGAACCTGCTGTATTTAGTAAGTCACCATACACGTCACTTTTTTCATGTCAATGATGAACAATAATATAAGCCTGGCGCCTATTTTTCACACAGTTAATGGTATCAATTAAACTGATAGCTTTACCTTCAGAGGAAAAATACCCAACATAGCGATGTGCAAGTATACCTGCTTATCTGTCTGTCTGCCGAGTGTGTAAGCCACTGACACGCGTGTTTGACGAGCTGTTTTCTATATACGTGCATATGCAAAAGTAGGTGCCGTTTTTTAGATCTTAATATTATGAATAAAATCACCATGGATATTTGAACAATTAGAAAAACATGATTGCACTGATGTCGTAAATTGATTTCATTACGAAAATTAACTGAAACACCGGTTCCCCGTACGATCACCGACATGAAGCAACGTTGAGGCTGCTCAGTACCTAGATGGGTGACCGCTTGGGAAGACCATGTACTGTAAGCTTGAATTTGCGGGTGGTGTAATGGATAAGGGCTCAGAATTGTTAATGGGAGAGCCGAGTTCCAATTTCAGTTGGGTTCGTTATATCCACTTACACGAAAATAACCTTGGGAAAAATATGAATCAAACTCTTCTCCTCTCATCTATGGGTTAATTAGTAAGCCATTATTATCTAAAAAAAATACAATCTGAAAATGTTCCCTTGCTTTCAATAACTTGAAAAGGGTTAATAAACTGTAGAAAACCACTAAACTAATCAGTGTTTGTATATCGTCCGGCAAATATTATTAAAGAAAAAAAATAACTTACAGGAATTTACTGTCAAGTCAGGAGGCACGTTGAGATCCATTGACTCCATTAAGAAGAGAAAATAAAAAATAAGGATTTCAACGTTGGGGAAGGTTACAGGTGAATATCTCCAAAGAGCGGACTGGCATAAATTCACTTTCTTTCGACGAGAATGTTTCGGGATCCTTTCTGCTTTTCTATCAGCACAATCCTTGACCTTGGGATGTTGCTACTGGATAGATATTAGGCGGAAGATTTGGAAGTAGCTCGGATTTACAGTAATCCTAGTCAGATAAGCCTCAGTTAAACAGGTTAGCTTACTGGGACGAGGAGAATGAAAAAATCTTGAAAAGAGATGGAAAGATTTTAATATGTCCTGGAAAGGGATATATTTGTTTGAATTAGCAAAGTGGTTTTGGACTACTGTAACCGAGTAGGACAAACTAGCAGGTAACCGTAATGGACTGGTCCTCATCATAGTGGTAGGCAATAGGCGAAGACAATAGGTGTCCACACCAGTCTGTATTTATGGCTGACACCAGCCAATCATATTACTGTGAGGGGGGGGGACCAGGTGTATACATGTTCATTACATTAGATTTATACTAGGAAGTAGTGGTTAACTATTAGATTTTGCTGAAATAAAGATCAAGTATTTCCGTTTGTAGAGTCGAAATGGAAGATCTCATTAGATAATTGGGAACTTCTACGGGCAGACCTCGTCCAGTATTATATAAACAGCTGACTGGCCCGGGACCAGATATATTTTTATATTTATATCTCGTTAGTACGAGAAGAAAGTAAATGAGAATTACTACTATCATTGCCGTTGTGGTTATTTTACTCCGTTCTTATCATTTTACTCTATTCTTTTGTTCCATGACTTAATCCGTCTAAGAACAGCTTGATCTTGTATTGAAATATATAGAATATTACATCTCAGAAAAGTTTCTATTGCCTCAATAATTAAATGTGAGTCCATGCTGCGTTGCCTAGTGCAACTACTCGACTCGTATTTCAAGCACGATATTAACATCAGCGAAACGGTTATATATAAGACGTTTCAAATGCTGTATGTAACGTTTTGTCGTATGCCTGACTCCATTTGTTTTCTCCTTTCTCCATCTACGGTAGACTGACAGGCAGACTAGGCTCTCTTCCCTTAGGTGAAAGCCAATCTAGAGGAAGGACAACACTTGATTCAAAACCGTGGAGAAGATTTAGAAAAACTTCACTAATATCTTTTCCAAGAACGCATGTTAAGTTACAGGCCATAAAGAAGAGGAGTCTATGGAGAGCCATGATTACCTCTCCATCCTGAATGGACATGGAATTTAGTGGTAGCAAGTGGATTTAATTCTACAACGCTCTCTTCGGTGGTTGATCTGTTATTTGTAATATTTTCGTCTGAAGAGTTTTAATTCTTTCTGAAACGCCCAATTCTTTATGTATTAATCAATTCTTCCAAAAATGTACAATTCTTCAATAAATGTCCATTTCTTCCTAAAATACCCATTTTATCCTGAAATAGCCAACTCTCCCAGAAAGGTCCAATTCTTCCTGAAATGTTCTAAAATACCATTTTTCCTGCAATCTCCAACTCTTCCAGAGATGTTCAATTCTTCTAGAAATGTCTAATTCTTTCAGAAATATCCAGTCCTTCCTAAAATAACAATTTCTCCTGAAATACTCAATTCTTCCAGAGATGTTCAATTCTTCCTGAAATGGCCGATTCTTTCAGAGATGTCCATTTCTTCCTAGAAGATCCAATTTTTTCTGAAATTCCCAATTCATCCAGAAATGTTCAATTCCTCCTGAAATGTTCAATACCTGCTTGAAATTATTCAGATCACCCAGAAATGTCCACTTCTACTTGAAATGTTCAATTCTTTCTATAATATCTAATTCTTCCTGAACTATTCTATTCTACCTGAAATAACTAATTCCTGTAATCATTGCAATGATTTTTGGCTACTTTGTGTTGTCTGTTGTTCTCTTCTGTTTTCATAAAAAGACAACGACAATTATGTTTCGAATTAGAATGAAATCCAAGAGATTTTCTTTTCATGAATCACAGAAATAATTAGTTTCGAGACTTCGCCTTATATTATTATCTACAGTTGGAATGATTTTGTATATGTAAATATATTCGTTCGTCTTAGAAATTTCTTGAATTTTGTTATACGTCAAATATGAAAGCGACATGTTTTTTTCTTTATTTGCATACTAATGGTCACATGTCTATTTCATAGGCATTACAGCAAATGCGAAATTATATTATTTACATAAATTCATACGTCGAATTTTCACCATTTTATGTTATAAAAAAACTAAACATTAATGAAACCTCCCAATTGAATATTAATAATGAAATTCCTACTAATTTTCTCTCTAAGATGGTAATTTCTTTCTTGGTTAATTGAATTATAAAAATTTTCCATCGATTCCTGTTAAATATTCTCTTTGCTTTCTTTCAGCGCTAAAGGAAAAGTAGAATTTTTACGCCATGGAAGTGTTTTCCGCCTTGTCTGTTTTTTCGTCTTTAATGCAAATCGTAAATTACTTGTTTTATTCATTAATTTTTGTCTCTCTTATTTGAAAGAAAGTAGCCATCTTGTTTCGTTTTGTTTTTAAGAGCTCACTGTGGATTAAATATCGTATTCAATAAAAGAGGTACTCTATTTTTCAGAATATAATACACATCGCTATATAAGACGCACACTTCAGTCAGTCAGTTATCTGCCACGAGCGATACACGTTTAGGCGATCATGTATCCTTCGATATATGATTGATGAGGCAGATTTTTTTTTCCGGCAGTAGGTTGCCATTACTTTCTGCGGTAGACCAGATACCACCCAAGGCTATAGAACCCGGTCTGTCCTGCAACTTACCCATACCTGGAAGAAGAAGAAGAGGATTGATACCTTTCCCAAGGGGATTACCACGTATCGAGTGGAATTCGAACTCGGCTCTCAGTTTCCTTAATCCAAGCCGCTATCCATTATTCCACCGCTCACTTACATTATTTATATTTGGGTTAATGTCCCCATCACAGCTATTTGGGGGTTGAAACACAGGTTTCTGTACGATCACCGAAGTTAAGCAACGTTGATCCTGGTCAGTAACTATTAGGTTGGTGTAAAAATAATGACGTAATAATGTCGTTTTTTGACATTACGTCAAAAAACGACATTATTACGTCATTATTTTTGCACCAACCTAATAGATGTGTGTTAGCTTAGGAATGCCAGTTACTGTAATCTTGGATGTGAGGGTATCGTATTGGATAATGACTCGGAATTGTTAATTAGAGAGCCGAGTTCGAATTCCAGTGGGGCTCAGTATATTCACAAATACACTTGGGAAAGGTATAAAGTCACCTCTTCACCCCCACCTATGGGTTAATTAGTAAAATTTGTCTCACTAAATTACTATTATCTTTTTAAAGAAAAAAATCTTACGATCTAAAAAAAGAATTTCTAACTTTAAATAACCTGCAAAGGGTTGATAAACCGTAGAAAATGAATAAATCGTGCTTGTTGATCCGGGCAAACTTAAGAGAATTTTGAACTGAATGTTTATATAATGTAAGATTGGGTGTGATGGTGATTTAATGGATAATGGCTCGGAATTGTTACTCGGGGAGGAGAGTTCCATTTCCTGTTAAGTTCGTTATATTTACGTACGGGCAAATACCCTTGGAAAATGTATGAAGCCACCTTGTGACTTGCGATTTTCAATAGGTGATTATTAATCCGTGTAACGTTAAGAGGATTTCGAACTGAATACTTTATGTAATGTACAAAAGCAGAATGAACTTTTGCCGGTCGGCACGGCTAGCGATATCTTGTCTAGTTCAAATTTCATACTACTATCTTATTGCTCTCTCTGTTTCTACTGACTTTAAGTCTCAGCCCAACTGACAAAGACTATGGAACCAACTTCTGGAATCAGTTTTTTAATCCACTCCGCTATTGAATCTTATGCGTAATCTACTTTGCAGTGGATATTGCTGCTGCTGTTGCTGCTGTTTGTCCTATTTGAGTAGATTCAGCGACGCTTCTCTTTTGTTATAACTGCTGCGGATTAAGCCTTACTATCATCTCTCTCTCTCTCTCTCTCTCTCTCTCTCTCTATATATATATATATATATATATATATATATATATATATATATATATATATATATATATTAAGACATTCTTATGTTTAACATTCTTAAAATAATTGTTGGACTTTGTCCATTTCATAATGTGTAACGTCATGTGTTTACATTTGATACGCCATGAGCAGACATGAATGTACGTGAGAGATTCATAGAAGATTGAAGTTAAAATACAGTAAATTCAACCTTGCTAACCGAACGCTCCTCTGTGGCCAAATCGGTTAAAGGCACGTCAAGCTAAATGACGCTTCTGTATAGGATACAGGTTCGAATCCTGTCGGAGGACGAATATTTTCTGTGAAAATTTCTCGGACATTCAGGCAGTTAATATTGTTTATTATAAATGGAGCATTTACTCAAATATTTGTATCTATAAAAAGGATGTTCAACATAAAAATGTCTTAAAATAATTGTCGGACTTTGTCCATTTTATATATATATTAACGGCGCGCATATCGTATTTATTTCTATGTTGTGCCCACTAAGGATGTCCTCCGAGGTTATCATAAGCGCTGATTTTTTTTTCAGACTCTGCAGTGTTCGTCTCTGTCTAGTTTTTAAAAAAATAAAGTTTTGATAAAATACGATTTTAAAGGAATAGAAATAACACTTGTCTCGGCTCAAAGACGGAGAGAAATGGCGCTCTGGTCCTAAATAGAACAATCCAGTTATTTCTTATGGGTATTATGCTAGTAACTAGACGTATCCATTATTGAAGTGCAAGATCATGGTTCACTAGATCTCAAGAGATTTCATTATGTAAAGTGACGTCTAGACATATTTAGAAGTGTTTGTTTGACAATGACTTGCAGCAAAGGGAATAATAATAAAAAATACCTATCAGTGCTTACGTATTGCAGGTTTAAAATCTGAAACCGAAGCTTTTAGTTTTGCTCCATAGGACCAATGATTTCTAACTAAAAAATTAACAAAAACTCAGAAACACATCTCACACAAAGATCTTTATCTGTGTAAAATACGTGTAATATTTATTCTTTTGGTGGGTGAGGGGTAAAAAATGATCAGTGAGAAATGTCATGAAGCCATTTCTGATATTAGGTCGCTGGTTGGGACCCGGAAGGAAATGTAAATAAAGCAGAAATCAAAGGAAATAGTAACAATAATAATAATCAGACAAAATGATTTACCCGTTTATATACTACCTAAATTTTTTAAATGGTTTCCTGCATGAATATTTAATTTCATAAAAGACATGCTACAACTGAAAACGTCATTCCTGAAGTATTGCTAAAAGTAATAATAATAATAATAATAATAATATCCTCTGGGATATGCCACTTCAAACTGACAAGAAAATAAAATCCAGTAGAGCTGATATTATCATAAAAGACAAGAAATTCAGGAAGTGTATGTTTATTGCCATAGCAGTAGCATCTGAGAGAAACACCTCCATAAAAATTATCGAGAAATTGTCCAAAAAGGGCTTAGAGATCGAGATTAACAGGATGTGAGGAATGAAGACTGAGACTGTACCAATAGTAATCGGAGCACTGGGCCTCGTGAGAAAAGAAATGGACAATTTTACTAACAGTGTCACAGGTAACATCAACATACAAGTTGCCCAGGAGATCTCCCTACTATTAGTAACATCGCATATGCTAAGAAAAGTGCTATCAATTAAATGACAATTGTCTTATAGGGCCTAAGAACCATAGTTTAAACCCAGCTCTACAAGATACAAAACAGGAAACATAACATACACTAATAATAATAATAATCGGACAAAATAATAATAATAATAATAATAATAATAATAATAATAATAATAATAATAATAATAATTGATATGGCATTCCCTGCTGACTGCAATGTATCTTTGAAGATATTCAAAAATCTGTCAAAATAGAAGGACCTTGAAATAGAAATCTCGAAAATGTGGCATATGAGAACATCAACAATCCCTTTTGTAGTTGGAGCCCTAGGATTGGTTGGAAAAAATTGCAGTAGACTAATTGAAGGGATTCCTGGAAGTCCATGCCTCAAGGAGATACAAAAAATTGTTCTGACAAGTACAGCCCACACTTTACGAAGGGCTTTATCTCTGTAATTTTTTTTTTTTTTTTTTTTGTCAGTGAAAAGTGTCATGATGCCATTTCTTACCTTAGGTCCCTGGACGGGACCCGGAAAGAAATGTGTAAACGCCAGAAATCAAAGAAAATTTAAAATAATAATAATAATAATAATAATAATCGGACTTGAAATTTTTTGGAAATTGTTTCCTGCATCGTTAAAACTGCCAGTTCTAGACTCAGGACTGTCCTACTGGACAATAGCTTACTGGATTAAAGTGTTAGTTCTTGAAAATGGTGACATAGTGAAATTAAGCTTTGAACAGCACTAAAAAAAGGGGACAATTAGATATTCCTAAACAAATCTACAATAAAATAGAATAAAGGTTCAAAATTGAATTGGTCTCAAGATCTTTAAATTAAAAACGAAACAGTATAATGCAGAGTGTATCTTGTTTCTGTAGAACACACTGAGCAATGATATGTCAAACTCCAATCTCCTCTTAACGTAAACTTAATCTAAGAACATCAATATCAGTTCATTGGCTCGAATATCATATTTACAAAGTCTGGTCCATATCAGTCCAGCGGTTTTCAAGTTTTGCTCTATATACACGGCCGAACATGTTTCTAGCGATAAATTAAGTGAACATCTAATGTCTTAAGCGGAAGTGTCAAGCCACCCACATTGAGCTGGATATAAAATTTCATGGCTAAGAAGAATTAGCGGAAATACGAAGGTTACATTCAGATAAAGATTAAGTTGATAGGCTTATCTTAGCAGCGTAGAATCTTCTTGTCTTCTCTTTCAGAGATTTTTGGAAAATTCTCAATCAAGATGGCCAAACGGTTTATTTATTTATGAAGAGATTCAGACTCGTTTGTTTGCCGAGCATTTTTTCTGTTCGTTTTAATTTCGAGAGAAAACAGAAGTTTATAGTCCTTGGAACGACGATAAACTACATTCGTCAGAAATCGGGAGATTTGATATTTTGAGGAGCGTAGAACCCACTTCTTAACGGCTGTTGTTACCTAACCTCGAGTGGTAGCACCTGTTAGGGTCCCAGATATCGACAAATAGTGACACCCCACAACAAGTAAAAATCAACAGGTCATTTTTATAGTAAAATGAACAAAAATACATTTTTATAGCAAAATTACAATCAACGAAACGCTGAAAAATTATAAAAAATACAATTTTATAAAAATTACCAGTAATATGTTTTTTAGTTAAAAAAAAATTACCAACAATACATTTTAACAATATATCTAAACATAGCTTTACCGTGAAAGTATAAAATATTTAGATTTCTGCGCTAAATAAGCCATAGAGGTTGATATCAGTCAGTGGTGTGCTATGCGTGATACACGCGTAGGCGATCATGTATCTTTCGATACATAACTGACAAGCAGATTTTTGCCCGCAGTAGGTTTCCATTTCTTACTACGGTAGACAAGTTGCCATCCAAGGCTATAGAACCCGGTCTGACCTGCTATTTACCCATAGCTGGAGGGAGAAAAATTGGATTCATACCTTTTCCAAAAGTGTTAATACGTAAGTGAATATAATGGATTCGACTGGAATTCGAACTCGGCTCTCCTGATTCCTCAATCCAATCCGCTCCGCTATTCATTACTCCACCGTGCCCCACGGATGTATATAAACACATCGGACTAATACGAGCTCTGATGAAAATGTATCGGAACTGATGATATAAAAAGAAACCAACCGTAGATATCAATTCAGCATTTAATCTCCTTCGATGTAGTCGCCATCTGAACCCACACCCAGCGTCGTTTTTCAATTGTTAAAAGCATTCCTGAAACTCCTATTTTGGAGGATAACGAGCGGCTGCCTTGTTACATTCTCTTGGATTTCTTCGACGTCTTAAAAACTTGTTCCTTTCAAATGGGATTTGATGTTTGAAAAAGAATCGTCGCATAGCAAACTTCCATATAAACCTAACAGGATATCATCTTTGATGGGGGAACATCCCACCTGTAATGTCCATAGAACCACTCTGATGATGGCTCATCATGAGCCGAAACCTCTGATCGAGGAAGAGCATAATGAAAAATATCCAAATGTTGGACAATTTTGTTTTTATTTTCTCCCGAAACGAAAGCCACTATACGAAACTTAGAACGGCTCATGATCAGAGGTAATAGACATTAGTTGTCTATTATATTTAACAATATATGTTTGAATAATGATCTCTCGCCCAAATACACTATATATATATATATATATATATATATATTTGGTATAACATACACACACACACACACACACACACACACACACATATATATATATATATATATATATATATATATATATATATTATAAGTTAATAGACTTAAAATATGGTTTTTCGCTACATAGTTCCAACCATGTTTCAAAAATGGAAGCTAAAAGCCCCGAATTTAATTTTGTACTTAAATTAAAGACATTAGTTCCATTTCATCCTCAAGCGAATTTTGGAGTCACTTTTAACTGTGTAGCGAAAACCCATATTTTAAGTCTATTAACTTTTAATATTAATGCTCTGTAAATTTACATTGAGCACTATTTTGTAAAAAAAAAATATCTATAAGAACACCGGATTATATATCTTACTGTTCTTTCTTTTTATTAATATACATACATACATATATATATATATATATATATATATATATATATATATGATGATTGCGATGTGTAAATTGTCGTCTAAATTACGGAAAAATGAGAAATGAAAATAACACTGACATATCATCTTAAAAGATATATTTACCAAAACTGCACAAAAATAACTTGAAATATTAAAGAGTAAAATTATTCAATAAAATCGCTATTGGCTTCAACCATAGTTTCCAGACGACTTCAGAATTTCCTCCAACTCTTCTGGGAGGTCTCATTGTTTATGTTCTTGAATGATGCCATAATCTTTACCTTCAGTTCATCTTTGGTGTTACAAGGAGTTGGTCTCTCGCTCAACTGAGCCCCACACATAATAATCAAGGGGGGTTGCAGTCTGAGGCGTTTGGTGACCAGATGTAAGTGGTGATGTAGTCTCAGAAACTGTCTGACAGCCTTGACTAAGTTCTCCTGTGTGGCATTGTACAGAGTCCGGTTGCCAGATATATTGTTTTCGAGCAAACGCCCTCTTCACCTAGGGCAGCACATCAAGTGCCTTGAGAAGGTATCTTCAAGAGACTTGATGTGTTTGGACTCAAGCCATCACCAACAAATTCGGAAGTTCTATTCTTATCAGAATAAACTGACTTTTCCGAGTTGCCGTACGCTCGTAATCATAATTAGACCCATAAATGTATTTCCGAAACCTCGGAACTCTCCTCAGATTGACATAAAAACACACCAAGCCGTACAGCACGCCGTTTCCAAATTTCTGCTTCAGTGAATAGAGTCCCGGTGCTCTTTTTCTCGCAGACGGTGCCCAACTGATCCTACTATAATGTGACAAAATCAAAGACAAACAACGCGCATGCGCGAAATCCAAAAATAAAAATGGCGGCAATTTACCCACCGCACCCAGTATATATATATATATATATATATATATATATATATATATATATATATATATATATATATATATATATATATATATATATATACGCAATCTTCAGACGACTTGGACGTTCAAATAACCACATCACGTGTGCGTGTAACTAGAGTTATGACTGGAGCCATCCATTCATCAGGTTTAACGTTGATCATTCTTTTACTCGGTCTAGACAATCAAGGCTTCAAGCACTTTTCTGAGTAAGTAAGTTTGCTTTTAGGATTTTTTTCTCTTTTTTTTAGTTTTGTCATCTTTATTCGAGACTGTATCTGGAAAATAGTTTAGGTTTTGTCAAGCTTTCCACCAAGTTTTTCATTAATACACACACACACACACACACACACACACATATATATATATATATATATATATATATATATTGTAATTTGCTATGTGTAGACCAGTTTTTGGTGACTGGATGAAAGACTTGAATTCTTTGGATAGAGGCCAAACAAGACAACGGGTTGCGAAAGTAGAAAGCAAAATGAAGTACCCTTCACCCTCCTACCACCACCACCCATCTCTACCCAAGGATAGTCGTATGGTTTCGACCATCGAAATCAAAATCCATTTCAGTGTTGGTGACCTTCCCATAACATTATTGATTTTAAGCCCGTCTCGCTAACAGTAAAAATGGCTATTTTAAATCTTGAGAAAAAAAATAATAAACAATTGAACCATTATTAAAAAGACCGCAAAATTGACTAGAGGCCGACTTACGAACAGATCGATTTATGACCTGTTGATCGGAAACAGTCGTGCACTACATATATGCTGAGCGTAACTTAGTTACACCTTCTTAAAAAAGAGCGTATAATCAGCAAACCAGTACACGCTCAAACCCTAATTCATGATTAGGTGTTAGCGCAATCATCAAGGGCATCCGAACAGTTTAGTAACAAGGCTTGGGTCAACCCGTGATATTTTTCAGGCACCAACCAACAGTACAGTACGGTAGGGTTGTCATCCCATACCAATATTTTTAAGAAATCCCCTCCCTCGACCGTGTTGAGATTCGAACCCAGATCTTCTGGTCTAAATGCTAACGTTTTTACCACTCTGCCTTACATCTTAATGATATGCCTAAAACCATCGACGCAATTCCTTTGTACTTTCTATTAATTATTACGCTTTTTACGTTTTTTTGCACCTGGCTTTGTTCTATCATTTTATTTGTGTGTGTTGATTAGGATTTCCTTGAGAATTAATTAGAGGGAAACAATCTAACTCCAGTGATAAATTCTATAGCTGCCTAAATGAGTTAACTTTTTCTGTCTTTTTAATTATTTCACACCAAGCAAGGCAATAAAGCCACTAAGACGCTTTACTGAGTCTTAGAGTATATGAGAAAAAACACTATTAAGGAGGGAGAACGATAAAAGAACAGGAATTAAGAAGGCTGATGATAACGACTGACATTGCATTTAAGTTTTTGAAGATCAAAGGTGACTGAGAAACAGTAATCTGGAAGAGAGTTCCACAAACGCTACATACGATAGAAGAAACTGTTAGCATGGAACTTTATATCTAACTATATCAAAATGATGAGACATAAAGTCCAAGTTAGTACTGTGCTTAAATTGATAAAGTCTAAGCAACGTGAAAGGATTTACAAAAAATGTACAGGGAAACTAATTTTTGACGATGGTAAAGTGACTAAAGCTGAGATGACTGGTGAGCATCAATAACTGAGTAGATTTCTCTTGGCATTTTATCAAGGAATTTTGCAAAATTGGCAATAACACATCCTGTCACGGATAAGGAAAATTGCATTTCGAAGATGAGGGTGAAACTGATAACCGTTTTTTTCGCAAGAAGGTGGAAGTTGCAAAACGCCACTTCGATTAACCTCGAATAGTGACAAATTTTGCTCGACCAGTTAAACAATTGAAATTAATATTGAAATTAATTTCTACACAGTGGCTAGAGTATTACGTTGCATGGCGAGTACATGTCGTTAATTTTAGCCTGAAACAAAACCGTATATATATATATATATATATATATATATATATATATATATATATATATATATATATATATATATATATATATATATATATATATATATATATATATATATATATATCATATCATATCATACATTAGTCTTCAAGTAAATTGAGTTCTCTGAGTCGCTGGCGTATTTTGTATAGAAGAAAACGTTAAAAATCCCTTTTTTTCGACGATGGCCTAGAGGTAAGGTATCTGACTGATGTCAAATCAGTCGGGTTTCGATCCTGGCTTGAAGCAATCGAACGTCCAACGAAACTGAGGAGCTCTGATACAGCGAAACAGCCTGTCTGTGGAGGGTTTTTTTATAGAGGTGAGTGGAAGGGGGAAATATGAATGAATTTAGACATCCGACAACATTCATATTTCCCCCCTTCCACTCACCTCTATAAAACCCCTCTCTGTTAAGTTTTAATCTCCCACCTTCTCTCGTATGTTACCCCTCTCTTTAGCTCTAACATTCGACCCACACTCTCGTACTTACACGCTCTCTAAATTCTATTTTTATTTCCGGAGTTGTTCTTTTCTGTTTTCTTTTTGAATATGTCGGTCCGATGAATTGGATCGTATTTACGATTCCAATGGAATAAATTATGACCATGGAATATTAGTGTTTAAGCCTTTTTATTATATATATATATTGTTGTGGTAGGATCCACCTAATTTGCATAGTGGAGTACCGATCATATAAATATGGTTGGTACCGTGAAGAGAGGGGAGGAATCAAGAGATTCCTCGGCGACTGTCGAACTCTCTGCATTAGCAGAGGGGAACCCGGACGAGGCTTTGCCGAAGGGCAAGGTTTCGTCCGGGGAGGTTGACAGGGCCTGAACCCGTCTAGGCGGGTTCAGAAAGGCCATATTTTTGGCCGAGCCTACGGGCTCGGGGATACCCACATTAAAACGGCCTTGTGCCACATTCGATCCTCGTGAGTGGATTGATAAATGCAGGAATCAAGAGATTCAACCAGAGACTCTGTCCGACTGCGACTCAGTCAACACATTCTCCAGGAACGGTCTTCCCAGGAATATACAAAAGACTATATGTAAATATTGTGTACACTTTCTTGTTTCAATACATTTTGTTCTAAGTACATTTTGTGTTGCATTATTATTCCATGCATTAGTCAAGTTTCAACATATATATACATATATATATATATATATATATATATATATATATATATATATATATATAAGTGTAAGTTAGGTTAGTAAAAGGGGTCTAAATTTCTAACATGCTGGTGGGGATGACCTCAGTTAACCAATCAAACGTCATTTATGAATTTAGTTATTTAGAATCTCACCTCGATGTTAATATGGTGTCCGGTTCATAATATTCTTTGGCCATAACTCAATAAACTAACTTAAGAATGCAAAATGACCGTTTATTCTACAGTTGAGCAACACTAACTGAGGAGGTACATACTGGTGTCGAAACATGATTGCATTTATGAAGAGATTTATAACTAGTTATGTTAATAAATATTATCTATCTATCTATCTATCTATATATATATATATATATATATATATATATATATATATATATATATATATATATATAAATATGACGTCACACATTATGAAATGGACAAAGTCCGACAATTATTTTTGTCCATTTCATAATGCGTGACGTCATTTGTTTACATTTGATACGCCATGATCAGATATGAATATACGTCAGAGATTCATAGAAGATTGAAGTTCAAATACAGTAAATTTGACTTTGCTAACCGAACGCTCATCTGTGAGCAAATCGTTTAAAGGCACGTCAGTGTAAATGACGGTTCCGTATAGGATACAGGTTCGAATCCTGTCGGTGGGCGAATATTTTCTATGAAAATTTCTCGGACATTCAGGCCGGTAAATGTTATTTAATACTGTTTATTATAAACAGAGCATTTAATTAAATACTTGTATCTATAACGTTAAACATAAAAATGTCTTCTTTTTATTTATTTATTTATTTATTTATATAATGGACAAAGTCCGACAATTATTTTAAGACATTTTTATGTTTAACATTCTGTTTAAAGATACAAATATTTAAGTCAATGCTCTGTTTATAATAAACAGTATCAAACAACATTCAGGTCGGTAAATGTTGTATAATACTGTTTATTATAAACAGAGCATTGACTTAAATATTTGTATCTATAAAATGTATAAATATAAAAATGTCTTTATATATATATATATATATATATATATATATATATATATATATATATATATATATATATATATATATATATATATGAATAGGCTGATATACATAGATGGTGACAGTGAAAGATATTGATATTAATACATAGAAACAGAAGGATATCGATAAGATATAAAAGCTCTCATTTTAGTAAGATAAAAAAAAACACATTGATGTATATATTTTTTATATTTTATTTTTCAAGTATACACACCTGTATGCAAAGAGACAGTTTGATACAAATGATTGCGTTGATAAATTTTCTTACGTTTTTTTTTTTTTTTTTCGTTTCCAAATTTATAATTATATTGCTCAGTCTAGGATAAGTGTTGTCTAGACTGAGTGATGACGGACAGAAAATCAGCACTCCTAATATAGATTTAAGTTTTGCAAGTCTTTGCGAGTCTTCTCATACTGAATTGGTAATGCGCAATACTACCGGGAAAGAGTCGAGAGCAGAAAGAAATAATTATAAAATTAATTGGGAATCAGTGTGTTGTGCAGAATTCACAAACGAACCAAACACCAAAATAAAACCGAAATGTTTGTCCAATAGTCTAATCCCTGAAGTGGCGTGTACATGTATAAGTAAAGAACTTATTAACACAACCTTAACTTGACTGGTAATAATGTCCATTTTATGCGTGTCACATCGGGCAAAACATTCCGTCGTCACCCTACCACGTCTATCCACACAACTTAATGGATTTCACCTGAAGTGATTGAGAAATGCCGTCATTCACTCTGCGCCAATGTAGCATTGCACGTTATTTTCCGAAAATAGAGCTGCCAAGAATTTGCCTTTAAAAGTTTGGCCTTCGAAGTTAATTGGACTTAAGTATTCACTACGATGTATATAACGTTCATATCACGTTTAAGAATACACTGAAAACCAACGGAAGCCTTTGTATATAACATGACAATTCACGTTCCTAATTTTAGGAACACTAAAGTGTATACAGTGTACAAAAAGTTTGTGTATCTCAGTCATCCTGATGTGTGGAAATCTCGTCGGAAGGTAATGGTCAGCGCGCCGCATTTGGATGACATTTTCTAGAGAGTTCTAACCACTTTGGGTGATCCATGCAATATTTGACATTAAGTAAACCAAAACAAAATTGGTATTCTATATAATCAACCTGCCTAATGTAACATAATATAACCATGTGTGTATTTATAGTGTGATGTGGGCCCAAAGTTGGGACCACAGAAGGAAAACACGGAACACGGATTAGAGGTAAGAAAGATATATTAAACAACAAGATTGCAAAGATAGTGTAAGTGTAAGCAGAGCTTACTATGTGCTAGTGTCCAATATTGGTAGTCGTACGCGGCTGATACTACGGTATTAGAATACTCTCTCTCTCTCTCTCTCTCTCTCTCTCTCTCTCTCTCTCTCTCTCTGTATTTATCAATCCACCCACGAGGACCGAATGTGGCACAAGGCCGGTTTAATGTGGGTATCTCCGAGCCCGTAGGCTCGGCCAAAAATATAGCCTTTGAACCCGCCTAGACGGGTTCAGGCCCTGTCTACCTCCCCGAGCGAAACCTTGCCCTTCGGCAAAGCTTCGTCCGGGTTCCTCTCTGCTAATGCAGAAAGTTCGACAGACGCCGACTCGGAAGCTCACAAAGGCAGCGTACTACACTTTGATCCTAGCATCCGGGCCGAGCACACACACACACACACACACATATATATATATATATATATATATATATATATATATATATCCTCCTCTTCTCCTAGAGTGTTATATCGCATACTTTATATAGTCCTGGAAGAGTCCATGTTGTAGGTATGTTACGGTCTCACAACATAGTGTATTGAAGTATTCATGCGTCTTTCATTTTTATGTCTATAGTCTATATGAGGTTTGTCTGTCTGACATTCAAATGTTTATAATGTATATAAGATTTTGTGCGTCTGTTATTGCTATGTGTATAGGTATATATGAGGTTTTGTGCGTTTGTCGTTAACATGTTTACAGTGTATATAAGTTTTTGTCTGTCTGTTATTCCCATGTTTATAGTCTATCACGGTGGAGTAATGGCTAGAGGTTCGGACTGAGGAATCGGAGAGCCGAGTTCGAATTCTAGTCAAATCCATTCATTTACGTGCTAATATCCTTGGTATGAATCCTCTTCTCGCATCCCCCAGCTATGGGTAAATAGCAGGACAGACCGGGTTCTATAATTTTGGATGGCAGCTGGTCTATCGCAGAAAGAAATGGCAACCTACTGGCGAAAAATATCTGCCTCGTCAGTCATGTATCGAAAGATACATGATCGCTTAAGCGTGTATCATGCACGGCACATAACTGATTGAATATTTTCTGCGTCTGACTTTCCCATTATTTAGAGTTTATATAAGGTTTTGTGTGTCTGCTATTCCCATATTTATAGTGTATATAAGGTTTGTGCGTCTGTCATTTCTATGTGCATAGCGTATAGAAGGTTTTGTGTGTCTGTTATTCCTATGTATATAGTATATATAAGGTATTGTGTGTCTGTCGTTCCCATGCTTAGAGTGTATATAAGGCTTTGTGCATCTGTCATTCCTGTGTATAGTGTATATAAGGTTTTGTGCATCTTTCATTTCTATATGTATAATGTACATACGATATTAGAATATTTACATTATACACACAGACGCACAAAAATATAGACGCTATACACATAGAATGACAGACGAACGAATACTTAACTAAACTGCGTCTAGAGATTATATGCAAGTTATGAATTGGTATAAACAGTTGCGTCTTTAATGTTAAAAGTCCTATTATGATGTTGTTTAGATTCTACTCAATATTATTAATTTAGATATATAGTGATAGAGAAAACTATTGTTTTTGGTTGGAAAAGATTTTACTAAGTTAACAAAACAGACTAATTTGACTGTCAGTAGTTTATTTGCGACTATTTATTTTGATACTTTTACATTATTATACCTTGTAAAACTAAAGTAAAAAAATAATATGAAAAGATTTTTAGAATAAATTTGTCAATTTCTTAAAGGAAAAACAATAAAAAAAAACATTTTATTTTAAAAATAAAAGATATATTAACAAAAAATTATAAGAACCTCCTAAAATTTATTGCACAAATGCTCCTTTCTTTTCAATAACTCTTAGCAGCTTATTGTCAACATCTGATGTTAGATTTGCAATTTTAGCGGCTGGTAAGTTGTTTGCAGCAACTTTAACTGCCTCCCAGAGGTCACACTTGCTGTTGAATTGCCTTCCATTAGAATAAATATCTCTCTTAAGGATACTCCACAGGTTCTCAATGGGATTCAAGTCACAGTTATTTCAACGCCAGTCCATAAGAGAATCTTCATCAAATCCCTTTTCTTTCAACCAGGACTTAGTAAACTTTGATGCATGACTTGGTGCATTGTCTTGCATAAAGATCATAGATCTACGCTTGGCTAAAGACTGGTTATCAAGCCATTCAAAGAAATATTGCTCTAGAAAATCACAGTAACTTTTGGAATTCATTTTAACCCCGTCTTTCAGTTTAAATGGACCCACGAGCTCATTACCAATAATCCCAGCCCATATCATGATCCCACCGCCGCCTTGTTGGCGTTTAAAAAATTTTCTTGAGTCATGTTTCTTGCAAACCCATCCTCGAGCCCATCCATCGGGCCCATCGAGGGTGATCCTTGGTTCGTCTGTAAAAAGCACTTTACTGAAATTAGTTTTCATGTATGTTTTTGCCCACTGCAATCTCCTTTCCTTATGTTTTTTTGGGGTTTTTTTTGTTAAAATGGGTTTCTTTATTTGATTTTTTACATCAGCAAAGTTCCTTAATGCTTTACACCTTGTTTCCCTTGACACCATAGGAGCTCCAGCGGCCTCAAATATGAACGCATTTGACGCATTTGGGTTTCTTATTAATTCTTTTCGGATATGTGATAGATGTCGCTTTGTTAAATTCCTGAATTCAGCCTGAGACTTTTTTTCCTTGGTTGAATTCCCATTTGACATATTTTCTTGATTGTTCGATGATCCCTTTTCAAATCCTTAGAAATTTGAAGCGAAGACTTTCCTTTGCTAATTTCTTTGATTATATAGTTCTTTTCATTCATTGTTAGTTCTTTCTTACGAGCCATAATACTAAATTCTAGTTCTTGCAAATAATCTCTTGACACTGCAAATTGCTATAATTACTGAAAAAATACTAAATATCAATCAGAAATTGAAAATTGGGACTTAATTGCTTTCATGCTTACTCGCTATACATAATAGTACAAATTATTTCATTGTATAACACATATCTATGAATTTTCCATAAAATATTTGACAATACCTCTTTTGCATATAATCTCTAGACGCAGTTTACACTATAAACATAGGAATGACAGACACACTAAACCTTAAATCTTACCAATTTTTTTTCGAATATCTTCTTACCTAAAAGATAGATTCCTTTACCAACAAACATACACGACCATAAAAATATTCAAAAAGAAAAAGAAAACTGTCAAATGAAAACTATCTATTATTTAAATTACGCATAGTGCGTCCCAGCTACTTGCCACATATACCTCCCAAAAGTACCACTTACTGGGATGTGTGGTGGTGGGTATTTCTGCCGCACTCTGTATAATGCAAGTAATATATAAAATCCAGCTGAACTTAGTATATGCGAACCACATAAATACATAAATTAATTTCTCATAACTAAACTAAAATAATAAATAACAATTAAAATAAAACAGAAATTCAAAAACGCAACAACATTGACTCCATTTTGTTTATTAGACATTAAATTGACTCCATTTTGCTTATTAGACATTAAATTGTATCGTACATAGTTTACCTAGACTTTTACAGTTCGGTTGAAGAATATTTATGAGTGTTCGTAAACTTAAAAAACTTTGAAAACTTCTGTTTATAAATAGCGAAAATTAAAATCCTTACATTTGGCTTAATAAAATCCCTCACAGGACGAAACGCGTGGATAAAGAAAAATTTCACTTTTGTCTTTATTCTTGCACGAACGCACACGGAAACACACATTTTATATATATATATATATATATATATATATATATATATATATATATATATATATATATATATATATATATATAAATATAAGAGAGAGAAAGAGAGATAGAATTAATAAAAATATAAAATGTATCACTTTGCTGATTTTTTTATTTTCATTTTCAGCATCCCGACTCTAGAGTTTCGTAGATTCATAGATGGCCCCTCCAGCAATCGCTCTGTTCACTCGTCACGGGACATCAGTAATTAACTCTTTATTATATATATATATATATATATATATATATATATATATATATATATATATATATATATATATATAATATTGGTTATTAGTTTCAGTTTTTCTATCATTGCTCGACTTTCGGCTCTGTTACACATTTTATAAATTCTTTACATATATAAATTCTGTTTTTGCCTTTGAAACACGGAATCTGATCAAAGATTTCTCGTGCAAAACACTGATATTGACTGGATCTCTTTCAATCAATAATCGTCTCATATAAAGAATTAAATCTTCCTTTAAGATCTCTGAACAACATTCAAGTTGTTCCCTGAAGACGCAATGAAATCTCTCGAGAAGAATAAAGACAGCTCAATGTGTTCTTCTGTTTTGAAAACAACAATAACGCGCACCTAGTGCCCTTATGTTCGCTAATGGCTTCTATTTTCGATATTGTATGGCCGATGATCTACCTGCTCACCCAGAGTCAGTAATACTCCCAGAAGATCAATACGATAGAATACTCCAATTACAACAGATAAGCTAGCCAAATGATTTTCCTCAAAGATATTAGGACAGCCGATGACCGTTTCTTAATAACATAGAATTAGATAAATATGTTAGTTTATGTTAATAACATCTGATTAATTAAGCAAGAAAATTTTTCATACGATATTTTTCAATATTTGTTAATACACTTTTGAACAGCGTCAAATTAACATCGACCGAATCAACGTTATGTTTTTCGGGTCTTTCTTCAAGCGTCCCACCTTCTGCTGCCCCACGTAGTATGTCCGTTCTAGGTATGACGATAAACTACATCAGCGTCCTGGGTAAGACGATAAACTATGTCCAACAGCAAAGCCTCTGATCAGGAGGTTTTGATGAGCGTGGAACCAACTCTTAATAGCTGTTGTTCTCAGGTCCACCCTGACCCGGAGTGGTAGCATCTGTTAGGGTCCCAGCTATGGTAAAATAGTGAACCCCAAACAAAAAGCACTAGGAAAGTGTAAAAATAACAGCAATACATTTTTGAATAAAAATATGACCAACAATACAAATTTATAGTCAAATGACTAACAATAAATTTTTAAAGCAAAATGGCCAGCAATTCATTTTATCGGTAGTTTAAGGCATACAATTGCATTCAAAATATATTTAGTTGAAGCCATAGAATAGTACTCATATTATTTAGATTTCGACATTATAAAGCCCATAGTGCTTGATGTCCTTCTAAACAAAATCAACCAAATAACCAACATGAAATAATTTTTTTATGGCATTCATCCACATAATATCCTAGAATTTCTTCAAGAAATCAAACGAAATCAATCAAATCCTAAATTCAACAATAATTAAACAAAATTAAACAAAATTACGACATAAAACACATTTATCACCGCTCCTAGTAATTATATCTACACAAACATGTATATGAACAAAATCTGAGTACCATCTACCATGTAGTCAAAAGTGAAAGCAGAATAACATATCTTTATTACTTCAAAGCTCCCAAGAAAATTACATTTCGGCATTAAATGACACATAAAGAGTTGATATGCCGTTAAACAAACAAATCAATCATAAATTTGAGTTACGTGTGAAATGAAATCACTCGTTCAAATGCCACCTGTTTAAAAACGCTACGAACTTTTTTTCTAACCTTTGTTGCATGTCTTGCTGAAATTGAAATCGGCTTCACAAAACAAGTTGCTTCTTCACGGTTTGAAATTCAACGTATACCTTTTCCTACAGCAACTACCACCCAAGCCCAGTCTCCTCTGCAAATTTGACCCATAACTTGTATAGAAAATATTTTAAATGCAATGTCCATTCACGACGTAGGCGATTATGGCTCTCCCCTGATGCTGTTTATTTATTATATATGAACAATGACTACTTGGGAAATCTAGTGGAGTGGTTTCCTGTTGCATTTTCGTATGGTTTGAAATCAGAGTAGAACTTCTACATTAGCTACACCTAAGATTAGAGAGTCCTGTCTAATTTGCTATTTAAACCCACTGAGGGTGGGGATGGAAAGTTGGATTCATGCCTTTGCCAAAAACAATACGGTGAAGTGAAGACAGTAAACTAAGACAGGTTGACTCCACTTTCAGTACCGATCGATGTTAAGCAATTCGCACAAACTTACAACAGAATTACATTGAAACAAAAGAGCTTTATCAAAGGCAAGTTGAATATACCAATACAATTAATGCTCAATAAAGACCTTATTATAAAAAGTACGGTTAGTCACTCTAGGTTTACAGTTGATTTACGTGAGAATATCTTATAGTCTTTGAAAAATTCTTAAAAACAAATAATATGTTATATATTACATGTAACAATCTCATAATGCCCGAACAATTTTGTATAAGTTTCTATTCTATTTTATTATATGACATTCTAGATAGATAGATAGATAGATAGATAGATAGATAGATAGATAGATAGATAGATAGATAGATAGATAGATAGGCAAATAATGAACGGAGATAGATAGATAGATAGATAGATAGATAGATAGATAGATAGATAGATAGATAGATAGATAGATAGATAGACAGGCAAATAATGAACGGAGATAGATAGATAGATAGATAGATAGATAGATAGATAGATAGATAGATAGATAGATAGACAGGAAAATAATGAACGGAGATAGATAGATAGATAGATAGATAGATAGATAGATAGATAGACAGGAAAATAATGAACGGAGATAGATAGATAGATAGATAGATAGATAGATAGATAGATAGATAGGCAAATAATGAACGGATATAGATAGATAGATAGATAGATAGATAGATAGATAGATAGATAGATAGATAGATAGATAGATAGACAGGCAAATAATGAACGGAGATAGATAGATAGATAGATAGATAGATAGATAGATAGACAGATAGATAGATAGATAGATAGATAGATAGACAGGAAAATAATGAACGGAGATAGATAGATAGATAGATAGATAGATAGATAGATAGATAGATAGATAGATAGATAGATAGACAGGCAAATAATGAACGGAGATAGATAGATAGATAGATAGATAGATAGATAGATAGATAGATAGATAGATAGATAGATAGATAGGCAAATAATGAACGGAGATAGATAGATAGATAGATAGATAGATAGATAGATAGATAGATAGGCAAATAATGAACGGATATAGATAGATAGATAGATAGATAGATAGATAGATAGATAGATAGATAGGCAAATAATGAACGGAGATAGATAGATAGATAGATAGATAGATAGATAGATAGATAGATAGATAGATAGATAGACAGGCAAATAATGAACGGAGATAGATAGATTTCTGCATATGTCTCTATCTTTTCTTTTCTGACTTGCATCTCTGATCTTGACAACTTCTTTTTTTATTTTATTTATTTATTTATCTTTTCGGGGAGAGACATTTTTATTTTGCTGTCTGGATTTTTTTCTTTTGTTATGCCCAACATTATCTTATTTCTATTTTGAATTTTCCTTTCAGCCATCTTTTCTGTGTTTTCTAGCTTTTTTTTTTTATTATTACTTATTCTGTTTTTCTTTCTTTTGCTTTATTTCTTCGCTTTCCTTCTCTCTATTCAGTTTTTTATCTTTGCTTTCTTTTTTTCTCTTTACTTTTTTTCGGTTTTTCTCTTCATTACACTTCGCCTGTTTCAATTTTTCATTAATCACTTTGCTGTCCTTTCGTCTTTTAATTACCTTCTTTATTTCCCACATTCAAATTCTTTGCCTTATTTTCAATTGTTTTCATCGTTTCCTTTGTTTCTTTTACAAGACAAATATTTCACGAAAACCAATTGTTTTCTAGTCGAGATTATGGTTTATTTTGTTTTACGGCATAGCAACATCAATGTCATATTTAATGCCGACGAGATTCTTAGGAGAGATTTGTATGCATAGAATATGTATTCTTTGTAACAAAATCAGTTTCTAGATCAGGCTTTATTGATGTATTCTTGTAAAGCGGATTTTTGTCTAGAGACAAATCTATTGCTGGTAATATTTTTTCCAAAAAAGTATTGCTTGTATTTTTAATATAAAACCTATTTTTATATTTTTATAATGTTTGGACCCTATTCTGAAGGTTAACTCTTTGCCCATAGTTGGAACCCTAACAGGTGCTACCACCCTAGATCAGGGTGCAGGTGGGAACAACAACTGAGAAGTGGTTTCACGCTCCTCAAAACCTCCCGATCAGTTGCTGGATGTATTAGGTTGTTGCAAAAATAATGTCGTTTTCTCACATAGTAACATATGTGAGAAAACGACATTATATTTGCATGAACCTAATAGTTAATCGCCACGCCTACGCTGCACTTCATTCTAATCGATATGTCATATATAAAGTAAGATGATTATACTGTAAGGATCCAGAAGTATTATTATTATTATTATTATTATTATTATTATTTCCTCTTGAGTAAGATTAATTACCGAGTGACAGGCGAGGGTGAAGTCGGTTCGTCAGCTGACGAATCGCAGTTGACATGTAGCTCACGAGGATCCAAATGATCCCAACATGGAACACAAAAAACACCACCGGCCTGGTTGTTTTCGCTTCAGGAAATATTAAACGTAAAACTCTTGATTTTCTGTTCACACTGCTTGTTTTATCGATATATGTTATAGTTTCTCTGTGTAGGATAAATAGTAACAGGTATATACATATTTGTACACAATTTCCCGCATGACATATCGGCAAATAAAATCTCTTTGGGGACAATGTGTATTTGACATTCATTTATTTGAGTCATCCTGGTACTCCATTCTATTGTGCTAAGGTGTTAGTATATCTTGGATTTACTAATGCCTATAATGGGAGGCTGGAAACTGGAAATATTCTTTCTTTCCGAGCACTCGCATGCTTATGTACTGGTAATATTAATGCCAAAAAGGGAGAGCCGTTGTTTCAGTCACCTCATCTCACGTTTAGAATCAAATCAATAAACGAAGAAAAAACAGATTTAACACTTAGCGATAAGAAGACGGATTTAAAACTTAACAACGAGAAGACAGATTTAACATGGAGACATCTATAAAGTTAACAATGAGAAATCGTTTAAAATTTAACGATAAGAAGACAGATTTAAAATATAACGACGAAAAGAAATGTTTTAAAACTTAACAAGAACAATCATTATATTCCAGCTACTACGCTCACTTGAAAGATCTTTTATCAGAATATCTGATAATTATCTTTGCTTATTAGACTTTTATATAAAGCGAGTATAAAAATGGTGGCTGAAGTTAGTTATTTTCATTTCTCAACTCTATACGTGCACACGGTGCGATAGACAACTGAAAACAAATTAAAATATAAAGATTATTCAGCTGATAAAAAAAAAGCAGGACAAAAAAAAAGACATGTAAATCATTTTCCACTTAGTAAACCCGTTTTCAATAAAACTTCTCAGCTTCGAGGAAAACTTCGATGCTGTCATGGAAGTAACTTCATAACCGGATTTGGTAAATCACGTTCAATTAAGCGATTAAATGAGGGTAGCCTTCATCGAATCATTAGTATTGTGGGGCCGCTAGTTGGTCACCTTGCGGACGAAATCTCAGACGTAGTAGTCATGAGGATTCAAATCCCGTCAGCTAGATGGGGGGATGTCAGTCAGTTAGTTATGTGCCATGCGTGATACAAGCTTACGCGATCATGTATCTTTCGATACATGACTGACGAGGCAGATTTTTTCCAGTTGCCATCCAAGGCTATAGAACCCGGCCTGTCCTACTATTTGCCTATAGCTGCGTGGGTACAAAAAGTCTGTGTGTCTCTCTGGCTGTGTGTTTCTGTCTGTGTGTCTCTCTGTCTGTCATTGTGTGTCTGTCTGTCTGTCTCTGTGTGTCTGTATATATCTATTACAAGAACATGTTGTTGAGATAAAGGTATTTAATTTTTACCTTCAGATATAAACGTTTTAGTTTGATAGAAGACACTGCAGGACATTTGAAAAATGGTGGCATGAACTTATTAGGAAGATGAGAGTCAGGCCAATGTGGATCTTCCCAAGGATATTAGCACTTAAATTGAATGCAATGGATTTGACTGGAATTCGAACTCAGGCTCTCCCCTTTCCTCAATCCGAGCCGCTATCCATTACTCAACGGGGATGACATCCTCCTGAGGGGATGATATAATCGTAAACATTCTCTTGGATCTCAGGGATCATTTGGAAAGAAGTCGGTCTTTGGATTTCCTATCTCAGTTTTTTTTCTAATAAATCAATAACGACAAGGTCATTTTTTTTTTGTTATATAGCAAGAAAACCGGACCATATATGACATCAATATTAAAGCATGAACTTCTTTTATTTACTGTATCTATTCAGTACAGGATAAACCATGGCTCTCCACAATTTCCTGTCTTTTCTGGTTCACAGCAATATTTATCCATTTGCTATCTGTCTAAGTCCCTCTTCTCCGTTCATACTCATCAGAATATCTGAAAATTTTATTTGTTAGGCTTTCATTTAAAGGGCATATCAAAATAGTGAAGTTTAGTCAGATATTTTCATTTCTCAATTCTATACGTGTACACTCGTCAGAACAAATTAAAATATAAACAATGTTCAGCAGAATAAAAAAGGACATTTTCCAAAAAGACATGTAAATCATTTTCCACTGAGAAAGATTTTAAGACATAATTCAATAAAACGGCTTCGGCTTCGCGGACAACTTTGATATGGCCACGGAAGTAATTGCATAGACGTGTCAGGTGATACACGTTCATTTTGACGATTACATAATTGATGGTAGCCTTCATCGAATCCTTGGTATTGTGGAGGCGCTTGTTGGAATTCTTGGATACCTTGGTGTACTAGTGAGCTAGCCAAAATGAGCTGACTCATTTTATAGTTTCCCAATAGAAGGGTTAACCAATCAGAAGGCTTAGAATATTCAATGCGACGTGTATAAAGGCGGACATGTTTTTCTCCCGCGAATATTCACTGCCAACCTCTGATATCGAAGACTGAAGAATTACGGAACCGCTACTGGTGAGTGTTAATCTTTAACGTTGTTTCATTGAACAGATTACGTACTACGCTGTATTCTATATTCATAGACTTGGCGAACATGGTCAACAGCGCTTGCCGACGAAACTTCAGACGTAATAGTCAAGAGAATTCGAATCCCGTGAGCTAGATCACCACATGTTGATGGGGTGACAACTTTCACAACCTCTTGTCTTTTGTGGCTCTCAGCAATATGTATCTCTTTACTCTCTCTCTCTCTCTCATTCCCTCTTCCGTCATCAATTTACACAAATTCGTTAGAAATTTTACTCGATTATTTCCCTTTTGCCTTCCGTATTAGGGGAAGGTTGATTTTTCACTTTTTTTTTTTTTTGACATAACCATCATTGCACTCAGCTGCAGTTTCATTTGATAAGTACTGACACCAAAAACGAGATTTCAAATCTTTTAATAATTTTCGAACATTTAGTTTTTAAAAAAACGATACAGAAATGCCTAATTTCTGTATCGTTTTTTGTTTACAAAGTGACTACAGAAATTTACTACTTCATGAATAAATTCAAATAAAGTTAATATCTTTTGTATAACGGAAAATATATTGAAACCAGAATTCTAGTTATGAATCCTCCTAAGCAAAATATGCATTTTTTACTGTTTTCCAGGAATAAAAACTGTACCAAAATTGTAAAAGATGACAAAAAAGGCTACTCAAAGAATAAGGTTTGTTAGATAATTTGTTAAATAATAATTAATAAAAACTAAAATTAAATAAAAGTGTATATAACACCATAATAGAGCTGAGCACATAATCTATTAGGTTGGTGCAAAAATAATGACGTAATAATGTCGTTTTTTGACGTATTTTTAACGTCAAAAAACGACATTATTACGTCATTATTTTTGCATCAAACTAATAAAACAAAATTTTAATCTTTTATTGAAAATCACACTAAAACTAACGCACTGTATAACATATTACATCATAATATAGCTAAATTGTTCATTAAAATTTCCCTTTGAGGTAAATGAAGGCCTTATTTGATGACACAATGATTTATTAATAATGTACTTGTGCCATGCATCTTGTCTATATAAAATTTTCAAAGCTTCATTAAATTTTATAATGCTGTGCTAATAAGACTTTTGCTGATCACTGGAATGAAATTCCAACGCTACGAATTTAAGCCTAAACTTAATCCTTAAACTCATTTCCTCAAAATCGGGTAACAATCTGGAAAAAATTATTTTGTATTATTATTTATCATATGAAACCTCAACTTCCAAATTGAGTGCAATAGCACGGTTCCAAAATGGACCTGTCCTATTCAGTAGGTTCTGTGAGTGCCAAATTCTCGAAGCCTTCTTTTCTCGCGATATCACCTAGAAATTTCTGTGTCTTTTTCAGATTAGAAATATGAGTGTCCCTATTCTTTCGAATTTTATCTAAAACTCCCTCATTATTCATATGTTCAATCTATGGTATTCTCATTATTCTTCCGCCCAATACTGTATATCGTTGTGTAGTTTAAAATTTTACAAGTTCACATTTTATTCCGCCTTCTACATTCACGTAAAAGCACCTCTACTGTCTACAGTTTTTCTCTCGATTTTTTTCTTGTCATATCAAGTTTATTTTTAATTTATTCCTTAATGTTTTTCATAGACTTTCCACTTAATTTCTTATTTTGTACCGAACATTGGAAAAAAATTATTGCATTGCTCCTGCAATTGTTTGTTGCTTTTCTGGATTGAAGATTATCCTTTTGCTTCTAATTTTAATTGCCTCCATTCGCCATTGTGACTTTTATGATCTGTAATGCGACAAAAAATTGAGGCGAATTCTGGATTGTGAATAACAACAAAAAAAAGGAAGATAATGAGCACTCTACTGACTACGAGATAAAAAAAAAAAACATCATCATCATTGTCATCATCAGTCCCAAGACTAAACATCTGACCATATCCTTTTACATATCTGGACTAAAAGCCGGATATTTATTCCTTCATGCGTAGTGTATCTTGGGCAAGTAGACCCCGCGGAGCCCGTCCCTTTTCTGGCCAAACCACCGCCGATCTCCGCCAACTTGTTTCCAGCCGCCGTTGTCCTGGTCGTCGACATCTTTCTCGGAAGCCCTCCATCCAAAAATACAGCCATCACTACCCCATGGATTTCAGTCTACAATACTGGGCTAGTTGGCCAGATGACCGTAGGAGGATCTTTATTCGTCCAATAATGGTTTCTAACCAGGCCTGATGTCGGCCACCCTACTAACCAGAAAAGCCTGGTGGACGAATTGGTTTAGTCAGCGATGGTCCAACTATGAGGTAGATAGTATTGGTTTGTGTTGACGGGTTCTCCCCTTTTTACACAAATGGACTCACCCAGTATATACATATAATAAGGTTACGTGAAGACCCGAAAGCAAGACCAAAGAGTCGAGTCGAGTCCAGAGTGACAGAGTAAAAGGTTGTAGGTAACCGGAAGAGTGAGGGTGAGGTAACAGTGTTGTAGGAGTCACAGTGAGCGAGCACGTAGACTCAGTAAGAAGTCATACAGCGATACTTCAATACCAAAGACTGTATATATATTTTGCTACTAACCCGTATTCCTGGAACTACTAACCTGCTTTACCAGTTTGTATTATTACGTTAATACATTATTTTCATATATTCATTCCTGGCGTTTGTTATTTATTGGTAACGGATTTCAACCCGGAATCTACAACAGTTTGCATGTTACCTGGAGCTCTGGTAGATAATCTGATACAAAAGAATAAATTAGTTGATTTCAAATAATAAAAAGAAACATCGATGTGTGTGACAAGTTACGTTCCGAGTGGGAATCTGATGAAATAAAGAGACTCTCGAGAATGCAAGACCAATGACTGAGAAATAATAACGTTTTCTAGCGTAAACTGCTCTATTCAACGTTGCTATTGTGTTCCTCGAATCGATTGTAGGGGAAATAAGTAGGAGACAATACTTTCGGTACTTCCTTCGTAGGTTTTAAATATTTTTAATCCAGCATATTTCTTTTGTGACATGCGGTAGCCGTTAATAATTAATTATAACTCAAAACTTCAATGTTAAATAAAACAGTATTTAATTACAATCGCAAATAAATACTAAATAAGAACAAAGACGTAAAATTCAACCAAAGATAATTAACCATTTCAGTGAATACCTTTTTAGTAGCGTGGCTCGGCTTTACGTCCGGTAAATTTTAAATCAAAACCCAAATCCTCAACTCACAATAATTCACACTAATTCGACTGGATAGTTCCACTCAATAGTTACTGAATAATCACAGCAGTCAGTAGCCTGACACCGCTATTTATACATCTGGCGGAAAACATATATTCATAAGTCCAGAGTGTCGCGATCGAACCTCGATGTCGGTAGCTATTCATTTTCTTTTTATATGACAATTTCTTATTGCTATAAAAGTTGTATTACGTGGAGGAAATGATATTGAGTATATATCGCTATTATTTTAAACAGGGAAGTTAATATATACGGGCCTAGTGATCGAAAACTCTCACTAAAAATGTGCCTCCCGATAAGAAGAAAATATAGGTTCGATTCCTACTGGCAATCATATTTTCTTTAATAGAACCTTTTAGTCACCTACGCTGATTGAAAATTATATCACTTGTCCTGGATATGACAATAACCTACATCCGGTAACAAGGAGATCTGAGTTTTTGAAGAGTGAGGAACCACGTCTTAATTGTCCCCAGGTCTACTTTGGTAGCACCTTTTATAATCCCAGGTATGATCAAATAGTGAACCCAAACAAAAATAAAATACCCAAAATAAAAATACATTTTATAGTAAAAATACTAACAATACACTTTTATACATTATTTACATTATTCGGACTATATATATATTCTTTAATGAAAACAAGTACTATCCCTTTAATTAAAAAAAATTTAAAAATAAATATTCACAACTCAAAATGATCTTTTTTAAATTTTTTTAATTTTAATTGTATTTTTCTCACATACATATATAAATCCCGCTTATTTTAACTATCAAATATATATTTTTTTTTAAATTAAAAAAGCGTAATCCCAGCATAATATATAACTACGCCAATATTGTGATAATCAGATATATTAAAATTCAAGTTAAGTAATGGCCAGTCCATACTCAGCATCTGAAGATTGCGTTGTGCATGAAACTGCGAGTCGAGCTAGCGTCAAGGTATATATATATATATATATATATATATATATATATACCCTGAAGCTAGCTCGACTCGGAGTTTTAGGGGGTTCTAGAGTCTTAGGTAGCAACTGGACTAGGAGAAGGACAAGTCTGAATTCAAAACATTCAGAGGGTCGATTAGGGACCTTGTGATACGCAGTTCAACAGGTCGCTGTATTCGGCCCTTCAAAAAGGGTGGTTGGTTTTTCAAAAAGCCTTCACCACTATAATCAAATCATATAGGTGTCGGTTCCTAGGAACTGAGCTACTTGACACTCATACGTCGAATATATATATATATATATATATATATATATATATATATATATATATATATATATATTCTACAATCTACATTCAACATCATCACTTGATAAGCCACCAGAGGTGTTGAAATAAAATGACTATTTTTCTAGTGATTTTATAACATATTTATGTTATAATTTTTAAATAAATAACTATATTCGCTCTATTCTGTATTGAGCACACTTTTAAGAATAGTAATTGTTGGTTATTGGAATTTATTCCGTATACACCAATGATATACTCTGGCTATATATATATATATATATATATATATATATATATATATATATATATATACGGAACTGTCACCTAAAGAAAAGAAAGTATTTTATGGTTCTGTCATTTTAATTCCTGCCATTTTAGTTTCTATATTAAAGAATTATTATCCAACATCTATATATATACAATGTGATAAGACACACGCCAAGTATGAAGTTGTCATTTTTTATTTAAATTTTTCTCAATATTTTACTAATATGTATGCTTTCGTTTGACTTGATACGTCGAAATCTATTTAAATCGTTTCTTTTGTGCGTTCGAGAAAGAATAGAGGAAACTCGGATAGAGCGAGTGGATATTAGGTGTTGTCTTCTTCCGCTGTGTATGAATATCTATCAGCAAAGATGGAGGTCTGGTTGTGACTTCGCAGAAGTGCGTGTCTCACCATCAACCAATGTACAGAAACGTGCGTGTGATTAATTCTTTATTACGTGACACCTCAACACCCACCCCCCGCTACCCGACCCTAATGGAAAATCGAATATCTGTTTGACCTTTAGAAAAGAGTATGCGTTAAGAGACTCGCAGGAAGGTTCTTCGTCAAGTTGAAAATAGAACCGAATAACAAACATGATAATCGTGCGTAGCAAAAGGGTGCATTTGAAGATAGGCGATAAGCATTTTCAATAGAATTTCGAAATCTAAGCTTCGCTTAATGGTTAGTGAAACGTACTGACAATCAAATTATCTGAGGTTATAAAATGAGAGAAACGACTTTCTGTTTTCAAACAATTGTCTTCTCTAGCGAATGTTATATTTTAAATATTTATTCTTTAAAAAGTAATAATCCTCAAATCATACACGACTATAACTCCGAACCTTCCTTGCATTTTAAAATCTGTAGGGGCTCGGACTGAGGAATCGGAGAACCAATTTCGAATTCCAGTCGAATCGATTACATTCACTTACGTGTTAATACCCTTGGGAAAGGTATGGATCCTCTTCTTCTCACCCCCTAGCTATGGGTAAATAGCAGGACAAACCGGGTTCTGTCGCCTTGGATGGCTACTGGTCTACCGCAAAAATGAAATGGCAACCGGGAAAAAAATCTGCCTCGTCAGTCATGTATCAAAAGATACATGATTGCCCAAGCGTGTATTACGCTTGGCACATAACTTACTGAATTAATAAATCGCTTATCTTCTTGCTAAAAATACTACGGTCGATTCCAACTGGTATAAAAACAAAATTTTCATTCTCTTAGATATTTGCCTTACCCAGTCTGCCTAACATTTTCCGTACAGCCCGCGAGAGAAGATATTGATACGTGCATTTTGCAAGGGTATCAGAGATAAAAGAAAGTAACGGACACAGCCGAAACTTGAACTCGTACTGCTGACTCCATTTTCTATAAGCACCCTACCACTTCTTTATTTCCCGTGTCTCTTCAGGACGTAAGCTATCATGGTTCTCCACAACTTCCTGTCTTTAGTACCTCTTAATAAACTTTGCCTGTTTGTTATTTCTTCTAAGCTCTGTTCTGCCATCTATTTACTAAGGCTCACTAAGTATGTCATGCGTTGTCTACCTCTGTCTTTTTTTGCCTTCAATCTGTTCTTTGAGTATTAGATTTTCCAAGCCCTCTTTCCTTATTCCGTACCCTAGAAATGGTCTCTTTCTGATGTTAAGTATAAGTTTTCCTTTTCGTTTCTTTTTCACTTAAACCTGATCATTTCTTATGTATTCGGTCTCTGATATCCTCAGTATCATTTCTGTTGCTTCAAGTCTCTTCTTCATCTTTGAGGAGACTGACTAGCACTCACCGCCATACAGGAGGACATATATCATGTAACAGTTTAATACTCTTTTCCTTGCTTCTAGCGAAGTTTTTTCTATTACTTAATACACTGCTTAGCTTTTTGAATCCCTCTTTGGCTCTTCCAAAGCGCCTTCGGATTTCAGTGTCGCACTTTCCGTCCACTTTTAAAGCACATGTCTGGTCAATTTCCGGCAAAAGTTTCCCAGTTTCGCAAATATCGCTGATCTCTTTATCTGATGTCGCTAATAATTCTTATTATTCTTAATGGCTACCATTCCTGTTTAATCAATACATTTTTCGGTAATAATTATTCATGCTGCAAACGAAAGTGGGTTACTGCGGTTCAATCGGGTGAATATTTTGATATCAAATATGCAAGTATATAGATAAAGTCCAAACAATTATGCATCCTTCCATTCATAGAAACAGTCTGGGACTTATAAATTTATAGACAGACGATCACGGCTGACGACTCATTAATCATGCCTGACTATTTCTAAAACATTTACATTTTACCCTGTTACACTAATTTACATTGAATTGCACAAGGTTAAGTTAAAAATTATCGGGCTTTTACCATAAAATATCTTTTTTATCAGACTGCTTTCTGCTCGTGTGTGGTTATAGTTGGTAAAATTCTGGTCACGGGATCGAGGTTTGAGCTTGAACACACGCCAGTATTCTTGCTGTTGTTAATGTGTAAATATAACCGCTTTGCTAGCACCGTCCATCAATGGTTTATCTCATTTTTAAGGATTACGGCTTCTGAATCACCACCATCAGCAGAACGATAACAAAAAAACAGAAGCCATCGTCTGGCCAACAGATGTTGACCGCTTGAAATTATTGGGGTGGAGAACGAGAGTATTTCTACTGTTTGTTTTGAATCTTTGATTGATGTTCGAAGGTTTAATCTTGTGCTAGTAATCTGCAAGGGAAATTCTCAGGGTCAGCCTGGAAGCGAGTCAGAAGTACCCTGGCAATGCCAACACATTTTTTTTAGATAGATAGATACATAGATAGATAGATAGATAAATAGATAGATAGATAGATAGATAGATAGATAGATAGATAGATAGATAATGAATAAACAGGGATAGATAGATAGATAGATAGATAGATAGATAGATAGATAGATAGATAGATAGATAGATAATGAATAAACCGGGATAGATAGATAGATAGATAGATAGATAGATAGATAGATAGATAGATAGATAGATAGATAATGAATAAACCGGGATAGATAGATAGATAGATAGATAGATAGATAGATAGATAGATAGATAGATAGATAGATAGATAGATAGATAGATAGATAGATAATGAATAAACTGGGATAGATAGATAGATAGATAGATAGATAGATAGATAGATAGATAGATAATGAATAAACTGGGATAGATAGATAGATAGATAGATAGATAGATAGATAGATAGATAGATAGATAGATAGATAATGAATAAACTGGGATAGATAGATAGATAGATAGATAGATAGATAGATAGATAATGAATAAACTGGGATAGATAGATAGATAGATAGATAGATAGATAGATAGATAGATAGATAGATAATGAATAAAGTGAGATAGATAGATAGATAGATAGATAGATAGATAGATAGATAGATAATTAATAAAGTGAGATAGATAGATAGATAGATAGATAGATAGATAATGAATAAAGTGAGATAGATAGATAGATAGATAGATAATGAATAAAGTGAGATAGATAGATAGATAGATAGATAGATAGATAGATAGATAGATAGATAGATAGATAGATAGATAGATAATGAATAAACCGGGATAGATAGATAGATAGATAGATAGATAGATAGATAGATAGATAGATAGATAGATAGATAATGAATAAACCGGGATAGATAGATAGATAGATAGATAGATAGATAGATAGATAGATAGATAGATAGATAGATAGATAGATAATGAATAAACCGGGATAGATAGATAGATAGATAGATAGATAGATAGATAGATAGATAGATAGATAGATAATGAATAAACTGGGATAGATAGATAGATAGATAGATAGATAGATAGATAGATAGATAGATAGATAGATAGATAGATAGATAATGAATAAACTGGGATAGATAGATAGATAGATAGATAGATAGATAGATAGATAGATAGATAGATAATGAATAAACTGGGATAGATAGATAGATAGATAGATAGATAGATAGATAGATAGATAGATAGATAGATAGATAGATAATGAATAAACTGGGATAGATAGATAGATAGATAGATAGATAGATAGATAGATAGATAGATAGATAGATAGATAGATAGATAATGAATAAAGTGAGATAGATAGATAGATAGATAGATAGATAGATAGATAGATAGATAGATAGATAGATAGATAGATAGATAATTAATAAAGTGAGATAGATAGATAGATAGATAGATAGATAGATAATGAATAAAGTGAGATAGATAGATAGATAGATAGATAGATAGATAATGAATAAAGTGAGATAGATAGATAGATAGATAGATAGATAGATAGATAGATAGATAGATAGATAGATAGATAATGAATAAAGTGAGATAGATAGATAGATAGATAGATAGATAGATAGATAGATAGATAGATAGATAGATAGATAGATGTTGTTTATCCTGGATGTTGGAAATAAAAGTCAAGTTTTCAAAAGGCCAAAACGTTGTAACTTTCTGCTGCTTCTTTTATTTCGAGTGAACTCCAATTCTCATTCATTCATTATTCTCTGACAAAGAGATGCGCCCCCTGTTGGTCCACGTCACTAGCGATGTGATATGAAGAAATGGATTTATTAGTCATGCTGTTTGTGTAATTATTTCTCACTTATATTTTAAGTATGATTCAGTACTGGTGGTCGCAACTGCTCGTTAGCAAACGCGATATCCAGCAAACTGGAATTGGTTGATTCCTGATCATTTGACTGTGTCTCTTATCATCCACCATTGATCATAGCATATCAAGCCATTCTACTGGTATGTTGTTGCTTGTCTAACTATACAACTTGAGAGCTACCCCTCCCGCAACAGGTTTTATCATTGAGCTGTTTTTTTATTTCTTCTAGGTGACTATGTTTTGTCTGATTGTTCAATACCCAGAGAAACGACCTGTGGTTTATACTCCAACTACGCTGTACTAATTTTAGTTACAGTTTCTAGGAATGAGTGCATAATCTGAGGGGATCATATGTTTCAGTAAAGCCAGTACGCTAAACCCTCTGTCACGATGACTTTTAATTTTGCGCTAGCACAGACATCGACGAATACCGATCACTTTAACTTACAAGTCCTTGCTTCATCTGTGGTATGGTTTGAGGGCATTCCCAACAGCGTAAAATTCTGTCTCCCAAGATTGATATTATCAAAAATTTACCTCTTTGACAAATTGGCCATTGTAAGATTTAAACTCGGGTCTCATGATCGGTAGTAAAATATGTTTAAGTAAAATATTCAGTTTTGTTTTATATTTTCACAGTCCTGAAATTCACAAAATGACAAAAAAAACAAAAAAAAACAAAAAAAAATCAGCAAATAACAAAGTCACGTGTGAATTGTAGGCGCACTGGAATACAACAGACACAGTAAGAGTTTAAGTGTGAGATGTGTCAAGTTTTTTACACGCTATTATTCCTCCAGTTCAAAGCTCAAGAGCAAGATACAGTAGTACTGAATGGGAAACTTTCATGGTTATTGTTCGAATGAGCTCTTCGCTCTGGAAGCTGAACGTTGAATTTAAGCGCAGTACTAGATTTGCGTCGGGTTCTCATCCATTTACAGTTGAATCGGTGAGATGTAACAGAAAGTTCTATGCTGACAGGTTCTTCTCTTGCATTTCTCACTTGTGGAATTCTCTTCCCGCTCCATGCTTTCAAGTTTACTTTGATCTTCAAAAATTTAAATGCAATGTCACTCGCTTGCTGCTGTCCTTATGATTACACTGCTTGTATTCTCACTCCTTAATAATTCTTAACATTTAAAAAAAAGGATCATAACATTCAGCGAGGGATTTGTAGGCTAATGCATCTTTAAAAAAATTGTTAGCGAAGGGATTTCGCCATTTTATATCATTAACTTTACTAATTTACTTTTTGTATGAATGATTCACTGTAATATTTATATATATATATATATATATATATATATATATATATATATATATATATATATATATATATATAAAAGTGAACATAGAAGTCAACACTTAGAGGCGACAGTCTGTTTCATGCTATATGCAATCGTCAAGCCACCGACGATTGCATATAGCATGAAACAGACTGTCGCCTCTAAGTGTTGACTTCTATGTTCACTTTTATATTTACACACGCTCTATCTCTGATATTGAGCACTTTATTCCATAAATATAGCACACCTTAAGACTATATTTCTTTATATATATATATATATATATATATATATATCAGAGATAAATTTTTCCCGTAGGCATGAAGTGATTAAGAATGTTGTGATCGGGAAAGCATCCAGTAGGGAGGGGTTTTTTTGGTGTGGGGGGGGGGTATTGTTTTTTTTTGGGGGGGGGTGACAAAACAGCGGCTCTTGGGAAAAAGCTGTCCGTATAGAACTTACTACTTTTTAATGGCATACGAAGAGAAATGGCAGTTCGATCTTGTGTGAATTGCATAGCGGGTCTTAGCTGTAAGGGTCTAAACTAGTGGAAAGAACGAATATCGTACTTTACAGCAGCTTCCATGGGCAAAAAAAGACGATAGGTTGTTGATTGGCTTGCGATGTTGCGTCAGTTGAAAATGCGTTCACCAAACACAAGAACGCTGAAACGTTTATGGACTCTGTGAAATCTGCAACAAGAGGCTTGGGTTTGCTCCAGACCAGATATAACTCTATTTTTGGTTTCATCTGACTCTTGTCAAGATAGAGTATAGACAGCTGGAGTCAGAGCCGTTCTGCAGCGGTTCTGACATGTGTTTGCAGGGTATTCAGCGATGGGTCGTCTATATGAGTTACACCTAACGCCTGACGTCCTCATAGACACTCTATGAAGCTTCCTTCATTTTTACGCGCATTTATCATGACTAGCAAGAATTTAGGATCTACTCGATGAAGATAAAAGGTTACTGGTTATTGGGGTTTCGGGAATTACAAGTCTGTGTTTCATTCATTGGGCTGTTAGAGATAGATCAGTTGAGAGATCAGCTGCCAGGCTCTGATCATCTACATTTTTTGAAGGTGCACTATAGTACCATTTGCATAGATATTTACTAAGAATGCTCTTAGGCAAATCGTTAATATAAAGGATAAAGAAGGTGGGCCAAGTAACAAGCCTTGAGAAATGTACGTACTGATCTCATAAGCTTCAGAAGCCTGGCCATTAACAACAGCTTTTAAGGACTTACCTGATCGGAAGGAACTGATGATTGCAAGGATTCTTCCGGAGATTCCATAGTTTTGGGTAGCATGACTATGGCAATCCTTGTCAAAGGCCTTTGTGATAACTTAGACGATCACTATCGTAACAAATTTATTATCTAGAGAATTTATGGGTAAGCGCTTGGCTTTCTGAATGGTACGCCAAATCCCATAAGAAAATAATGTTTATTAAACCGTTGTTTGCTCCGTTCTCACGTGTTTACTCACATTTTCTCATATATAAATATATACATAAACAATGAGGAAGTATAGTGTTTCTTGAATATTGTAACTTTTTCGTTGAAAGTACAGTTTTCATTATTTTAAACCATTGACGTGTAAAGATCATTTGCTTTAGAAGCAAGACGTTCCTAATCATTTTTTCCCTAAAAACATATTTTTTATTTTAAAATTTACATTTTTTTTATTTTCGAAAGACTAAATACGATCAAATTACATGCAAAAGTGATAATATTATACCGAGATTATTTTTTTTTAATTATTGAGTTGGTTGGACTTGTTTGTCTCTTTAACGGCATATCAACATCTTATGGGTCATTTAATGCCGAAATTTAATTTTCTTGGGAGCTTTGAAGTAATTAAAATATATGTTATTCTGCTTTCGCAATTAAATACATGATAAATGATACTCAGATTTTGCGCATATATATGTTTGTGTGGACATAAATTATTAGAGCCTGACGGTCATATGTATGCTTTATGCTGTAGCTGAAAGAATAAAATTTCTTTAAGAAATTGTAGGATATATGGATTAATGCTATGAAAGAGTTTTCCATGTTGGTTGTTTGGTTAGTAGATTTTGTTTAGCGGCATATCACACCTCCATGGGTTATTTAATGCCGACATCTAAATATTTTGAAAACACTTTTATGCCTTCAATTAAATATATTTCGAACTCAATTTTACGCCTTCAACTACAAATAAAATACATTGTTGGTCATTTTTTAAATAAAAGCGGTATTTTTACTACGAAAATGTATTTTTATATATTTATAGTGTTTTGTTTTTTTTCCTAGGGGCGTTCAGTATTTGCCCATATCTGGGACCTTAATAGGCTTGGGGTGGCTCTGGGAAAAGCAGCAAGTAAGATGTTGCTTCACGCTCCTCAAAACCTCCAGTCTCTCTATCAGGTGACTTGCTGTAGCTTATCGTCATGCCCAAGACTTTAATTATTGCAAAATGTTACCCTGACAGGTGGTACCATCCCACAAGAGGTTGTATATGTTGAGGTAATCAACAATCTTCTTGTTGATAATAGCTTCAAATCGTTTGCTGATGATATTGAGGAGGGCCGTTGGCCGAGACGGGAAATGCGCACTCACCCGCATATTTTGGAGACGGGGTAGAAACCTGTTCCCTTCCATAGATCTCAGGAATATTTCTCCTTCAAAATTAGGTTAAACATCTTTGGCACGTTTGGGTTAATGTTCTTTAGAAGAACCACCGATAATCCTGAAATTGGACGTGCTGACGATCTCTATTAAAAAGGTTTTTTTTTAAAAAAGATATTCAGTTTTTAAAATATTGGGGAAGACATTGTAAACCTGTACTGTATGGGTTCAAACCTGTCTTTGCGTACGTATATGTGTGTGGGTCCATCTATGTGGACCTTGTGGGCATCTCAATGTAATTGTCAGTAAGCTAGCCTCGCTAGAATAATTACAACTAAGTAGTGAGTTCGATCATCACTGGGAGCCCCCATATGCTCGGCTTTGTGCCACATCGAAGCTACGCTAAGAAAATCTCCATAACTGTGTGTCAGTTTACGGAATTGTTTGGGTGTTTCAGCGTTGTGTAATGGTTAGTAAGCTTGTCTCGCTCGATCACTTCCAACTGAATAGTGATTTTGATCCTCATTGGGCACCCCATACATTTGGCCTTGTGCCACATCTAAGCTATGCTTAGAAAATCACCACATTTTGGGCACCTTGATGTGGTGTAATGGTTAGCAAGCTTGTCTTGCAAAAAACATTACCACTGAGTAGTGAGTTTAATCCTCACTGGGTGCGCCATACTTTCGGCCTTGTGTCACATCTAAGGTTAGTTTTGAAAATCACCATGTGTGTTGATGTTGGTCCGTACAAATGAAGAAAGATTACTTATTAGGATGGTGTAAAAATAATGACGTAATAATGTCGTTTTTTGATGTTATACGTCAAAAAACGACATTATTACGTCATTATTTTTTTCACCAACCTAATACTATGTAATTTTGTTCAAGTGTTTCTTCCAGTCGGGTGCACGACTGTAAGAAATACTTGAACAAAATAAGAGAGGGGCGAATTCACACGAGTTTTCTGATAGTAGAGTCTTGGGAATGGTGTTATCTATACTGCTGAGTGCTGGATTCTTTGTTCCTAACAAAGGCATATATCGATAAATAGCTAGTCACTAATTGGAAAGAATTGACAAGCATTACGAATGTAGATAAACTGATGAAATCGGCCAGGAACATTCAACTATATTCTTAGGTGAAAGCAAAATATAAGGATTAAGCAGTAGCAGATCTTTTTCTTCCCTTACCTCTTGTATTTCTTCTTCTTCTTCTTCCTCTTCTTCTTCTTCTTCTTCTTCCCTCCTCTTTCTTCTTCTTCTTCTTCTTCTTCTTCTTCCCTCCTCTTTCTTCTTTTCTTCTTCTTCTTCTTCTTCTTCCCTCCTCTTTCTTCTTTTCTTCTTCTTCTTCTTCTTCTTCTTCTTCTTCTTCTTCTTCTTCTTCTTCCCTCCTCTTTCTTTTCTTCTTCTTCTTCTTCTTCTTCTTCTTCTTCTTCTTCTTCTTCCCTCCTCTTTCTTCTTCTTCTTCTTCTTCTTCTTCTTCTTCTTCTTCTTCTTCTTCTTCCCTCCTCTTTCTTCTTTTCTTCTTCTTCTTCTTCTTCTTCTTCTTCTTCTTCTTCCCTCCTCTTTCTTCTTTTCTTCTTCTTCTTCTTCTTCTTCTTCTTCTTCTTCTTCTTCTTCTTCTTCCCTCCTCTTTCTTCTTCTTCTTCTTCTTCTTCTTCTTCTTCTTCTTCTTCTTCTTCTTCTTCTTCTTCTTCTTCTTCTTCTTCTTCTTCTTCCCTCCTCTTTCTTCTTTTCTTCTTCTTCTTCTTCTTCTTCTTCTTCTTCTTCTTCTTCTTCTTCTTCCCTCCTCTTTCTTCTTTTCTTCTTCTTCTTCTTCTTCTTCTTCTTCTTCTTCTTCTTCTTCTTCTTCTTCTTCCCTCCTCTTTCTTCTTTTCTTCTTCTTCTTCTTCTTCTTCTTCTTCTTCCCTCCTCTTTCTTCTTTTCTTCTTCTTCTTCTTCTTCTTCTTCTTCTTCCCTCCTCTTTCTTCTTTTCTTCTTCTTCTTCTTCTTCTTCTTCTTCTTCTTCCCTCCTCTTACTTCTTTTCTTCTTCTTCCCTCCTCTTTCTTCTTCTTCTTCTTCTTCTTCTTCTTCTTCTTCTTCTTCTTCTTCTTCTTCTTCCCTCCTCTTTCTTCTTTTCTTCTTCTTCTTCTTCTTCTTCCCTCCTCTTTCTTCTTTTCTTCTTCTTCTTCTTCTTCTTCTTCTTCTTCTTCTTCTTCTTCTTCTTCTTCTTCCCTTCTTTTATTTACTCTTACTTTCCTTTAGCCACTCCTTCATATTCACAATTTCTTTACCTCTTCTTCCTTCTTCTTTACCTCCTCCTCTTCCTTCTTTTTCTTATTTTTCTTCACATTTCTCTTGCTCTCCTTCACATATTATTCTTCTTCTGTATACCATGTTAATTTAGCACGTTGGCAATCATGGCTCTCCACAACTTCCTGACCTTTGTAGCTGTTAATAATTTAATACTAATTTTTTTCTTTATGTTACCTCCCCTAAACCTTGTTCCGCCATTCATTTACTCAAGATCACTAAGTTGGTTATGCCTTGTTTGCCTCAATTCTTCATACCTTCAATCTGTCCTGTGAGTATCAGATTTTCTAAGTCCTCTTCCCGCATTGTGTGTCTTAGAAATTTTAACTGTCTCTTCCTGATGTTAAGTATAAATGTCCTTTTTGTTTCCTTTTTCTCTAAAGATTCGTCGTTGATCACATATTCGGCCCATGGTATCCTCATCATCCTGCTGTAGAATGACATTTTTGTCGCTTCAAGTCTCTTCTCCATCTGTGAAGAGAACGCCCACATATTATTACATATTCTATTTATTTGCTTTCCTCTTTCTTACTTTTCATGACCCTGTTCCATTGTTGCCGCTCCTTTCTTCTTCTGTTCCTTCTCCCCTCTCCTCTCCTCCTTCTCCTCCTCCACCTCCTTCTCCTCCACCTTCACCTCCTCCTCCTCCTCTTCTTCTTCTTCTCTTTCTATCCTCTTCTTTCTTCCTTTCTTACTTTCTTTCTCGGTTAATTCTTCTCCTCCTCTTACTTCACTGCTTTTTCTTTCTGCTTGCCTTCCTTCTCTTTGAATTTCTTCTCCCCCCCTCCTTATTTCTTCGTTTCTTCATTCTGCTCTCCTTCCTTTCTTCTTCGCGCAACTAATATCTCTCTACATTCATCTCTCATTCACCTAAACATCCCTCCATTATTAGCAATATTTCTACGATTTAATATTTTTATCAACATTGTAGTTAAGGAAAGATGGCGCATTGATTGAAAATTTTTACAAACACTTGACAATAATTAGTTTTTCAAAATGCCTATTTCACTACACACAGCAGCTTAAAATGATCTGCATATTTTTAATCAATGTTAACCAGATTTAATTCTTCTTTAGGAAAAATAAGATACTTCAGATTTTACGAGCGAATATTTGTTTCAGCATGCCGAATTTTATTTATTCGTCCACTTGTTCTCTTCTCAAACCACTTACCAAAAGAAACTGAGATCAATGTGAGCATAAATGTACACATGCCCAGAGAAGATACCAGTAAAAACTTCCCTATTCTTTCGATCAATTGACGTTTTTTTTTGTTTTTTTTTGCGCTTCTAAAATTTGATAGAACGAAAATGCTACAAAAGAAATCTATTCCATGTTACTATTTTTTTTTAATGAAGCTTTATTTTTAATATGAACGGAAAATATCCCCAGTAACGGAGATCCTTAAAATATTCTAACTGAAATAATCTGTCAGCTGTCTTTTTCCTCAACAACAATCGTTTTTATCAAGCCATCAACAGAGAAATGATACTGGTTTTAAAATGGCGAAATGTCCATCTAGTCGAGCAATACAAATGCAGAAAGATCTATACCTAGGTTTCATTGACTACCCAAAAACATTTGATACGGTGTAAGCAACTAAAACTGCAAATACAGAAAAACCATGGGCCGAACTGGTGAGCAACAACGAAGTTTTGGAGACAATGGAAACCAAAAGGAAACAAATAATTAACCTCAGAAAGAGTCAGTTGAAATTTCTAGAGCAAATAATGAGGAAGGAGGGCTTGGAAAATTAGATACTCACAGGACTGATTGAAGGTAAGAGAAGGTAAAAGAGTTAGTGAAGATAATGACCCAGAATTGTTAATCGAAGTGCCAAGTTCCAATTCCAGTTGGATTCGTTATATTGACTTATGCACAAATACCGTTGGGAATGACATGGGTTCTCCTCTCACCCCAACTAAGGGTTAATCTGACCAATCCTACTGATCAGTTGAAACTTGGCAAAAAACATACTCCAATATGTCGGCCATTTGTTGAATTTATTTTGAAATGAATAGAATTCAGAATTTTCATATTACATCTTTATGATGGCATGTCAAAAGCATCAACATGCTGTACCGGTGAGGCACATTGATGCAACCAGTAGAGTATGTTGAAGTAGGACAAAACAAACTGATGAAAAGAATTAACAACGCAAAACGTAGAAATAATTTTTTTTTTTAATGTTTCACTGGTCTGTCAGTCAGAATTTGGCTTTTCCTCTTTCTTGAATCAACCTACATCACCACGGTAAGTAAATTATCAAACGTTTGGTGCTAGACTTACATTGCTTGCCGAGCTTTGGCAAGTGGAATCGGTTAAAAGGAAATAGTTTAAAAAATAAAAGAAAAGTTTAACATATTACAAGAGCATAAACATATTTCTAAATGAATTTGACTTAGAAAAAGTCAAATTATTATTATTATTATTATTATTATTATTGTGTCTTGTCCCAAACAACTTCCTGTGTCTTGTCCCAAAACAACTTCCTGTGTCTTGTCCCAAACAACTTCCTGTTCCTTGTAACACTTAATAAACTGTGTGTTTCTATTATTTCTTCTAAGCTCTATTCCGCCATCCATTTACTCAAGCTCACTAAGTATGTTATTCATTGTTCATTATTACGATTGTTATAAGGTTTGGCTACTTCCTTTTTTAATTTTCCATTTTACAATCAAATCGTTTTTTTGTATTTCTCCTTTAATATTCCTTGGCCCAGCATTCTTAATATTCAAGGGACTATGCATAACTGTTGAAATTTCTCGTACCCTAGACTGATGAGAAGAGATGGATTCGAACATGTCTTAAGTGAATGTAACGAATTCGACTGTGATTCGAACTCGGCTCTCCGAGTTTATTATTCATTGAAAGTTATATAATTTGATTTGTATGTATGTATATGTCTTTGTCTATATATGCATATATTTATATGTGTGCATGTGTGTATGTGCGTATATGTGTATATGTATACGAGTATATATATATACAGATGTGTGAATGCCTATATATGTGTATGTGCATGTGCGTATGTGTACATGTATGTGTATATATGCATTATGTGTGAGTGTATTATATATGGATGTATATATGGGTATTATTCTATATATATATATATATATATATATATATATATATATATATATATATACTCCATTATATATATATATGTATATATATATATATCAGGTTGGTGCAAAAATAATGTCGTTTTCTCACATATGTTACTATGTGAGAAAACGACATTGTTTTGCACCAACCTAATATATATATATATATATATATATATATATATATATATATATATATATATGTACACTCTATTATATATATAATGAGTATTCATGTGTGGGTATCTTTATGTATGTATATATAGGTTTTATATGTATAAATGTGTGTGTGTATGTATGCATGTATATCTATATTCTGTGATCTTTATGTGAAATTTTCAAACCGCATGCAAAAAACGAGCGACGCCTTTGGAAAACTGAAATAAATGTCTCTGTACTCAGTGCGCAATTTCAGTCAATACAAAGCCAAAAGTCTATCGTATATGTGTGCTTACATCACTTCTTTATGCTTACGATGGGTGGGCGGTTTACCGCAAACAAATGAAAATGCTTGAGAGACTCCACCAGTAGTGCTTACGTCGTATCCTTGGCATTACCTGTAAAAATACTTGTTAGTGATGTAGGCCTTGCTAGAGAGGAGCAGCTGTGATAGTATTGAGTCATTGATACTAAATCATCAACATAGTTGGGCGGGCCACCTCGTCAGAATGGATGACAGCCGTATTCCAAAGCAATTCTTTTATGGTGAGCTGCAAACGGGGAAGAGAAATGCTGTCAATGCATTTTAGGGACTGTGTCAAGGATACGCTGAAGCAATCCAACATTCCTTGTGATCACTGGGAAGAATCTGAATCTGATCGCAATAATTTGAATGAGGTGTCACTTTGAGGAGGAGAAGAGGAGACACGGAAGGCTTAAAAGAGATGTGCGCAAAGGCGTCCCCATTGAACTTACTGACGACACCCTCAAGCAGTTCGATCTGACGTGTACAGATTGGAGTAGAGTTTGTCGATGGCTAGTCTAGGGACTCAATTCAGAGCGCACCGACGGAGGGTGGCAATTAACTATATAACCGTAGACATCCTCAAATGAAATGTGATATTTACAGTAAGACATGCGGGTTTAGAATCGGTTTCATGCGACATTTTACATTGCATGATAATGTAAGAACCGCCGTTGTACTTCTTAAGTGCCCTGTTTGTGCCAGAGTATGTAGGTTCGTTTCTGGGCTAAAGAGCCACATTCATTCAGTACATCTATAGATATTCTCCAAAAAGATATGAAGTAATGGCTGTATTTGGACACGATTTGGCAAACAACATGTGTGGGTATGCATTGTATATATGTGTTTACTCGTCTGTTTGTATGAATGTGTATATCTGTATATGATGACGATTGTTATATTGACGTAAATTAGATGATGACGATTTTTTTTTAATTTCAATCTATTTCACTTTCTGTCACTTTTACTTCCCACCCCTATCCCTAACTCGTTATTCTGGAACCTTTCTTCTTTTTTTCCTTTTCCCCACTCCTCTCTTCAATAATGTAAATCCCAAGGAAATTTTACATTTACTTTCTTTTATCCTGTGATTTAACTTTTAAATAATTTGTAATGTATTGTCTGGATAAATTTAAACCAATTTGTAATTTCGGTCTGATGAGACAGATATTAAAAACTGTCGAAATAAATTTATTACCGAATTGTTTGATGATATGTTTTTTTCCTTCTTGGTGTATGTCATATTGCTCTGTATATAAATACATTGAATTCTCTTCACGGATCTATATTTTTAATATTTTATATTAAAAGATCTACTTGGATTATACTTAGCACTTACGGTTTGATATATTATCTATCTATCTATCTCAGTATATATATATATATATATATATATATATATATATATAAGCATATAATGTAACACACTTTAGACAAGGCCAATACTTTGAACTAACCTAATAAGATAACAATGAAAAATAGACAAATAAAATTACAAATAAAATCACATTTAAACAAAATTTAAATAAATAAGTAAATCAAATAAATTAACTAAATACAAATGCACACATGAACACAAGTCAATGTAATAATAATAATAGCCAACAACAAATAATTAATAATACAAAAACACAAAACAACTGATTATTATGAATTACTAGTTAACAAACAACTCTATACAATAGCTAAAAATAACCGCTTTTTTCTCCAAAATTATATCCACTCAATAGCCTTGACAATAATCGGAAAAAATAACTGTAAGCATCTAGACAATAACTGTTAGAATAATACAATATAACATGCTACCCATCGCCATTAACCCGAGAACACTAACCATCAATTAAAGTTACACCACTACTAACCATGGGTATATCATACCTGATTTTGAAAATATCAAACAAATATTAAATATAAATCTTTATTTGAAATATTTTACATGCCGGCACTTTGTACTTGAGTTAACATTAATAGGAACTGAAAAACATATTATTTACATAAGAAAATCAGGTACTGAAAATTATAATTAAAAATAGGAAAAGATGTGCTGGGTACTATATACCCATGGTTAGTGTTCTAGGGTTAAGTACATATAAAAATAATGGAGCCAACATTTAACACACATGGCCTGATGATTGCTTTAAGCAGCAAACAGAGTGTCGCCGCTCGATGTTGACCTCTGTGTCGTCTTTTATATTTGCATACGCTCCCTTTTCCCCGCAAATATAGCACAACTTAAAACTATATTTTTATCATATATATATATATATATATATATATATATATATATATATATATATATATATATATGAATACGATTATTATCTTTCACGCCATTCCGAATGTTTTAGATAATTTTTGCTATTTTGACTTTATATTTATTTTTTCCTTGTTCACGCTCTTTCTTGTAAATGAAAGCAAACTTCTCTTTCCAAGAATTTTTATATTACTTGATATTAAAGGTCAAGGCGAAAATACAAAAAATAAAAATTCGATAAAAAGTTTATAAAACATTTTAAAAGTGTGAAATCATGGGAAAAATCTTAAATTAAAAACCTGGAGAACAATTTTTCAAAAGATAAAAACGAAAATAAAACACTGGAAATCAAATAAAAACAAACTCTGGCGACATTCAGGTTAAGGCTTCAAACAATGGACGTCATGTGAGTGAGAAAGATGACGAATAATGTTCGCCTTGCTGCATCCTGAATATGAAATTTTGTGTATTTATTCCTTAAACAGACGCCGACTAAGCACACAAAAATAACTATAAAGAATTTCAAAAAAATGATAAAAAACCCCGACTTTAATAAAGTTTTTTTTTCGTTTGTTTCATTAATATTGTCCGTTATTAACCCGGGTGGCCGTTCTTTTATTGAAACGGCAGAAGCTCCAACGTCAAACGAGACGCTGAAAATATTGAATTGTCCCGCTTCTTTTATTTTTTTGAAGCCGCTAATTGCCAAAGAAAAATATCAAGAGAAAATTATTAAATATTTCTTTTCAAAACTTATAATAATTTACTTAAATCTCGGTATTAGAAATGACATTGGATGAGATGAAAATATTAGGTTGGTGCAAAAATAATGTCGTTTTCTCACATATGTCACTATGTGAGAAAACGACATTATGTTTGCACCAACCTAATATTTCTAAATTAATCTGAGAAATTTGTTATCAGTTCTCATACTTCTCAAGACATGGATGATTATGGCTCTTCACAACTTCCTGTCTTGTACTGATCTAAGTCTTTTTTCTTTTTCCCCTCTTTACCATATTTATTTGTTCGTGTTCTGTTTTCCAACGTCAGGTAATAAGGCCTCTGATCTGGAGGTTTTGAGGAACGTGGAACTATCTCTTAAATTGCTGTTGTTCCCAGGTTCACCCTGAAACGATGTGGTAGCACCTGTTAGGGTCCCAGCTATGGGCAAATAGTCAATCCCCAAACTGGGTTCAAAACACCATGAAAGTATAAAAATATCTTTTTACAGTAAAAGATATCAGGAATAGATTTTAGTAGTAGAATTTAGTAGTAAAAATATAATTTTAGCAATAGATTTTAATATTAGGTTGGTGCAGAAATAATGTCGTTTTCTCACATAGTAACATATGTGAGAAAACGACATTATTTTGCACCAACCTAATATTTAAAAATTAGGAAAATTCCAAAATAATTTAAATTTCAGCATTAAATGACCCACAAGGAGTTAATATGCCGTTAAAGAAATCAAATCAGTGTTCGCTCAAACCTGTCGCGTAGGCTATTCGCTCTTTTTTCCCACCGTTTATCGATATGTGTTGCGAGTGTCAAATTTTCCAGACTTTCTTTCCTCATTTTCTGATGTCTCAGTTTCTTTTGTCTCTTTCTGATTGTATCAGTCACTTTATAGTTTATATTTTCAACGCAAGAGAGATTTTCCAGACTCCATTGCCATATAGAAAATTAGATTTTGCCTAGCACTTCAGCATTATTTTCTTTCTTCCGAAAGTACTAATATTTAGGTTCTGTTTCTGGGAGGCATTTTCCCTATTCCCGGACATCTTAGGGTTCCCCTGTCGGTTGTTAAAACACTCAACATTATCATCAATTTCATGCATAAATGGACACCTGACTAGTTCCATCCCTATATCTAGGTTGAAAGCCTGAGGCGTATTCATTCTGGAAGGGGTTCTGAGATTGTAGACCTAGCCGAGCCTATCCCTCATTAGATCAAAGGACAGCTGATGTCCTCTAACTCGTCTTGGTAACTTCAGTCTAGGAGGTTCTCCGCCCAGTGATGTCCTGCCATCAGCGCACTGGTTGCATACCACATGGTCGAGACATTGGTGATTAAAACCGGTTCCCCCACAAGGAGTGTGGTTAGAATATAAAAACAGTAAAATCTACCTTGCTAATCTCGAGGACCAAACCTAATCTATCTATCTATCTATCTATCTATCTATCTATCTATCTATCTATCTATCTATCTATCTATGTCAGTATTACAACCGTCTTAATGATGATTGTGGAATATTCTGAAATCATCAAACAGCCAAGAATGCATAAAAAAAATTCTCAATAACTTTATTCCTTTTTTGATTTCTTTCTTTTTTTCACATTATCTATCTCGCTATATATATATATATATATATATATATATATATATATATATATATATATACATGCATTCCATGATTTTCTTCCGTACATTCATATCTGCTCGATATTGTAGTTTAAAAACAGTAAAATCGGCCTTGCTAACCGAAACGCTCCTCTGTGGCGAAATAGGCAAAAGCACGTCAGGCTATATGACGCTCCCGTATAGGATACACGTCCGATTCCTGTCGTAGGACGCATATTTTCTATGACAATTTCTCGGACATTCAGGCCGGTAAATATTGTTTAATACTGTTTATTATAAACAGAGCATTTACTTAAATATTTGTATCTATAAAAAGAATGTATAAACATAAAAATGTCTTAAGATAATTGTCGGAGTTTGTCCATTTCATAATATATGATCTTATGTTAACCGTAAAGAAGAGTCCCCCTTGTACAGTGCTAGCATCGTCACCTAACCTCTTCCATTAAAGTCGACTTCATCCGGATAGTTTCGTCTATCCATTTTGCTTTGGTTAACAAATAATATGATTTTAAGGAACCTTCTCTCAATATCGGTGACCGTCACGACCATCTCCCCAGGACGATTCTTCCAAGAAGCCACATCCTTGAACAATTAATCCCGAGAGTTGAACCCGAGTCTTATGGTCGGAAGTTTAACGCTCTAGCCATTCAGGGATTTTTCTCGTCTCACACACTGTCTCCTGGGTATGATGATAAACTGAATCCGGCAGCAAGGCATCTGATCGGGAGATTGAAAGTATTCAGGAGCGTGGGACCACCTCTTAATTGCTGTTGTTCCCACATCTACCCGGATGTTAGTACCTGTTAGGGTCCCAACTATGGGCAAATAGTGAAGCCCTAAAGAAAACTCAAAACACTTGGAAAGTATAAAAATACATTTTTATAGTAAAAACATTTTTGTAGTGATATTACCAGCAATACATTTTTATAAAAAAATTACCAAAATACATTTTTATCGCAAATGACCAACAATACACATTTTAATAATAGAATTAACAACGATACATTTTTAAAGCAAAATGACAATAAGTTTTATAGTTAAATTGAAAACATGATTTACATTGTCAAAAATATAAAAATTAACAAAATAATTGGCTATGATTAATTTCGTGTTTTGTAAGGAAAAACAAGTTCCCATTCCTCGTTTGATTTTGTAAGATTATTTGGTAAACCAAAATACAGCTAAGTAATTATAATTTATTTGTGAAATAATGTCATTCTCTTGAATTAATTATAATGTTTGAATTTAGATTTCGGAAAACCCATAAAGATATTGATATGCCGTTAAACAAAAACAACCAAACCAAACACTCTGTCCCGTCAGCGCGGAAATAATTTTTTTGTATGTTCAAAAAACTTTTATATATAATTAGATAAACATTCAGAGTATGAATAAAAATATAATAAAATTCACTTAAAATATTTTTCAAAAAATGTTCGTAAAGATTATAAAATTTAAAAAAAATTCGTTCATTCAGTTCTTTGAATATTTGACGCGGCTCCATGTAATGATTTTCTGACCTCTAGCTGTGATCAAATATGGAGAGGAAAATATGAACATTTTTTAACCAATCAAATTTGCTTTCAAACAGTCTAATGGCCAAGTAACCTGAAATTAGCTGGATCTTTTTTTTTTCTTTTTCATTTTTAGTTCAATTACAAAAAATTCTCATTATAACTTTAAACTATTTTGAGATATAGGATTTTTAAGCTATTATTTTTTTAAACTATTTTAAGAAATAGGATTTCAGATGTATACTCGTAATAGTAATAGATTTGAAGACATGCCACTTGAGTGTGATAAAGAAAAATATCCAGTCAATCTAAACACGTATGCACATATATTTCAGCGAGCGAACCAAATGTAGTACGACTTTTTCAACCGGAAGCAGTAGCCTTTGTCAAAGAAATATATACATACCCAAGTAAATTTCTTCAAAACGATGTTTGAAAACTAGAAACTAGGTTAAATATTTTTTAATGGTCAAACTGCATTTTCGGTACATACATATATATATATATATATATATATATATATATATAGATAGATAGATAGATAGATAGATAGATAGATAGATAGAGACAGAGAGACAGAGAGAAACAAACACAGAGAGAGAGACAGACAGACAGAGATAGAGAGAGAGAAAGAAAGAGAGAGAGAGAGAGAGAATACAAATAGCAAATATAAAATTTTTCACTTAACTGAGAGCTGTTTTCTTCAGCATCCCGACTTTGTAGACAAACCATTCAGCAGTTACTAAGTCAACAACTCAGTATATATATATATATATATATATGTGTGTGTGTGTGTGTATGTATGTATGTATATATATATATATATATATATATATATATATATATATATATATATATATATATATATAGCGAGATAGATAATGTGAAAAAAGAAAGAAATCAACAAAGAAATAAAGTTATTGAGATTTTTTCTATGCATTCTTGGCTGTTTGAGAATTTCAGAGTATTCCACAAACATCATTAATACGGTTGTAATACTGATAGATAGATAGATAGATAGATAGATAGATAGATAGATAGATAGATAGATAGATAGATAGATTTGGTCCTAGAGATTACTGGCGGTTCTGCAAGAGTGTGCTGAACAAAAGCAACTTCGCAATCCCTACTCTCCTGAATTAATTTGAAGCTTTTGCAGGTAAAACAGAGTGCTTTGCTCGGAAATTCTCTTCCAACGCTACTCTCGATTCATCTCGAGTATCTCTACCTGATTTCCGCCCTAGAACAGAATCTCAACTGAATGATATGCACATAACTCCGTCCATGGTTTATGCTGTCATTTCTAAATGCTTTCGAATTCGACGGTATCTCTGCAATAGTCCTAAAGATGTATGCTCTTGGGCTGACTTCTGTTCTCTTCAAACATTTCAACAAATGCTTCGCTGCTTCTTGCTTTCCAGTTTGTTAGAAGTCCACCTATGATTTTGTTGTGGATGTGAGATGGGTGTTAAGAGATATCAGAAGTTTTGTCTGATGAGAAGGCTTAAAATTGTGCGTGTTCATTAATCTTCCATCCATGGTCTTTAACGTCTGAACGCAAAGGTTAAGACGGAAGTTCTTGAAGATTAAATCTTGGCAGCAAGGAATGAGACGCAAGAGAGAGAGAGAGAGAAGGAGAGTTTACACGTGTATTGTTTTTATAATTTTGTTGTACCACGTGACAGAACTGACTGAGTTGGTGCCAACATAGATCTGTCGCGTGGGGGTGATTTGATTGGTCGAAACTGACCAATCATCAAGCTAGATTGAAGGTGATTAACCAATGAATGCTTGTCATATATTCACTTACAGGGAATAGTTTATTTATCCACGCAGGGGTGACTGGCTGACGTGGAAGATTCCACAATGTTTCTTTCTTTAAGAACTCGGTGGAACCTTCTGAACCCGAAGTCTTAACGGCCATTACTGAATTTGCTTTAGATCGGAACAACAATACTTGGGCTATGGCTTTCGTTATCTAATTGGCGTTGGATAGGGTTTGGCATACTGGTCTTCTCCACAAACTCAAAGGCTACGGTATTTTTGAGTGAATATTTGACTTAATCCAATCGTTCCTAACAAATCGGGTAATGAAGACCGTGTTGAACGGGAATGCTTCTAGATCATTTCACATTAATACGACCACCTTCGAGCACTATCCTTAGACCTACGCTGTTTCAGATCTTCATCAATGACTTTCTTGATTTCACCAGTTCTCAAATATGTATTTATACTGATGACACAGATATTTACTTCTGTCTCAGTTGCAAGTTGGACAGCCCAGACAAAGTAAATCTGATAACTATCCTTGAAAAGTACCTCCAATCAGTGGTTAATTGGGAAAACGAATGGCTTGTAAATTTTAACTCCTCCCAAACAAAAATGCTTTCCTTTACTCATCTCAGAGAACTTTTCTGCTTTCTATCAGCATGGCTGATGCTAAACTCCAGGAGACCAACACTTTGCACTTTCTTGGGCTAACGTTTTCCACTGATACGAAGTGGAATGATTATATTGAATCAATTGTCTACTGTAAGAAAATTTGGTTCACTGTTTTATGCTAGAATTATTTTTTTCATTTATAATTCTTCCATTTGTACGTACATCAAATACTACTGCTATATCTTGTTTTGGGGACACTACTAAATATCTCTGAATTCTTGACAATGTTCAAAGAATAGTCTGTAATTTAATTGGTCTTGATCTGGCATCCCGACTTCAGTCACTTTCCCACCAATGTGACGTGGTTTTTCTCTGTCTTTTACACAAATATTTTCATGATAACTGTTCTGATGAGATTTGTTTTCGTTAGTGCCTCGACAGCACGAATATAAGCGTACTAGTATATTGGCAACTAGATCTCACCAGTTGAATTAGCAAGATACAACAGAGTTTTTTATTCTGATAGTTTATTTACTCAACTTTCTCGCCTGTCGAACTCCCTGCCAATTTATTGTTTCCCTGACACCTGAAATCTTTTAAAAAATTAAATGCAACTTCGGTGTTACTGAAACCTGTTCCTTTATTGTCCTTTTCCTCGTTTCGCTTTGCTAAAGTCTTTTCATTTTCTCTAACTGCCTGTAATCCTCTGCGTCCAAGTGCATTGTCGCCTTGCATGTGGTGAAATGATATAAATGCGAAATAAAGCAGATAGATAGATAGAGAGAGAGAGAGAGAGAGAGAGAGAGAGAGAGATAGATATGAACAGACAGATAGATACATAGAAAGATATAGATAGATAGAAAGATATAGATAGAAAGATAGATAGATAGATAGATACGACCAAACGATAGCAAGGTACATGTCACAAGACAGAAACAGACAGATAGATAGCTATGAACACACTGTAATAGACCCGCAGATAGATAGATAGATAGATAGATAGATACGACCAAACGATAGCAAGGTACATGTCGCAAGTCAGAAACAGACAGATAGATAGCTATAGACCCGTAGATATATATATATATATATATATATATATATATATATATATATATATATATATATATATAGATAGATAGATAGAAACAGTGCCGGTATAGAAATCAACACTGCATGATGACAAGTGGTTATCACCAACTATCTAATAATCGCTTAAGACGTGAAACTGTCTGCTTGTCACCGTACAGTGCTGATTTCTGTCTACAAACTTTGTATCCGTCATATATATATATATATATATATATATATATATATATATATATATATATATATATATATATATATATATATATATATATATATATATATATCCGATACAATGAGAACGAAAATAATATATAAATTCTAACGTTCACAGCATTAATTCAAAAGAGGTCTCGATACAGATTGCAGAGCAAAAAATAAAACATTCCCAATTGCTACTATAACTATCGTTTGAATTTATCTACCTCTTTCATCGTATTACTATCTCTTATTCCTACCTTTCTTCCCCGACCCCTCACTCTTAGGAAGCTTGGAAAAACTTTTGCCTAAACTTTTGACCGTTTTTATCGACAAGGAATTTTTCCAGTCTGGCCATCACTTTAACACCTCACCCCCATCCTTCACCAAACTCTGCTATCAACAAACACTATGGTTTCACTGCGTCACATTTTTGCAACAAATGGTAATTGATTGATTCCAAAATCTTCAAATGATTGTTGGAACCAGCTATGTGAATAATTTTGAACCACTCTTTCGTATACGACTTGGCACAGCCTATATTCTCTACTAGGTGTTGAGCAATAGCCGATTCCATATTGGTAGAGGGAAGATAACACGTTATCTGTTTTGCCATATCGTATTTTAAACGGTACATGTTGATTAATTCTTGTTTCCAAATGCAAGGCTGTACGCCCCACATAACCAGCAGCGCACTGGCAATTAAATTCATATAACAAATTACTTAATTTGATGTAGGGCAATTCGTCCTTGCGAATTTTTTTTTTGATTTTGGAATCAATCTGTATAAGAATACGGAAACCTTCTCTTTGCCGGCAGAAGGATTTTGTGAAGTCCCTTAACTTGTTGGGGGATATTTTATTTTAACTGTCCCTCCCTAATTATTTAAACGCGATTTTACCTCCCCTTGTTATAAGTATACATACTTATATGTTATTGATTTTAGCGTGTTTCCCCCACACACACACACACGCTTTTTTTGCTCTTCATTTTCGTTGTTGTTGTTTTCGTTTAACTTATCAATTTTTCCAACGATTTTCTCCAGATGAGATGTTGGACGAAAGGGCCTTAGGGACTATTACCATTAATAAATTCTTTGTTTTTAAAACAGTATACAGATTTGGTACCTCTAAGCATTTGTTCATATATATATATATATATATATATATATATATATATATATATATATATATATATATATAACGTCATACATTAAGAAATGGACAAAGTCCGACAATTTATTTATTAAAGACATTTTTTTTTTCTCGGACATTCAGGCCGGTAAATGTTATTTAATATTGTTTATTATAAACAGAGCATTTACTTAAATACTTGTATCTATAAAAAGAATGTTAAACATAAAAAAATGTCTTTAATATATATATATATATATATATATATATATATATATATATATTAGGTTGGTGCAAAAATAATTTCGTGTTCTCACATAGTAACATATGTTAGAAAACGAAATTATTTTTGCACCAACCTAATATATATATATATATATATATATATATATATATATATATATATATATATATATATATATATATATATGAAACGCTGATTTCTTCTACAATGGGCACCTGTTTCAAACCATGCTGGAAGGCACAATTTATTTATTAAGACTCCCGAATGTATAGGCCGGTCGACGTAATTTACAATAGATAGATAGATAGATAGATAGATAGATAGATAGATAGATAGATAGATAGATAGATAGATATTATAAAACAAACCACTATCTTAATTGTTTTCTCATTTGAAAAAAGCAATAATTGTTAGTCGCATGCCTGATTTAGATGACTATTCGACACTTACAATTAGTCAGAACGACCTTTTTGTAGTCTTTGCTATGTAAAAGGCGTGATACTCTCTTTTCGGTTCGATACCCTATACGTATAGCTTCACACCAGAGCGCCTCTTGTGTCGTCTTACTTGAAAGAATGCAATAGTAAGTGTAAACAGACACGCAGACAAAATATCCCTGGAGAAAATAATTTTAAAAATGAAATGAAAAGATTTATCGATTTTTTCTCTCTCTAATCTCACCTTTGGATTTGAAATGTGTTGACATTTCAATATAAGCGAAGAGACTTGTATTCTGAGCTTAACTTGACCTTTTGAGACGCGACTGGTCCGAACTCACGTGCCTGCTGAGATACACCCTCATGAGTCTGATGGAAAACAATAGGCCCATGTGTCGTTTAGGATCATCGTTGCGATGAGTGATCGGATGCTGACTGACTTCTTCACGCCTATTATGCGAAATTACGTTTCTATGTATATATCAACATTTATAAAAAGGTTTATTGCATCTACCTATGCACACACATACGCATACTAAACAACAGAGTTTCACGCGCATACGTAGACACACAAACACACAAAGTGTACACGCAGATATACAGAAATACCTAGGCGGACATATACGCCATTAGTCTGATTCTTAAAAAGTATTTATTTTATACAATAGATTTTTTTTCTCCGTTGATTCCTATTTTTGGCAACGCACTTAATTCAATAATGAATATTTATCACATATCTGATTAATAGGTTCTTTAGTATATTTATTTTATTGATCAACCAACATATATTTGAATTTACATTTATTTATATTCATATACAGTGTAACCCAGATATAAGAGACCCGGATATAAGATAGATTTTCTCTGGTCCCAAATTAGAGCCATACTTACCTAAACATAAATAGACCAAACCCTGATATAAGAGAAACCCGGGTATAAGATACTTCTTCTCCGGCCCCAACAACTCTCTTATATCCGGGTTACACTGTATTTGAAATCGTTTATACACAAATAAACACCCAACGTTCGAAGACATTCTATCAAATACGTACAGGGTTCATTCTCTCGATACGATTTTTAACCATTGATCTGTAAAACTGATTATATACAGCTGACAGTTTAGATATTTCTGAACGAATCTGGCGCCATCTATGACATCGATATGAAAACTTTGATTTGACAAGGCTGTTTAAGAACATGACTAGAGCTTTTAGGCCAATGTTTTGGTTTTGCAGTAATTCAACGTGTTGGGCAAAAAAACTCTGAGCACAGACTGATCAATTTCATTGTTTCCTATGTTCCGTACGCCGAAATATTTGAAATGTTTAATATTTATGAATTTCACAAAAGATGGATTCAGGATAGATGTCAAAAGAACACAAGAATTTAATCCTCATCGGTGTTCATGATAAGGAGTTAGATCCTATGCTCTTTTGTATGTAAGATCGGCAGAAAGATTCTTTAGAAAGAAAAATACATTTTGCACAAAAAATATTTATTTTGTGTATATACCGATGGATCATCATGCTAGGGTGTCAGTTTAAAAAAGAAAACAGAACATTAATTCGCCAGTCACTGCTCAGACAGTTAAGATTTATAATTGATTAATTGCGAGGTCATCACATTAAACATTGTCTTCTTCTGGGTGTCCATGACTGATTCAAAATTCGTGCTTCATCATTTTAATCACTGGGCCATACTTAAAAGGATAATTCAGCAAATACCGATACGGCCGACTTGAAAACGGCGTTGTAATTAATTACCAGGCTTATAAACTTAAAACTATAGCGAATAATATTCTGTATTGTAAATGGTTTGAATGATTTGAAGAAATGAACGCGTCGCTCAAAATGCTACTGTTTAGAATATATATATATATATATATATATATATATATATATATATATTAATTTATTTTTTTCGTTTCATTTCATATATATATATTTTCGCTTCATTTCATATTTTAATTCCATTTTTCGTTTCATTTCCTTTTTGGAAGTGCTATCTGATGATCCAGCGTCCTTTAAAGGGGCTCTGGTGAAATAAATTATTATAATGGTACCTTAAAGTGGTCTGGTTTTCTTTAATATATATATATATATTACACACACACACGCACACACAGAATATATATATATATATATATATATATATATATATATATATATATATATATATATATATATATATACATTCAGAATATATATATATATATATATATATATATATATATATATATAATATAAAAGTGAACATAGAAGTCAACACTTAGAGGCGACAGTCTGTTTCATGCTATATGCAATCGTCAAGCCACTTGGTGGCTTGACGATTGCATATAACATGAAACAGACTGTCGCCTCTAAGTGTTGACTTCTATGTTCACTTTTATATTTACACACGCTCTATCTCTGATATTGAGCACTTTATTCCATAAATATAGCACACCTTAAGACTATATTTCTTTATATATATATATATATATATATGTAGACACATCTTTGGATTATTTACCTAACCAATAATAACTAATATATAGACACAATAATAACTAATATATAGACACAACTTTGGATTATTTACCTAACCAGTTCTTCCATATTTTCTATATATTTTCACATATATATATATATATATATATATATATATATATATATATATATATATATATATATTCTGTACGTGCGTGTGTAATAAAATATAGTTTTAAGGTATGCTATATTTATGGGTTAAAGTGCTCAATATCAGTGATAGAGCGTATGTAAATATAAAAGTGAATAGTGAAGTCAACAACGAGCAGCAACAGTCTGTTTCGTGTCTATACGCAGTTGTTGTATCCTTAAAGAGGTTACAATCAGACAAATGTGTCACTCAAGTGAAGAAACAGCAACACGCACGTACATAAAAGAAGAGAATTTTATTGTAAAAGAGTATAAGCTACTGAAAGACAGGGAATCGGGTGACAGGCTAGTAACTCCAGAAGCAACGATATCTAACCTACCTCCCCGCAAGGCAGGATGTGGCACAAGGCCGTTTTTAATATGGGGTCAAAACCGAACACGTACTCTTGGGCAAAAATTCCCCGTAGACCTCGTACACACGGGGTCGGGTAGCTGTCTACCACCCCAGACGAGGCTATGCCGAAAGGGATGGCCTCATCTGGGTTCCTCTCCGTCCAAGGCAGAGAGTTTGACCAGCTCAGCTGGGGACGAATCTCCAACTAATTGTCGAAGCAAGGATATTTGCCAACGGCCCCACGCGGTCAGATGTGGCACAAGGCCAAATTTAACATGGGGTATTCGAGCCCGTAAGCTCGGGCAAAAATTCCCCGTAGACCCCGTAAAAAACGAGGTCGGGTAGCTGTCTACCACCCCAGACGAGACTCCGCCCTTCGGCATTGCCTCATCTGGGTTCCTCTCTACCCGAAGGTAGAGAGTTCGACTAGCTTAGTTTGAGACGAATCTCCAACTAATTGTCGAAGCAACCCCCAAATATATCCTCTGTTCCCTATATATAGCTACTGATATAGTCAGTCTATATAGGCGATAGGGAGTGTGGGACATTTTATTACATCACCAATCGTCATGGGCGCGCCCTCGGTTGCGTTGAAGCATGAAACAATGACTGTCACTGCTGGATGTGTGTTTGTGTGTGTGTATATGCATGTATGTATTCGAATTCTTCCCGCGCTCAACACGCTAATGCTCCTAAATAAAGATTCATTTTAGTATTCAAAACAATACAAAAAATAAATTTCAAGCTGTTAAAAGAAACTCCAATACAAAACCCTATTGAAAATAGCTAAGGAAGTGGCCAAAAGCGCTTGGCCCAATGAACGATATGGACAGTCTTTGGGCTCCATCACTTCCACTAAAGGAAAAAAAATGTAAGAACGCTGAAAAAAACTAAAAGAAAAATTTATAAAATGTTCCTTGCCCGTCATATTTAATGAAAGATATTTAAAAGAAACGTCTCTGCCCATATATATATATATATATATATATATATATATATATATATATATATATATATATATTGCTCACTTTTGAAGAAAGGGAATTTGTCGGTTGAGAGTCTCTAACTGATGTCAAGTCACTCGGGGTTCCAATCCCGGCTTGAACCAGTCGCATGTCTTCCCACACTGATGAGCTGTGTTACAGCGAAACATGTCTGTGGATATATATATATATATATATATATATATATATATATATATATATATATGTACTAGGCATAGCCAAATCGAGTAATATTTTTATCTCTGTTTGTATGGACAGTGCCTCGGCTGATGTCTTTATTTTTTAAGCAGTGCCAGTGATGGCTGTGAATAGGTTAAGAGTCTGGATTTCGCATGCTGAGTTTCAAAGCAGTCAGATTCTTCCCACTCGCAGGTTTGACGCAATGCAATCTTCCTAACCCTTATTTGTTCCTTTTCCAAGCTTAGTAAAATTTTATGTCATATATAACCCTTTAGTATGTGTACAAGCACGAATAATTTTGCTAGTACAGAATAAATGTTATATTTTCTTAAATATTTCAGACTTCCAAAGCTGAAGAAAGAAGAACATACAGTAACGTGCTAATCTTGCAAGTTCAATGGTGGCGTGATGATTAAAAAAATGATATAAGCGAAAAATGTTCGAATTTTGTCTTCTTGCTAAAATATCTCGCCAATGAATGTTCCGATATTTAACTGAAAACAGACTATTGTGGCTTACCAGTCATTCTATACGAGCTTTTCAAAAGCTACATAATCCTGACGTTCAACTAATCCCGCTATTAGTTTATAGACATTGCTTTCGTTTGACGACGTGTATCATTGAACCGTCCTTTGAACACGTTATCCACCACTTTTATCTTTGCCAGACTACGTTGCTAAATATATGGTTTGAACATTGTATTTTCAAAATATGCTAATTTAAACAACTTTGATTATCGCGTAAATCAGTGCTTGAAAATAGATTCTCTACGGTGTTTATCGCCATTTTTGCCAATTTTCGCTTCTAAATTTATTCCTGGAACTCGTACGGAGATCCACTCTCATTTGAAATTGCACGCTTACATTGTACACTATCATTCTGCGTTAAGTGCGTCACATTGTTTATACAGAATATAATTTTCGTGATACTTAATTGTACATCTGCTAAATTTATTCAATCCATTTGATTCCAAATAAAATTCTAAGAGGATTTTCTCTAGTGGCCAACACAGTTTACAGCAAGATGCTTATTACCAAATATCTGAATAGATTTTACAATAGCTACAAATAGCAAAACGAATTAGAAATAAATGGAATTTTAGTGTCGAATTCTCCCTTATTCCGAATCAATAGTGAGAAGGAACGTACCTAGATAAACAAATTTAATCCACAATTCGCATCGAGCAAGTCAGATTATTCAGATAGCATAAGAGAAATTGAGGATCTTTTTGAAACTAGAAAGAAATGTAAATACTTTTTGGGATTGAGTCAGGGGCAAAGTTAAAAACAAACATAATAACATAGATATAATCAAAAAATTCACCAATTAGAACGCCCACCAACAGAAGCAATGTGCCGTGTCCCTTCAGGACGTGGATGATCATGATGCTCCACAATTTTTAATAAATTTTGTCTGTCTCTTCTAATCTCTATTCTGCCAACCAATTACACAAGCTCGTTAGGTAGGCTAATCGCTGCTCTCCTCCGTCCCTCTTGCCTTCAATACGTCCTGTGAGTGTCAAATTTTCTAAGCACACTTTCCTCATTATGTATCTTAGACATTTCGATTGCCGCTTTCTGATTTTAAATATAAATGCACTTTTCTCTAAAACTTCCACTTTGCTCACTCGTTCCGTCCATAGTATTCTCAGTATCTTTCTGTAGAATCACATTTTCTGTTACCTCAGATCGCTTATTCCCGTATGAAATTGTCCAGAATTGACTGTCATGTAGGAGAACTGATATTAATTAACAGTTAAGTACTGTTTCCTTTGTTTCCAAGGAAATTTTCCTGCTTCTTAATACTCTGCTTAGCTTTTGGAAGGCATCTTATGCTACCCTAATGCGCCTTCGGATTTCGGTGTCACATTTTCCGTGCCCTGTTAAAACAATTTCGTAAATGCTGAAAGCTCATGGAAAAACCTAAAGATGACTTCTAAAATGTGAATAAAACACAGTTTCATTAGGAACAAAGAAAACAATGATTAAACCCTATCTAACAGTGAATGTTGGACAATTTCCTCGCAGATGAAGAGGAAACTTGAGGCAACAAATATATTGTTCTGTCGAGAATAACGTGGCGGGTGCATTCTATCAACGAGGAATTCTAAAGAAAAATCGAAATAAAAAGGGGACTTGTATTTAGAATTAGAAAGAGACTGCTAATCCCTATTCGGTCCACCATTTACAGAATCTCGTTAGATAGCGTAAGTGCTGCTTTCTCTTGCCCTGTGTGTTTCAAATTTGCTAAGCTCCCTTTCCTCATTACACTTCTTAGAAACTTCAACTGTCTTTTACTGATTCTAAGTATAAGTGACTTTTTTTGTTTCTATTTTCCCTAAAACTCTTTCAAGCTTTAATCAACGCCGAAGTATTTAAGCAGCCATCATCCCATGATCTGCTCTCTGACAAGCAATATGGTTTCCGCTTTCCCCGATCTACAGCTGACATGCTCACGGCCATAACTGAATTTGATTAGTAAACACTTTACAATAACGGAGAAGCTCAAGCCGTGGCTCTCGATATCTCTAAAGCGTTTGATAGGGGTTCGCATGCTGGCCTCCATCGTAAGCTTCAGGGATGCGGCATTTCAGGACGATTATTTGACTTAATACAATCATTCCTGTCAAACTGAGTAATGAAGGTCGTTCCCGAAGACTCTATCCTGAGACCTACACTGTTCCTTATTTTCCCGATGTCATCAGTTCCCATCTATGCAGATGTTGGAAATTGTAACAAAGGAAAAAAAATGATTTACCAAAACAGCGATAAATCACAAACAAACATTTAATTTATTAAAACAAAACATAAAATATATACAAGATAAACAATTGTGGCCTACAAAACAGAAAACACAGAGTTACTGGCGAAGTGTTACGAGGGAGAAGGAAAGGGAGTCAAATATCTTTATCACTTTAGGGCTAGTGAAGTAATCTAAGTGCTATATTTGGAAATCCACAAAGGTGTGTAAATAAATATTAATTTTTAGTTTGGTCAATGAAAATTAGTCAAAATTCTATTTACCAAATTTGTTCCATGTGGTTTTCTTTTGGGGTTTTTGTTGGTCGGCAACTTTTCATAGAGATTCTTTTGGCTGGATATAATAATCCTTGAATCAAAAAAGCCGGAGTTGATACTGGCAGAAATTTCTTTTCACCGACTGATAACCCTTTTCCAAAAACCTATTTTTATAGGGGCTAGCACCTAATTAGCATATTTCTAGATGTTTCTCGAATCATCTAGATTTTTCTCGAATATACTAGAATGATCTAGAATCTTCCAACCGTTCTATTTCTAATTTCTCTATTTTACTACTACTTCATGAATGAAAACTTTTTTTGTAGTAACGAGTAGGACTCAATAAAATCCCTTATTATAGAAATGCATCCTCGAAACAGCAGGCAGCACCACTATTTGCTGCTGTCTCAATAGCAAATCCGGCATTGCTGATAAAACTAACCTGGCCGTTGGTCTCGAAAAGGATCTCCAGTCAGTTGTTAACTGGGGCAAGAAATGCCCAGTTTTAATACCTCAAAAACAAAACTGCTCTCTTTTACCCACCGCAGAGAATCCTCCCTGCCTCCCATTAGAATATCTGAAGCTCAACTCTAAGAGAACATTTCTCTGCGACTGCTTGGTCTCACACTGTCCGCTGACCTGAGATGAAACAAATACATTGAATCAATAGCTTAATCTACCGCAAGGAAAGTCGGTTCTCTGTGTCGTGCCAGCATGCTTTTCTCGTCCGAGTCCATCCTTTAAATCTATAAATCAGCCATTCGCCCTTGCATGGAATATTGATGCCATATATTGTCTGGAGCCCCCGCTGTTCATCTTAGGATCCTCAACAAAATCCAGAGACGGATATGCAATGTGATTGGCTTCTCGTTTATAGCCGTTCCCTCACAAACGTGCCGTCGCTTCCCTCTGTCTTTTTTACAAATATTTCGACAGTAGCTGCTCCGGCGAGCTACTTTCGCTGGTTCCCAACTGGCATGAATTTAAATAGGCATCTCGGTCCCACCCTTTCACTGTAGAAACGGTTAAATGTAGCCGTCTCTTCTACTCCAATAACTTCCCGTCTGTGGAACTCACTTCCGCTTATTTGCTTCCCTGATAGCGTTAATCTCCAACTATTTAAATGCAATGTCAATCAACATCTCCAGATGCCTTGATCTATACCCCGTCCTTCTCTTCATCATTTCGTCTATCACTCCTCTTTACTCTTGCTCCCACTCTCTGTAACTCCGTCTAGTGGTACTCCCGCCTTTCTTGCGTCTAGTGACACTACCGCCTTTCTTGGGGTGAAAAGCTTAAAAAAAAACTCTGTCATTGCACATTTCATGGTATTCCATAGAAAGGAACCAGAAAAAAAAGAACTAGTTTAAATTTTGCCAAATGAAGTTCACAAATCTACTAATTAGCTTTACATTCAAATTGTAGAAAAAATGCTTCATATAGATTCATGGATTCACTATTTCCGTGTAACATCGTATATATATATATAGTTTTTCAAAATGCATATTAGGTGTATCGAGAAACACTCATTAATCAATTGATGCTTTCCCTCGATAGATTAATTCATTTCTATGACTATTGTCATGCCACTTATTGGGAGTAGTATTCATTCGATTTAATTAATTTAAGAGTAGTACTAGATTGGCAGTTAGGTCTTATCATTTTACAGTTTACATTGCTTGAGGCAACAGTAAGTTCTATGGTAATCGCTGTAACACTTCTCAACCGTGGAACACTCTTCCGGCTTCTTGCTTTCCTGTCAACTACGATCTTCAAAAATTTAAATGAAACGTCAATCGTCATCTTCTGTCTCTTTGAATCCTGTTATTGAATCTTGTCCTTTCTCCACAATACAGCCTTCAGAGTGTGTATTATTATCATTAGTTTATTTATTTATGTGTAATGTAATTATAAATTATTATTCACCCACCTCCTTATTATCAAGTTATACGCCGAGCGGTTAGGACGTTAGCGTTTTGGCCATGAAATCAAGGCTTGACGTGTCGTGGGTGGATTTTTTGATAATATCTGGCGAGATTCTCCCAGTGAGGGGAATCTTAGGGAAGTACCTGAAAACCATACTACGATTTGACCCAATCCTTGTGAGTGACATTGTGTTGTCCGAGAATTTAGGGCACGGATCTTGTTCAAACGTGCTTTGTAACTAAGGTCCGTCCAGCATAGTTGCAGTATAAACCAGAGGATGGTCTCTGCGGGTGTCTGAAACAGGGCTTAACTCGCCACCCTAGCAGACAGGCATTCTCAGAAATTTAGAGGTCAGCCATATAAGTACTAGACGATGGTAAATAAAAAGAATTAATTCGTATATAGATTTATACACACGCATATTTACAGACAGAACTAGGCGTCCAAAGCAAAAATGACTGGCGACACACCTATATTTAATTGTGATTAACTATTAAGACATTTTGAAGGAAGTGTAAAGAAATGATTAACTGATTTCACCGGAAGACTGCATCTCATGAAAGGAAATTATACCAGCGTTATATTCGTTTTATTATTATTATTCCAGAAGGGTTTTTAACTAATAGTTCATTTCTTAATGGAAATTTTCAAAAACAATTGTATGTAAAGTGTTAAGAAACCAGGTCTACTATGATTGCTTCTCATGTTTTTTGTTTTTGTTTTTTTATTTATTTATTTTATTTTATCTGATTGCAGATTTTTAGAGGCGGGTTCGAAATACTAGAAAAGAGTTGCATTATTCTACCAGGTTGCCATATTCTAAAAACTACAACTTCAAGAAAGCGCAATATATATATATATATATATATATATATATATATATATATATATATATATATATTATCAATCAGAGGAAAACTTGAAAAACAAAATGACAAAGTAAAATGTTTGGTTTCGTTAGTTTATTAGCATTCCTAAATTTATCAGGTTATTTAATGCCGAATTCTATCATTTTAATAAACACTAGATCGGTAGACACACGTTTGGTTTGTACAAGAGTAAAAAAGAAGACAGATATTTGCTTTACACTAGAACAAAAAGGTATTGGTTTAGTTTGCATCAGAGTAAAAAAGGTCATGAAAGTTTGGTCTGCTCAAGAATAAGGAAAGTAGATATAGATATTGTTTGTACAAGAATTAAAACGTAGACACAAGTTTGGTTTGAACGATAGTCTGAAAAATAGACATAGGTTTGTTTTTCAAATAATAAATAAATAAGGTAAACATATATTTGGTTTTCACGAGAGTAAAAAAAGATATTGATTTGGTTTAGATTAGAACAAAAAAGGTAGATGATGATTTGTTTTGTATTAGAGTCAAAAGGGTAAATTTGGATTTCGTTTGCAAGAAATGTAAAATGATAGACACGTGTTTAGGTTTCACGAGAGTCGAAATAGTGGACATTGTATTGTTTGGACGATTGTCAAAAAAAGTAAATGAATGTTCGGTTTGCACGAAAGTCAGAAAGGTCGACACAAGACAAAATGGTCGACAAAAGTTTGGTTCGAACGATAGTTAAAAAGATAGATATAGGTACTGTAAATAGGTGAACCCATTTTCAGTGTCTACCCTTCTGCATAAGAATGGACTCTGTGTATTCTAGACCCCCAACAGACAAGTCGACAATGTAGTGGTGTATATCATCGATCGAAGTTAAGTTCTAAAATAACTCTTTGTTTTCTTATGTGTATGTGGATATTTTTTTTGGGGGGGGGATTCAGTAGTTGCATTTTTTTTTCACTGTGTTGTTTACGAAGGAAGAGTTAAAGTTTGGAGAGCTGCTCGAAGAGTCTCAAGAAACATCATGTTCAATGCTATTACACACTAAACACATGTATTTCCCGATATTTAAAAGGAGAGACTTACATGGGAAATGGACGGATGCAAGTTGCCAATTGATAAAGGTCTTCATGGAACTAAAAGGAAAATGATACTTACAATCAGAAAGAGAAAGTTGACATTTCTGATACACATTATGAGGAAATAGGTCGTAGAGAATTTAACATTTACAGGACGGTACTGAAGTCAAGAGAATTTGAAAAAGAAACAACTAGGAAATTCCTATTTACCCTATTTACATTATTCGGACTCCTGTTCTCATCTTGGTTGTCATATTCACGACGTTTCAGTTGTTGTACGCTCCGTTCTTCTTCATATCTCTCTACATTTCTGAGATTTCTAAGAAGTTTCTGATTGATCATATTATCCACTCCGGATGAGAGGTTTTAGCTATTGACTTTCTACTCATTTACTCGGTTAAATGAATGTTTTTTCGGCCAAATTCAGTACTCTGATTCTAAATCCGTGTTCATACTTGCTCCAGGGTATAAAGATCTGGATTTTAGACGATTGGATTTTTCATAATATTCTATTAGCTTTTAAACATTCATTTCTAAGTGGACGCTGCAATTGTTAATAAAATGTATAATATGTATCATTGTCTAATTTTATTTTCATTCGTCTTTGGGAAATGATTGTTATTTGTTTTCACCGTTGGGTGATGTGGTCACTGCGAAATTTCTGTATTAACAGTATTAGAACATAAATAACAACAGTGTGAATGACTCAAACTACCTTTTATACCAGATGTAGCAGCAAAATTGTCCAAATAGTGTAAGATCATAATTATACATGCTACAAAATGTTTAATATCTAAAAACCACGAAACCAATTGAGTTTTATTTCTCCGTGTTTTCAGATAAGACGTTTAGCCATCTTGATATCCTTTTTCGTAAAATTCACTGAAAAGCCTTTAAGTTATTCAGGTAAAAAGGGAACAGGTTAAAATTGATTTGTATCAGTTTTACTGTTTTCCCAAATGAGCAATGGTGAAGGTAAAAAGACCATTCAGGTCTTCAGTAATGGTACGAACATTCATACTCTGGCTTCTGTATTCAAATCCAAGAACCATCAAGAGAACAGTGAATAAATTTTAAAAAAGGGGGAACAGTAGAGAGGAAAATTGGATCCGAAGGTCAACAACAGGAAGAGGGATCCCCATTTCAACTTTGAGCTAAAGAGATCAATTAGAAAAGATCCAACTCATTTCGTAGTTATTAGTTCAAAGACCAATGAAAAAAGACTTGAAAATGAAATCATACGTGAAACATGTGAGACACCTTGTTACTCTAGGAAAGAAAGCTACAAGAGGGCGAAGATCATCTTGAATAAGCTGGAAAATGATCCTGGAATATATATATATATATATATATATATATATATATATATATATATATATACTGTTGTATGGATATGAGTTTGTGACCCTGGGTTTCACACTTTTGCGATCATCAGTCAAACTCATGTCCATGCAACTGAATATGTTGGATCTATCTCTGATATCGAGCGCTTTCCAACCAAGTACTGCACATATATATATATATATATATATATATATATATATATATATATATATATATATATATACTGCACATAAATAATATATATATATATAGATAGATATAGATACACCTAGTGAGCCAGACAAACCTACCTAGGTTTCACCTAAACGGATCGTCAGGTGAAACCTAGGTAGGTTTGTCTGGCTCACTAGGTGTATCTAGGTCTGCTCTACGATTGTATTGAGCTCTTTTGTTAGTTAGTTGTCTACTCGTATCGGGGTTTTTTCTTTGGGTTTCAGACCTGCATCTGTGCGATTTGTTCGACAGTAGTACATGTTTGTAGCTCTTTCTTTTTTTAAAACCTTTTTTTCCCTCGAGATTGATTTGATTATTTTCAAATCAAAAATTCGAGGGCTTTTCGAAACGAGTCTAGTTATCTATATTTATATATATTTATATATATATATATATATATATATATATATATATATATATATACTGCACATAAATAATATATATATATATATATATATATATATATATATATTCTTTCAATACTTCATGAGCTTCCGATCCTTAACTATGATTAATTATTGATGAACATGTCATTTTCATTTATGATCGATTTCATCACGCTTCTTCTGTTAATCTTAGAGTGCAATCATACATTCTTATTGCTCAAGCTAGAGTTCGATAGTGATATAAAATCCTCGAAGAATTCCAGTAAGATATCTATAATCATTTCTAAGATAAAACGGTTCTGAGCTTAATATAACAATTGGACAATGTTGCTGTTGCAGCATTTGGACAATTTTGACACTCGTTATAACTATAAGAAATGTGTTGTATGACCAACCAACCCCCACCCGTCCACCAGAGGAACACATAGGAAAGAAAGGCTTACAAACTGAAATATAAAGAACCAATTTCTACCTATTCCTGAAGTAAGTCAGCGCTTACAAACCAAATGGAAACTACTAATATTTACCTATTTCCGAAGCAAGTAAATGCTCAAAGACTCAAACATAAACATTAACTATACCTGAATTAATTAAATTATTATAGACATCAAATACAAACGACTACTATTTACCTATTCTCGAATCAAGTAGAAGCCACTAATATTTACTTATAGACTTAAATATAAACTACTAATAGTTACCTAGCCCTAGACCAAGTAAATGCTTCTTATTCTTCTATGTGTCGACGTTGGTGATCATTGCTCTCCACAATTTCCTCTTCTTTTAATAACTTTTGCCTTTTTACCATCTCTGGCCAAACCTGCTCATTCACTTCCAATTTGCTAGGTAGGTTATATATTGTTTTCATTTCTCTTACCTTCAATCTGTCCTGTAAGTATCTAACTTTCTAAGCTCCACGCCCACCGCCACTTTCTCCTTATTTGCCCGACAAACTGCAACTGCCTTTCCTGATATTAAATATCTGTCTTTTTTTTCTATTTTCTCTAAAACTTCGTCGTTGGTCACCTTTTCCATGGTATTCTCAGCATCCTTCTGTAAAAGCAAATTTCTGTTGCTTCAAGTTTCTTCCTTGTCTTTGAAGAGATTATCCAGCATTCACTACCATATAGAAGGACTGATATTACATAAGAGTTCAGTACTCTTTTACTCGTTTCTAACAAATTTTTGCTGTTTCTTATTACTTTGCTTAGTTTTTGGAAGGCATCTTTCACTATCCCAAAGGCACTTTCGCATTTCCGTCCTCTGTTAGGCTCCCAAATATAAACGACTAGTATTTACCTATTCACGAACCACGTAAATGCTTTTAGACTTAAATATAAACTACCAATACTTATCTTTTCCCGTAACAAGTATCTACTCATAGACTAAAATCTAAAATAAATAAAAGTAATACTAACTATAAATAACACATGACGTAAAAATCAGCCAACACAACTCTTTGTGACCAGTGGCAAAACAATAGTCAGTCAGTTATGTGCCATGCGCGATACACGCTTAGGCGATCATGTATCTTTCGATACACGACTGACAAGGCAGATTTTTCCCGCAGTAGGTTGCCATTTCTTTCTGCAGTAGACCAGTTGCCAACTAAGGCTATAGAAGCCGGTCAGTCATGCTATTTACTCACAGATGGAGAAGAAGAGGATTCATACCTTTTCCAAGGCTATTAGTTCGTAAATGAATGTAATGGATTCGTGTGACATTCGAATTCGGCTCTCCGATTCCTTAATCCGAGACGTGTCTCCTGTAAGACATTAGTACAAAATTATCCAAAATAAATATTTTGGATGCAATGTTGGAAACCAAAAAAAAGAATTGGCTACCTAATGCATTGTGTATTTACATCAATCTGTATTATTTGGGGGCTTATTGGTTTCTTGAATAGAAAAAGGAAGGGAACGTATTTTGATCTCCTCAATGAGAAAACCAGTACAGTCCCTGATCTTATATTTCTATTGCTTATATTTGGAGTTTCTCAAAAAAATGTTTACACAAATTATAAATTCGCTTTCTATTCTCGACTTCGAGAATTCTGTTGCAGTTTACCTATCAGATGTCTCACTTGATAAACCAAATATATCCTATGGACGACCTTCAGATCTCTTATTGATGAAGACTACACATTTAAATCTAAGAAAAGGTAACGACACTAAAGAAAGGAGTATATTAAAAAATGGACAGAAAAAGAATCTTACACATAACAATTTTATCAAATGCATCAATCATATATAAAAATAATTTCGCACCAGAAATTTGATCTAAAGAATATCGCACTTTAAAAGAGAGAGTAACTTAGACGGAAAATTCTTGAGAACGCTGTTATCGAATTATTATTATTATTGTTATTATTATTATTATTATTCGCTGTGTCCCTTCAAGACAATCATGGATCTCCACATCTGTCATCTATTTATTCAAACTCACTAGGTAGATTACGCGTTGTTTTCCTCTGTCTTTCTTGCCGTCAATCTGGCCTGTGAGTATCACATTTTTCGATCAGATTTTCCGTATTATGTACCCAGAAAATTTCATGTCACTTCATGTTTTCTTCAAATATCTCTTTTCCTAAAAAAGGTACTCCTTTCCCAAGTCAACATATATGACTATAATCTTTTTTTTTTTAAATTAAAAGGAAATGACTAAATTCAAAACCCCCTATTTATTAAATAAATAAATACACAAGATTAATATTTCAAACTCACTCTCGCTTATTAGGGATTAAATTATATCACTTATCATCCTCCATAATTTACTTTGACTTTCAGTTAGTCTGAATTATATTTATGAGCGATCTTAAATTTTTAAAAAATAACTAACATATTTTTTACTTCTTTTTATAAATACTTGTTGTAAAATAAAATCCTTACATTTGCCTTGATAACGTCTCTCCGAGAACGAAACATGTCAGCTAAGGTAAGTTTTCGCTTTGTTTTGATTCGTATTGTCTTTTTACAGATATATGCTTCATTATGTCTTAATTTACACATATGTGTATGCAAAGTGTGTATGTGTGTGCTCGCGACCGTGTGTGTGTGTATTTTGCAAGTATAGCTGTATATAGTATGGCTGTGTCAAATCTTCAAGAAATGTCAAGACAGTAAATAGTGTATTTATGTTCAAAGCAAATTTAGATGACAATTCCAAAGGAAAATAACGGAATATAAACTATTTTATTTAAAATCTCTTCCATAATGTTTGAAATGTCATTCCCTTGCGCTGTTGAACTAGTCTCGTCTTGCAGTCACAAATATTCACTCACATTGGGTTGAAACGGCCTCCATACTGAAGGCGTTTAGATTTATGCTTTGTTCTTGAACTGTTAACGCATTTCATGACCACAATCAAGACCAAGAGTCCCATAACCCATTAGTTCGTATGGATACCATATATAGTGCAGCTGTAGCAGCAGTGTTGTGTCTTGGGCAAGATAGCCTGACGGAACCCATCCCTCTCCTGGCTGGTTTGAATTTCATTTTACTTTCTTTTCTTATTTCTTACTGTTAATGTATTTTAGAGCCGGAATCATGACAAGGACTCCCATAACCTATTCGTTCGTAGGAACAAGTGTAGTGCAGCTGTAGCAGCAGTGGTGTGTCTTGGGCAAGATAGCCTGACGGAACCGATCCCTCTCTTGGCTGCTTTGTTTTCTTTCTCTTAGATTTGTTGCCAACCAAGGCTATAGAGTCTAGTCTGTCCTGCTATTTGCCCATAGGAGAATAGATAGATTCATATCTTTCCCAGGGATTCGACTGTAATTGGAACACTTTTCTCCGAGTTCTCATTCTGAGCCGCTTATCAATTAAACGGCTGATCCTCCACGTAACGAAATTTCACATGTCTCTTTATTTGTTCAAATATCTCTTTTCATAAGCCAACATATATGACCGTAATCGTTTTTAAAAATTAAAAGGAAATGGTTACATTCAAAAGCTTATATTATTTAAAAGTAATAAATACTCAAGATTAATTTCCTCGAAATTGAAGAGAAAGGCATTGTTATGTTTCTTTAAAATTAGAAGGACAAGTAAAGTATGTGTTGTCAGAAACCACAGAAAACTGTTTTGTGGCGTCAGTTTAGAGCAGCAACCAATCAGTTAACAAATAGCTGATGCTGTTTCTTCCTGCAGATCACAAAATCAACCCAGGTTTTTATAAACTGAAAGGAGAAGAAGCAAAAGGGAGCTAAAAATTATTAGCGTGCTTTATATAGCAGACTTAAAAGTACAAATACCGGCGTCCTGGGTACGACTATAAACTACATCTGGCAGCAAGGCCTCTGATCGTGATATTAGAGGTTTTGAGGAAGGTGATAGCAGCTGTTAGGATCCCAGCTATGGGCAAATACTGAACTTCCAAATAAAAATAAGTCAATCGCTTTTGTGCCATGCGTGATACACGCTTAGGCGATCATGTATCTTCCGATACATGACTGACGGGGCAGATTTTTTTTTCCTGCAATAAGTTGCCATTTCTTTCTGCGGTAGACCAGTTGCCATCCAAGACTATAGAACACGGTTTGTCCTGCTATTTACCCATAGCTGAGGGAGAAGAAGAGGATTCGTGCCTTTCCTAAGGGTATTAGCATGTGAATGTAATGGATTCGACTGGAATTAAACTTAGCTCTCCGATTCCTCAATCCGAGAAAAAATCAGGGAGAGCCGAGTTCGAATTCCAGCATTACATTCACTTACGTGCCCTTGGGAATAAGTAGATTTTTATAATAAAATTAGCAATAATACATTTTATATCAAAATGACAATCAATACAACACTAAAAAATATAAAAATACATTTTTATAGTAAAATTGTCATCAATGCGTTTTATGATCTACAAAATACTGTATATATCTAAAAAAAAAATTTCTGTTATTCGAAAAGTATAAAATTATGTATAAAATAGATTCAGTTGAAGCCATAAAATTGCATTCAAAATTATTTAGAAAACCCATAGAGGTGTTGATATGCTGCTAAAGAAAACAATCAACAAGCTAATGCAACCCTCTTTACACAAATACGTCAAACATATACATGTTCTAGTCACACAGACGTCTCCTAAAAATCTTGTCGGCATTAAATAACCCATTGAGATGTTGATATGCCGTAAAACAAAATAAACCCAAAAAATACCGGACGAACCACTTTAACAACTTCGAATATGCAAGGGAAAGCGATCTGCTTATTGTGTAAATGAGCATACAAAAACAATAAACCAATACCTTCACGTTGACAAAAAATATACTAAAAATGAATTATTATTGATAAATTATATTAAATCTAGAATATTAAAACCGTTATCCTTCAAGGATATTACAGACTGCGACCAAAGACAGAAAAAATAAAACATTTTTAATATATATATATATATATATATATATATATATATATAATTTGATTAAATTTGTAAAATCTTCATAAAAACATATTACTGGGAAACTTGTCTGTTTCTTAAATAAATCTTTTTTTATTATTAAATTAAATTAAAAACTAATGAATCTAAAATATTGCCAAGTAAAACAATATTTTTTTTCACTTATAGATTTTACGATTTAAACACAAAACACTCAAGAGAATTTCTTTTAAACTTTACAATCCAGCAGTATTTTATTAACATTTTATAAACGCTGGCAGTTTCCATTTAAATGTTTTTTTCAAGAAAATCGTTTAATAAATAAATTGATGCAATGAGAGAAAATTGCATGAAATTCCAATAATTTGAAGTTGAATTTCTCTATCTCTAAACAGTTCGTGTAATTTTTAACAAATGAGAAAAATTCTTATACTGTTTCTCTTTTACGCGGATTTAAATTTAATACCAGGAGGTTTTCCTTTTCACCTGAATTCTAATTGTACATGGTGCGGCAGAAATACCTCCCATATATTCATCCCAGAAATTCCTTTCACATAATGGTAAGATATTAGTTGCAATGGTGACTTCATCTACTTAATGTCTAACCATTATGTAAGAGGTATGTCTGGGAGGTACATATGGGAGGAATTTCCATAAAGGGTCTTTCTTCTTTTATCTCATGTCCCTTCAGGACGTAGGCTAACATTGCCCTCCACATCTTCCTCTTGTAGCTCTTAATAGGTTTTGTCTTTTTGTTATTTCTCCCAAACCCGTTTTCTGTCATCCATTTGCTCAAACTCATCAAGTATGTTATGCACTACTTTCATCTGTGCCTCTTTCCCTCTATCTGCCCTGTGAGTATTAGATTTTCCAAGCCCTCCTTCCTCATTATGTGCCTCAGAAATTTCAACTGCCTCTTCCTGATGTTAAGTATGATATTCATCTTTGTTTCCATTCTCTCCAAAACCTTGTTATGCTCACATGTTCGGCCTATGGTATCCTTAGGGTCTTTCTGTAGAACCACATTTCTGTTGCTTCAAGTCTCTTCTTCAACTTTGAGGTGATTATCCAGAATTCGCTGCGATACAGGAGGACAGATATCACGTAACACTTCAGTACTCTTTTCTTTGTTTTCCAACGAAATTTATATGACTCTTAATATTCTGCTTAGCGTTTGGACTGCGTCTTTGGCCATCACAATACGTCTTCGGATCTCAATGTCGCACTTTCCGTCCTCTGTCAGAACACTTCCGAGATATTTAAATTTTTGTATCTGCTTGATTTTAGTATCCCCGAATTGTAATTTGCATCGTAGACTCATCCTTTTACGAATAACCATGTATTCTGTCTTCTTGTAGTTTATGCTTAGTCCTTTCTTCTCGCTTCTCTATCTTCTGTAGGAGATATTGTAGTTTTCTTTTCTGTCTTCTATCAGCACTGTGTCATCTACATATCTTATACTGTTACGATTGTAGCCGCCAATAATTAATCCTGGTAGTACTTTTAATTCCCTCACAATTGCTTCGTTGAATAAATCCGGTGAGAAGACACAATTTCCGTATGCAGGCGGTTTGTTGCCAGTATAGATTCTTGATTATTTTAATGTCTTTCCCGGATATGTCAAGGCTGCTGAGCAGCTCTAACAGATCTTTGTGGCGTATTTTGTCGAAGGACTTTGTCTGTAAAGCAATGTACACGTTCTGCATTTTTATTGCTCTTCCTGATAACATTCTCAGCATAAATATCGCGTTCCTTACTCTGGTGTCTTTGACCAACTCGCACTCTAAGGCCTGCTTCTGTTGCACGCTCTATTCATCACAATTCGGATGATGAGTTTTGTTATATGGCTCATTAGGCTGATTGCCCGGATGAGTTCACATTCGTTTGCGCTTGGTTTCTTAGGCAGTTCTATGAAAATAGATCTGCTTAGATGTTCCAGTATATCACCACTTCTGTAGATTTAATTTATTATTTATTTGATCTTGTCTATGCCGAAATCGTCTAAGGCTGCCAGCATCTCTGCTACAATTCCGTCTGGCCCTGCCGCTTTGTTTCTGTTCAATTTGGCCAGTGCAGTTTCCAGTACGGTTTTTAATATTTCCGGTCCGTCGATATTTCTGGGTATTGCCGGTTGTTCTTTTTCGTTGTGCAAGTGTTCTCCTACCTACGTTCTTATATTCCTAGTCAATCGCCACCAAAAACGACATTAAAGGCAGCGGCCCTACAATTAATATTAAAGTAATAAGTACACGGTTGATTTGTCAGGAAGTAGACTTCCTGGTGTTATCAGTCTGGAGGGGGCGTTCCCAGTTCGCGGCACCTTTAGAACGTTGACCCAAGCCTTGTGAGTGTAAGTGCTTAGACAGATCCTATTGGGGCCGTCGATAACTGTGCTAGCACGAAATCACAAATCATCGTGACCGAGGGTTTCAGTCTCCTGGCCTTGTTCAGATGTTGATTACGCTAGATAACAGGCTCTCTTCCAGAAACTGTAACTAAGGTCTGCTCAGTATAGTTGCATTATCAACCACAGTGACTGAGCGAGCGTCTGCAATAGGGATTAGCTAGCTACCCTAATAGGTGGGCATCCTCGAGTGGTCAGCTATTATATATATATATATATATATATATATATATATATCAAGTATGTGGTGCAGTTCAATTTACATTACATGAATCATTCATACAAAAAACAGATATAGAAGTTAATGATTTAAATGACGAGAATACATCTTTGCAAACAAATTATGGAAATCAAAATGCAAAAACAAATCTATTTCCATACCTGATGATGTCTGTCTGCACAGATGAAAGCTTGTAAAAACAAAAAAAAGACCTTATGCAACTGGAATTTATAAACAGGGATCATAACATTCATCTACAGGTTCAGGGTTAATGTACTTTATTAAATTTGTTTGCGAAGATGTATTCTCGCCATTTAAATCATTAACTTCTATATCTGTCTTTTGTATGAATGATTCATGTAATATATATATATATATATATATATATATATATATATATGTTGAAGCAAAGGTGAGAAGACATTGAAACGAATCAGAAAGATTAACAATTTAGAACAGAAGAGGATAGATTCGAAAATAACAGGGTGCATACATTTAAAGACAGGCGTGTTTGCAAGATGGAGTTTAACCAAAGGTAAAAAAATTGTGACTAGAATATATTATTCGGCGCCATAAAGTTGGCTTTAAATTTTCTCTCTTGGTCGAGATCAACCTTCCACTACCATCGCCAGTTTCGAACTATGTTCTGATTCTTTTTGTCGTGGTATTAACTTCTTACATTTCTTTTTATAAAAAAAAAGGTAAAAAGAAAAATTCCCCCTCTTTGTAACGGCTTTCTCATATTCCTTGTTAGTCTCAATCAAAAACAGCATTAAATGCTGCTTCCCTAACAATTAACATGACGTTAATAAGAACATTATTAGTACGAACGTATATATATATATATATATATATATATATATATATATATATATGTGTGTGTGTGTGTGTGTGTGTGTGTGTGTGTGTGTGTGTGTGTGTGTGTGAAAATATATAGAAAATAGGAAAGAACTGGTTAGGTAAATAACCCAAAGTTCTTTAGTCTTTTTGTTATTTTTAAAAAACAGTGCTCGATACAGAAGTAGAGCCTAAATATAATTATTTATTTAAAAATATGATTCCATCGCTACATAAGAGTTATCATGTTTCAAAACAGGAGCCGAAAACTTCAATATAATTATTTATCTGTTCCATCTTCAAGCGAAAGTTTTTTTTGGAAAACTAATTCTTGAAATTTACGCGTTTTATAAGCATATTCATTATTAAAATTAAAATTACTATGGTAACGGCTAGAGCAATTATTTTTAAAAATGGAACGTATGGGTTAATTTGTATCAATATCTCAAAGAGGTCAAGTCAGGGTAAGGTTGCGGTGTCTAAATTTAAAGCGGAAGATGACATCGTCTAGTCTGGTTAAGTGTCTATGGAGAATTATTTATTTTTTATTTATTTTATATATAATCTTTCTAATTTTCTCTATTTTAAAATTAATGGAACTCCTCACTACCATGAGCCCGTCATCTCTGATTCATATATATATATATATATATATATATATATATATATATATATATATATATATATATATATATATATATATATATATATATATATATATATATATATATATATATATATATATATATTAAGAAATGAACAAAGTCCGACAATTTATTTATTAAAAACATATAAGCAGTAAATTCGACCTTGCCAACCGAACAATCCTTTGTGGCCGAATCGGTTAGGCACGCCCGGATAAATGGCGGTTCCGTATAGGATGCAGGTTCGAATTCTGTCAAAGGACGAATATTTTCTATGAAATTTTCTCGGACATTCAGGCCGGTAAATGTTATTTAATACTGTTTATTATAAACAGAGCATTTACTTAAATACTTGTATCTATAAAAAGAACGTTAAACATAAAAAATGTCCTTAATCTATATATATTGGATTATGTTTGAAAAGGAAATTTATATCGCATTTGTGCTGCCAACTAATCTAGAAGAATTTCAAGATTCTATAACATCAGGGACCGAAATTTCGAAAGAGTGCTTCTAGGTCATTGTTGAATCCATGTCAAGAAGAATTGAGACCGTTTTTGAAAGCAAAAGGAGATTTATCTTGAAGAATATTCCTAACGAAATAACCTGTGGATCGTTATGTATATGCCAAATAAAATCATTGATCTGAATTGATTGATTTTTTTTCTTTTACAACTCATCAACATTGTTCATGTTGTTTAATACCAGAAAATACTTTAATTTTGTTGAGAATTGTTTAGAGATAATAATGAATTACTCATACAAATCTTACTAATTAACCTCTAGCTGGTGGGGACAGAAGAGGTGTATCCATACCTTTCACAAGAGTATTTGCGCTTAAGCGAATATAACGAACCCAACCGGAATTGGAACTCGGCTCTCCAACTTCAAATTCTGAGTCGTTATTTATTTCACCATCCTCACATCCAAGATTACAGTTACTTACTGTTATTCTCAAGGGAGCACTCATTGATCTGAAATCTGCGTAGATACGTTTTTTTTTTTCTTCTTTTTTTACGGCTTATCAAACATTTTCATGTTGTTTAAAACCAAAAAATATTTTTAGACTGTGAAAATTGTTTGTAGATAATAATGGTTTGCGAATACAAGTTTTACTAATTAACCCATATCTGTGGGTAGAAGAGATGTATTCATACCTTTGACAAGAGTAGTTGCGTATAAGTGACTATACCAAACCCTACACGAATTGGAACTCGGCTCTCCGACTTCAAATTCCGAGCCATGACGCACTGCAGCATCCGCACTTCCAAGTTTACAGCACACGGTATTCCCAAGAGGTCACCCGCTGGTCTAATGTTTGCTAGACATTTTTTTTTCAAAACCAACAGACTTTCCTGAAAGATGTTGAAAATTTCAGCCAACATTCTATTGACTCGCAGTAAAATATTCATTGGTTGAGAGATTAATCTTATCAATTTTATTCATATTTACTCAATTATTCGCCATTTTTCTGAATGCTATAGTATTTTTGCTTCAGTCAAGGAAATATGAGAAGTTTGATACAGATCGATATTTTAACAAACTTACTCTTTACTCACGTGCTGATTTCATAAAGTAATTATTCTGATAGGCTATCGATTTTAATACTCTAAATCATATTTTTTCTCTTTGCCGTTACACAGCAACTGGATTTTTTAAGTACGCATGCGCAAATTAAATTTATAATTGAGAGTTAACATGATCCTACTCTCAAATATTGCTATTCATTCCATGGTTTATTTATGTAAGATATCTTTATCTATAGCGAAAACTTAGATGCGTACGATATTTTTAGCTATAACATTACAATGTTATCACTAACAAGTAACGCTTAAAGGTTAACCATCACCAATTTAACACTCAGTAATCCGGTTCTATCAATAAACCGGTACTAATTTATACGAGAGTCACTTCATGTGTTCTTTATCGTCAAACGGACTTGTCTCTATTGTTTAGTGGCGTTAGATATTGAATCAGCTGTTTTTGTGTGCCCTCTCAAACACTGGTATCCGGATTGAGGAATCGGAGAGCCGAGTTCGAATTCCAATCGAATCCATTGCATTCACACGTGCTAATAACCTTGGGAAAGGTATGAATCCTCTTCTTTCTCCCCCCCCCAGCTATAGGTAAATAGTAGGACAGGCCGGTTTCTATAGCCTTGGATAGCAGCTGGTCCAGTGCAGAAAGAAATGGCAACCTACTGTGGGGAAAAAAATTTGCCTCGCCAGTCATGTATCGAAAGATACATGATCGTTTAAGCGTGTCTCACGCATAGCAAATAACTGACTGAAAGTCATTCGATTTGTAATTTGTGTATTTTTATTCTCACCTGTTGATACTTAGACTTAAATATAATTTTAGTGAACACAGGAAATGCTGATGGTGGTGTTGGTGTAGAGTAGGACTCAACGTACTTCCTTCTCTTCCCTGCCACTGTGACAATGGACTACTCCTACTTATAAATATACTAAGTAGCCACGTTAGAGTAGGATTTGTGTAGCTGTTGAAGAGAACGTCGACGTGGTGTAATGGTTCGCAAACTTGTCTCGCTAGAACAATTAACACTCAGTAGTAAGTTCGTTTCACACTGCATGCCCCATACTTAAAGAAATAGAGACATGGAGGCAGTATGGTAGCTGTAGCAAGAACTTAATAATACATAGTTTGTTTGGGTCAGTCATTGTTGTCAATTAAGTTTAAGATAAAACAGATTGATTACAATCCTTCCCCATGTCCTTTTTTGGCCTTGTGCCACATTTTCTGTTTTACAGAAATAAATATTATTTGAGAAGTAGTTAATTTATTCATTTTATATCTATGGGATTTTAAGTGTTTGATATTGTTTAATTAATAATAATTTTGCTCTGTCTTTTGAACTAGAGCTCGCGTTGGATCTATATCCTCCAGGAAATTCCATACGGATTACCATATTGTATCATTATATATATATATATATATATATATATATATATATATATATATATATATATATATATATTAAAGACATTTTTATGTTTAACGTTCTTTTTATAGATACAAGTATTTAAGTAAATGCTCTGTTTATAATAAACAGTATTAAATAACATTTACCGGCCTGAATGTCCGAGAAATTTTCATAGAAAATATTCGTTCTTTGACAGGATTCGAACCTGCATCCTATACGGAACCGTCATTTACGCTGACGTGCCTTACCGTTAGGCTACAAAGAAGCGTCATTTCGTAATATATGACGTCATTTGTTTACATGAGCAGTTATGAATGTTCGAGATTCATGGAAGATTGAAGTTTATAAGCAGTAAATTCGACCTTGTCTACCGAACGCTTCTTTGTAGCCTAACGGTAAGGCACGTCAGCGTAAATGGCGGTTCCGTATAAGATGCAGAGTTCGAATCCTGTCAAAGAGCGAATATTTTCTATAAAAATTTCTCGGACATTCAGGCCGGTAAATGTTATTTAATACTGTTTATTATAAACAGAGCATTTACTTAAATACTTGTATCTATAAAAAGAACGTTAAACATAAAAATGTCTTTAATAAATAAATTGTCGGACTTTGTCCATTTCGTAATATATATAATAGTAATGATACAATATGATAATCCGTATGGAATTATATTATTATTATATATTATAAACACTATTTTAATTGCTTACACGTGTTTAAGTGGACGTTGCTGTTTTTTTTACCAGTGTAATTGACGTCTAATGGCCTGAACATTCGAGATTCTTAATAAAGAATGTGTGCCTCGTATCGGGTTTAATAAAGATTCATCCCTAATTCCAACCCACACATCATTGATTCTAATTCTTGTTCCCATAACGTTTACTTTATCCCCTTAGGATATTTCTTTCTAAAAACACGGATTTCCCTGCAAAAACCATAGCTATTTTTTTTTTCTTTGAGGTTTTTAATTCACTACCCAGTAACCCTAAAGAATACTGGAAAAATACTATAAGAAAAACGTTTTTATTTCTCTTAACAATGAAATATATGGCAATAAAAAGAGACTGCCCCACAAGAAAAAACAAAAGGATTTCTTTACACCGACGCTATTGATCATTGGTCGAGCCCAAAGAGATTTTAACCTACAGTCACTCTCCATCGGAAAAAGTGTTAAAATAAAATGTCTGTCTCCTTTTATTGTCTTGTACTAAACGAAACCAAAATTTGCATATGTTTATATCAAACCATTTTGTGACTTTTATAGTTGAGTGCCTTTTTTTTATTACCAGCATCAACCTTTAAAGTCGAGTAATTATTTTATGACATTCTCCCCTAGCAAAACATATTTCTACATTTAAGCAATTCCTATTTTTTTTTAATTTTCATTTCTTATTTCTCTATATATAACAGTAATAAAATTTTGTGGGGAAAACCCCCAATTCTAATCAAAACCAAAAGATTTGGACTTCTTTTTATTATATATGATAGTTTTATTATATTTCTAATGTATTTTTTAAATTTTAGATATCTTTTTTATTTTACTATTAATTAATGTAACAGTAATATATAATAGTCGATTGCTTATCGCGATTCAGAAAGTACTGTATATACTCGCGTATCATGCGATTTTTGAAGGCCTAATTTTGAAGCTAATTTTAAGAGGGTTGCATCATACCCGAGATATAAAATTAGCGTATGTACTGCTGACCCTGGCTACGCCGTTTACCAAACTATTTATCCATTTACTGTAGCCATAAAGTACAACTTTATTTAAAATAAACCTCGCACGTTACACGAGTATTTACGGTAGCTGATCCCTTCTGCCATGTTCTGTTTTTATAACGTGATTAACTAAGTGTAGCTTAGTGGTGGCACAAGGCCGAAAGTGTGGATCACCCAGTAAGGATCGAACTCACTACTTAGTCGTAATTGATATAACGAGACAAGCTTGCTAACCATTAGATCACGTCGAAATGGCCAAATGATTTTCTAAGCCTAGCTTAGGTGTGGCACCAAGCTGAAAATGTGGAGCACCCAGTGAGATTCAAACTCAATCCTCAGTCAAATCCGTTACACCACATCCAAGTGCCCAAGCTCTGTCTTTGTAAGAGTCAGGTCAAAGCAAAAATAGAGTATTGCTGCCATATTTGGGTTGAAGCTACCCAATCCTTATTTCAAATCCTTGATTACGAACTTGTGAGTGATGATTTTCCACAATACCACCACTTTTCCACAGACGTAACGTTGCTAGTCTCTCGCTACACTATCATGTTTTCATGGCTGATGATCAGACTAACTATATTTCTTTGTTCCTCTAATCCAGTCTCTCTCGGCTAGGACCCGGCATGCAACGTATACAAGATGGCTACACATTCTCACTCCATTGTAAGAAGGAAGTTCCACTCAGCTTTTACTCAGAAGCTGTTACTTTGTGGAACAGACTCCCGAGAGGGTGCTTCCTCAATCAGTACAATGTTAAATTCTTCAAGACAAGGATAAAGCGTTAGCTACCCTACATATCCTCATAATATGAACCTCTTACACTATACTTGTACGCACTTTAAATAACCTCATAAATAACCATCCCCCATGAGTGACTTTTAGGTTCAATAATATAAAAAATCGTTTTAAATTTTAATTTGCATGGCCGTGTAAAAACATATTTCGAATCCTAAATAATGAGATGACATCAAAATCAAAAAATTTGGTCCACTTTTTAAAACACTTTTTAACAGTTTGAAAACAAAAGTACTCCAGTATAAGAATTTGCTGTATATGTTGCAGAAAGTCAGAAACTGAACTGTTGACTGATTCATTTTTTACGGCTTATCAACCCTTTTCAGGTTATTTAAAACTAAAAATTATTTTTAGAGTGTGACAATTTTTTAGGTAATAATGACTTTGTGATACAAGTCTTATTGATGGGGGAGGATAGAAGAGTTCGATTTCATAACTTTCTCATGGCTATTTGCGCAGAAGTGAATATAACAAACCCAACGGAAAATTGAACTCGACTCTCCGATTAACAATACCAAGCCATTATCCATTACATCACCCGCACATATAAGCTTACAGTACCTGGTATTCCCACGCGGTCCCACGTCTATGTACTGACCAGGTTCAACGTTGTTTAACTTTGGTATTCGTACGGGAACCGGTGTTTCCACGTGATGTGGCCTTAAGCCACATTGAACTGCGACATGAGCATCACAAAGGGAAGTAATTTCGTTCCTTGACGATTCATTGATTGGTTTCTTTTCTATCGGTATTCATTTTGCTGCTATTAACATTTCACTATAATTACCAATCAGCAACTACTTTCTACAACGGCTTCAGCCATGACTTTCGTTGATTTCCATTCTAAATACAATCTTTACATTGTCAAGTCAAACTTCTCGTTATAAACGAAACCAATAATAAAGACTGAGCAAATTTATTCAAACGAAATATTCAACGTCATAAATCGGTGTCAATTCTTAAATTAAGTGCTAGTTTAATAAGAAAGGCAGAAACAGCAATTCTACTTCTTTTTCACCTTCTTCTTCGCCTTCTTCGCCTTTGCATTGTTCGTCTTCGACTTCTTCGCCTTCTTCACCTTTGCCTTCTTCTTCTTCGCCTCCTTCGCCTTTGCCTTCTTCTTCTTTGCCTTCTTCTTCTTCACCTTCGCCTTCGCCTTCGCATTCTTCGCCTTCTCTTTCGCATTCTTCGCTTTATTTGCCTTCTTCTTCGCCTTCTTCACCTTCACCTTCGCCTTCTTCCCCTTCTTCTTCGCCAACCTGCTCTGCTATCCATTTACAAAAGCTCGTTAGAAACATTACTCACTGTTTTCTTCTGTTCCCCTTTCCTTCAGTATGTCCTGTGAGTATCAAATTTCCTAAGCCCTCTTTCCTCATTATATGTCCCAATGATTTCAACTGTCTCTTTCTAAGTATAAGCGTCTTATTTCTTTCTATTTTCACTATTTCTTTATTTTCTCTCCACGTTATTCTCAACACCATTCGGTAGAACCACATTTCTCTTGTGGTTCTCATGTCTCCTTTTCATCTGTGTGGAAATTAATTGTCCAGATAAGAGGAACGATATTGCGTAGCAGTTCAGCACTAAGATTATTTCAATTACTTTGTCTTATTCCACGCAACCTTGACATTAAACCATTATAACGTTTTAATTAGTGTCTCTTTCATCTTCATTTCAGTTGCTTTTCATCAAAGGTTCTCCAATTGACATTCTACAGTCTTTAGAAAACAGTGCAGATGAAATAAAAGTATCAACTTTATAAAGAATTTTTGGATTGTTAATTCGTTTGATAAGGCGTATTGGAATGGCCAAAGATGCATTCCATAGACTAAGCAGAGTGTTATGAGACAAAAAAAAATTCGTTAGAAACAAAGAAAAGAGTACTGGACTGTTACGTGATATCTGTACTGCTCTATGACAGAGAATGCAGAGAATCCTTAAAGATGAAGTTTTGGATTAGTCTAACACCCTTTCTAAGTAGATCGAGTTTCTATAACAGAGAAAGACCACAGAAGTAATAAACAACAGCGTCAACACACTAAGGACCTCAGTGGATCCATCTTCGTGTTATTGTCTAAGAAAGCAGGGGCAAATGAATACAATCTGCATCGGACAATAAGTTTAATGAGCCACATAACCAAGCTAATGATCCGAATCCTGATAAAAACGCAGAACTAGAACGGAAATTATACAATAACAATGCGGCTTTGTCAAGTACACTGAAACAAAAAATTCTATATTAGAATGATACCAGAGGGAGCAATACAAATGTAAATGGATAGACACTTATGTTTTATAGCTTACGCAAAAGCATTTGCCAAGATACGGCATAAGGATCTATTTTAACTGTTAGGGAAACTAAATCTACTTGGAAAGGATGTTAGACTAATCCAGAATTTGTACTGGAAGAAAACTGCCTTCTTACGACTAGAAAAAAAATTACCTAGGTAACATAAATATTGAAAGAGGCGTAAGACAACGGAGGGTCCTCTCTCTAGATCTGCTTAACCTCTACAGCGAGACTATCCTAAGGGAGATGCTATTTTCGGGAGGCGCAATTTTAACAATATAAGATACACAGATGACACTCTGCTGATGGCAGACACAGAAAGAATACTACAGGACCTCTCAGACATGTTAGTAAAGGAACGCGAGACAAAAATCATCAAGTATAAGAAAAGTATGGTTGCCAGCAAGAGAAAAAACCTAAGATGCGAACTCCGAGGTGGAGATGTGAATACCAAACACGCATAGAAATTTAAATAGCTGGGTGTTGTTTTAATTTGAGGAATGAAATGCGGCACTGAAATGCGAATACACATGGGATTAATAAAAATTAAGTTCCAAAAGCTAAACAAAATGGTAAGAAAGAGGAAAATGTCCTTAGAAATAAAATAAAGACTGCTGAAATACTATGTGATATCAATTCACTTGTACTGCAGTGAATGCTGGGCAATCTCAGCACAGATGAAGAGATAACTAGAGGTAACAGAAATGTGATTCTACAGAATGATGCTGAGAATTCCATGGACGGAGCGAGTAAGTAACGAGAAACTTCTAAAGAAAATGATAACGAAAACTTATACTTAGAACAATAAAGAGACAACTCGAATTAATTTGACACATATTGAGGTAGAAGGAGTTGGAAACTTAATCCTCAAAGAGCAGATCGAACCCAAGAGAAATAAGGAAAGGGAGCTGACCTCCTACTGAGCATTCGTGAATGGATGGCGGAACAGATTGGGGTTCCCGGGGGGGGGGGTGCAGAAACGCTGTTATGGGTCACGTAGTATAGGAAATTGTGGAGAACCGGAATCGCAAAAGTATCCTGAATTCATATAGAAGAGGTTTTGATATTTCTGAATGAATTGGCATTCATATGAAAGTTCGGAACAGACGAACCTGTTTAAGAATGACTTTTTGTATCATCTTTTTCGGCAGCTTTTTAATCACAACTAGCCGATCTGCCACAATAGGGAATAAATAATAAATTATTGATTATGGATGCTTTTAAATCTTTTTTTATTATTTTGGATCCATGATGTTTCCTAACAGCTGTAAAAGTTTGATAAACAAAAAAAAAAAAAAAAAACAAATCAATCAAAAGTCACTCAGGTCGAGACGCCAGATCAGGGCCAGTAATATTGCTGAGTCTTCTTTGGAGTTTTTCAAAGATCTTTAAATAAATAGCAGGAGCATCGAATCAAATGTGACAGAAATATTCTAATCAGATTAAAAAAAAATGAGAATGACGGTCTGAGTTTTTGTGAGGCAAAATAAATGAAATTAACATTGCAGAATAATTGTCAGGAAGACTTTTTTTAATCAATTTACTCCTACCAAGGTGATAATACCACCAAGAAGGAAGGAGAAAGAGCGTGAGAAGTCTTTAGAAGGGTCAATATTACTTAGAAAAACAAAAGACAAACAGTTATGACTATCGAACAAAAAAAGAGTGAACTAACCATTTTTTCGACAAAAAAAAGGTAACAAACGACTTCTTTTAAATCAGCTGAATCTTCTCAAAGATTAAAACACCGTATAAATGTCTGCAAATGTCTTACCCAGGCAAGGTAATAAATTAATCAGGTGTCATTTCCGGCGAAGGCCACTCCATTTTGCAAATTGACTCGACAAAGAAATTACGCTCGTTTTTCAAGAGTTGAGCTGCTGGTTCAAATTTTGAGTGCGACGTCAGGTAATTAAAATTGTAGGCGATATTTTACGTCAGCAGTATACAATATCCAGAGATAAGGACAGTTATTAGTGAATGACTGCTCCTTTTTCGTCATCATTGACACGGCAATTGTCATCTTGTTTACGTTGTTATATGAATAAATGACTTTTCTTAATGTAAATTATTACAGAATAACAACAAAAAATATTGATTATTGCCTGTGCAGCAGTTAAATAATTGTTTATCTGGTCACAATATAGAACTTAAAATGTTGTCTTCTCTATATCCTCATTCTTTCCATATAACGTTGACGACATATATATATATATAGATAGAGAGACAGACGGTCAGACAGACAAACAGACGGACAGTGACAGACAGAATATATATATATATATATATATATATATATATATATATATATATATATATATATATATATATGTATTTCTTTTGCTATTTCAATTTGCCTTTTCACAAGGCTACATTTATATATATATATATAAATAATCATATATATATAAGTACACACAATTTAAATTACATGATCCAGCAGCCCGCAATACTATCAATACTTGGAATTACAAATGTAGCGTTGTGAAAAGGCAAATTGAAATAGCAAAAGAAAAATTAACATGTTGTAATTGACATCTTTGATAATGGCTTAAGTAAGCCGAAAGCTTAGATTGTATTAAAAAATATGGATCACTATTGTGAATTTCTTTCTTCGTTCAACGATAATGTTATTAAACTTATCAGATGTTACGAAAAAAATTTACATAAAATAAATAGACAACACTTGTCTATATTATTTAATGAAACGTGTATGAATATATATATATATACATATATATATATATATATATATATATATATATATATATATATATATATATAAAATATTAATAGATAATATTAATGATCAATATATATTTATTTCTAAGAAGATATAATTCAGGTAGAGCTCTGTCACAGACAGAGCAAGAATATTATATAATCTAAAACGCTCTAACACTAATATTTCATGGTTATAATTTATTACATTGGAATCGTAATCACGACCAATTCATCAGAGGTCTGATGAATTGGATCATGATTAGGATTCCAATGTAATAAATTATAACCACGAAATATTAGTGTTTGAGCCTTTTATATTATATATATATATATATATATATATATATATATATATATATATATATATAATCGAATTTACGACAGGCAAGGGGTTACTAGCTGTGAAAGAATTAGAAAACAAACATGAGAAGAGGTGAGAACAATAGAAGTGTAATCAGCAAGACAGTAATAACGATTGACATTACATTTAAACTTTTGAAGATCAAAGTTAACAGGAAAGCATGTGGCCGGATGAGAGTTCCACAAGTGAGAAGTGCGAGTAAAGAAACGGTTAGCATAGAACTTACGGTTACATCGAGCCAGTTCAACTGTAAATTGATGAGACCTTCATTCCAATCTAGTACTACGCTTAAATTCAAACGAATGCACGGCCGCAATTTTTGACGGATTTTCACCAAAATTTACTCCCATTCATAGTCGAAATAATCGATTTTTCATGCTTCTACGCCAGTTTTCATGTAGTTTGGGGCTATTTTCTACTGGCCAGAGTGAGAGCCTATAGCTGGTTGCCACGAATAGGCAGAAAGATTCTATTGGCCAGCGTGAGAGCCAACAGCTGACTGACATGAATGTTAGCTAGTATGCTAGCATGCAAAAAAAAATCGATAGCTGCATTCGTCACAAGTGGGAAAATTTAAATCTGCATGGCACTTTAGTCCAATTGGCTCATTCGCTTGCTTAAACTCAACGTTGATTCTGATTCCGCAGAACTGGGTTGGGTGTGAAAAATTATTTGTTGTTAACATTCTTTTTTCATTCGGTTTTTTCAGTTACGAGTCCTTTTTTAAAGCTGATCCTTTTGTGTTCATTTTGTTTAGTTCTTTTAACGTAACAGATTTAATGTTTAGTATAGAGCTTAGAAAACATTCGCAGTGTGAGATAGGCAAGAAGTAAGGCATGTAGCAACATCAGCACGGCAAAGGGCAGTCCTTTAAAGGCAAGGTAGGGCAAAAATATTTTAAGTCAAGTGATAGCAATTGCTGTATGAGTCGTACGATTTTTGAATCAAGCACGGGCCATGCTGCTTGTTTTATTATATATTGCTTGGTTTGTTTTGGTTTGGTTTGGTTTGTTTAACAGCATATCAACCTCAATGGTTTATTTAATACCGACAAGACTTTATTGATGGTAATTTTTTTTCAAAAATGTACTGCTGGTAATATTTTTTTTCAAAAATGTATTGCTTGTAATATATATATATATATATATATATATATATATATATATATATTCAAAAATGTATTGCTGGCATTTTTTTTCAAAACTGTATTGCTGGTAATATTTTTTTCCAAAAAAGCATTGCTAGTATTAAAACCCCATTTCTTTTGAAGGGTTAACTGTTTGCTCATAGCTGGGATTTTAACAGGTGCCACCACTCCATGTCAGGGTGAACCTTGGAACATAAGTAACTAAGAGGTGGCTCCACGCTCTTCAAAACCTTCTGATCAAAGGCCTTGCTGCCGGATGTAGTTTATCATCATACCCAGGATGAATTATATATTATTATATATACTTTCTATGACGCATCGTTTCCATTAGGCGTTCGTAAAGAAATTCTGACTAATTTTTGTTTTTAAAAATTATGATTAGATAGGTTCACCTATCGTCCGGTTGATAATGCTCCTCAGTCTTTTGAACAAGAGTAGAGGTTTATCCCTTGTTTCCTGTTTAGGATTGGGTTTTGGGTTCCTTCTAAAGTCTTTTTCATTCTCTTTCACTCCCATTGGCCATTTTCATTTTAGTGGAATTATCGCCTTACTTGAGGTGAACTGATAAAAGAAAATAATCAAAAGAGTAAAATATCAGGTTTCTTTTCTATTTTTTTATCTTCTTTTTCTTTTTCTTTTTTATTGATTTTCTTCTCTTTCTTTTATTTCACCTTCTATTTAATCTTACCCTCTCTTTTATCTTTTCTTTTCCTTTTTCATCATCTGTTTAAGCTTGTTTCTCTTCTTCTTTTTTATTTTTTATTTCATCGTTTCCTCTTTTATTAGGTTGGTGCAAAAATAATGACGTAATAATGTCGTTTTTTGACGTATTTTTTAACGTCAAAAAACGACATTATTACGTCATTATTTTTGCACCAAACTAATAATTTCGTTTGTCCTTATTTCTCCCCACCCCTCCCCTTTCTTTACGTTACTTTTTTCTTACTTCCTCTTTCTTTATTCTATAGTTTTCTTTCACTTTTATCTTTCAATCTTTCTATCAATTTCCGCTTCCGCTTTCTTACTTTCATTTCCGTCTCCCATTTTCCACCATCGATATCGTAAAACAGTCCTTCACGTTTTCCCTTTTTTCTTCATCTCTTTCCTCATATCTCTCACTCTTTCTCCCTTTCTCTCACTCTTTATCACTTTTCCCATTCTCTCTTCCTCTCTCTCTCTCTCTCCTGTTTCACTCTCTCGCTCCCTCACTTTCTCCATCTCTTCCACTCCATCACTCTCTCCCCCTATCTCTTCCCTTTTCTTTCGCTCTTTATCACTTTCTCCTTGCCTCACTTCCTCTCTCTTCCCCTCACTTTCTTTGTCCCTCCCCGTCTCTTTTCCATTCTCTCTTCCTTTATGTATGACCTTCTCTCTCTTCTTGTTTCCTCTCTCTCGCTCTTTCTCTCTTTCTCCTCTCTCTTTCATTCTCTCTATTGCTTTCTTTGTCCATCTCTCCTTCTCTCTTACTTTTTTCTTGTTCCCTCTCGTTCCTCCATTTCTTTCACTCTGTATTTTTCTCCTTCCCTCTCTTCTACTTTCTTCCCCATCTCTCCCTCACTCTCTTTTTCCCCCTCTCACCTTATCTCCCCCTTTCTCTATCACCCTCTCTCCCTCTCTTTCTTTCTCACTCTCTCTCACACTTTCTCCCATTTCTTTCCCACTCTCTTCATCCACATCCTTAATCTCTCTTTCCCTCTCTCTCTCTCCCGTTTTCTCTTTACATCTCTCCTTTTCAAATCTCTCTCTCCATCTCTTCCTTTTTCTCTATACTAATTCTCCTCGTCCTTTTGCCTTTTCCTGCTTTCCTTCCTGCGCTTTTTTCCCTATCTATATAACTCCATGAAGAAACGTGCTTCACTGACATATCAACCAACCTTCCAATTGAGAGCCAATGAACGTTTAACTGAGCAGAAAATTCACCTTTTTTTTTTACCTTTCTTCACTTGGGTTTGTTTATATTTTAATATTCCTATTTAGTTGTTTAGTTGTTGATAGTTTTTTTTTTTTTATTCCTTTTGCCGTTTAAACGAATCGCTCACCTGTTATTGATTTGGCATTTTGGGGATAGCAAAATGTCAAAGAGAGCAGAGGGTCTAAGTCAGTGAGAAAGAACTGTAAGCTCAAGACTAGAAACAGAAAGATCCCAGAAGTTCACGGGAGTGAATCGTGTCCCATCAAACGTATGAGAAAGACGATGGGTAGCTTTCGTTTGTGATGGAAGCAATATGACAGCAAGAGAGAGTTTTTATTTTTCTTTTAGTATCAATGATCGTATAATTATATGAGTACATCAGCTACAGACAATGTCGGAGCTTGCAGAAAACTGTTTACGGTCGGCGGCAGAGGGAGGTTTGTCGCTTGGATATGTAAAAGAGTGATGTATATTTATTCCCGATAAAGAGTGAACAATATCTTATTTTATCAGAAAATGACATTTTATTCATTTTATTATGAAAAGAAGCAGAATTTATTGAACATGGCCAAAATATTTTGGGTTAAAATGATGCGACCTTCCCATTTAAACGACGCAAAACAAATTTCCTTTCACGTTTTATTTTTTTTTATTTTTTTGTAGTTTACTTTGGATCAGATAAACAAAAGATTGATATGTATAATTTAACTACTTGATAGTAAACATTAGTGAGTTAGAAGATTGTTTATAGGGCGAAGGAGAAACAATAATATTGGTATAATGACCCTACCAGTAAATGTATCTATCTGCAATCTATTTCTTTCTTTCTTTCTTCCTTCCTTCCTTCATCTCTTTCTTTCTTTCTGTCTGTCTGTCTGTTCGCAGCCTATTCATATCTATTGATCGATTTTCCCTTCTGCAGTCTATTGATATATATATATATATATATATATATATATATATATATATATATATATGTGTGTGTGTGTGTGTGTGTGTGTGTGTGTGTGTGTGTGTGTGTGTGTGTTACTGAGATATGTGCTATTAAAGACTATGGCACTTTTCGGTTTAATAATCTTTATTTCGATTTTTTTCATGCTTTCTCGCAAGTTTCTTTGTTTTGAGATCCAAGTTGTTGAAAAAAGACCCCACTCCTTCGTGTTTTGCCAAGCGATTTCGGTTGTCGGAAACTGTTATCATAGCTGTATGCTTCTGGTTGAAGTAGGTTGCTTTTTATTTTATAGATAGATAGATAATGAACAACTTTATACATATATACATATATATATATATATACATATATATATAGACATGTATATATATATATATATATATATATATGTATATATATATATATATATGAAGTAGGTTGCTTTTTATTTTATAGATAGATAGATAAGGAACAACTTTATACATATATACATATATATATACATATATATATATACATATATATATATATATATATAAAGTTGTTTATCTGTTTATCTATCTACAGCCTATTCATATCGATCTATCGATCTTCTTATCAACAGTCTATTCATATATATATATATATATATATATATATATATATATATAATCTGTGTATATCTAGAATAGTCTGTTTATATCTAGCCAACTATCAATGATAGTGTGTTTATATCTATTTATCTTTCTATCTTTTGATGGTAACCGGATGTGACATTCACTTGATAAAGGTTCGATACAAAATATGTTGAATTTCTGCAACGAGAACAGCTACATTATGGATATTTAGTAAGCTTATAAGACTATAAATGTGTGTCACATAGTGCGAATTGAACTCATTGCTGTAGCAATGGTTTACCTCAAATACAACTCCTACAAATTTACAAAAAAGAGGGATATTGTTCCGATAATTACTGAAATAATTGACAGAATGACATTTATAAAAAGTGCTACGCACATCATTATCGAATTCTGTGATAATTTGCATTTGCATTAATTCTTGACCATCGACAATGCATTTTCCTTTTTTCCAATGTACAACACTGCCGAAAACTTTTAAAAGATGAAGGTAAAAATTGTAAATTACTCTCTGAATTCCAAGGGTAATGAGTCATTATTTACATGTGGACGCTTGTCCTCAACTTTGTTGTTACTGTGCTAGACTCTGAGGATATATTTAGTAGATTTAGCATAGAAATAAATTCTACATGGGAGCCGTTAACAAAAAAAAAAAAAAGAAAAAAGAAAGAGAAATTAAAGAAAGGCTTCAATAGAAGCCTTCATGATGCCGTCAAGCCTGAAAAACAACAGTTTTATCAGCAGGACGGTTAAGTTTCAAGCTCCAAGTTCTATATTGGATTTAAGCGTCAATACGTCAGTTTGGTGATATCGTAATTGTAAGTTCAATACCTTGGTCGAACAGCGCAAACATGTAGTCAGTGGAAAATAGCAGTACTAAATAAGATTCATTTTTCTCCGGGTTCATTACGAATTCTTGATCCGAATTTGCTAAAGATCTACAATGAACAGGAAAATGTAGAGAGCCATGATAGCCAACGTCCTGAAGGGACATGGCACAATTTTCAAGCTTTTAGTAAATTTTATCTTTATGCTATCTCTTTTAATCCCCCTTCTGCTAACCATTTACACAAGCTGTAGGCCATTCGCTGCTTTCTTCTCCCCACTATCGCCCACATCTAACAGGAGTTATTTCGCTTGAAAGAACAAAATTTGACCTCACTTGACAGGCTGCTCTTCATGGCCAAGTCGGTTAAGGAGTTGGGGGTCAAATTAGTATCTTCTTCTGTCATGTGGGACGCAAGTTCAATTTCTGCCGAAGGACGCAATGCTTTTTTTTCTTTAATAAGATTTATCGAACATTCAGGCCCGTAGACGAAAATAAATATACTGTTTAATAAATAAATGGAACACTTTAAACGATATTTTAATAGTTTCTCATTTTTAATGAGTATCCATTAAAAATAACATTTAAAGTGATGAAAATCTGTCCGATATAAAAAAAAAAAATGGTCCACTCTAAAAAATTTCTTTGTTTACGTTCGGATATGAAACTACATATATATATATATATATATATATATATATATATATATATATATATATCTAGAAAAATCTAGAAATAAATTTCGCTTGAAATAACAAAATTTGGCTTCACCTGACCGACTGCTCTTCATGGACATGTCGGTTAAGGCGTCCCGCCAGGCCAAACGGTAGCTGGAAAATAAATATTTTGTTCAATAAATAAACAAATCTACTAAAAAATATCCGTTAAAGTAACGTTTAAAGTTATACAAACCTGTCGGAGTAATATAAAATCCATTTTAAAATATAAGCTTCAGTATATCTTTTCAGTGTCAAATTTTATACGCCCACTTTCCACATTATATGCAACAGAAAATGTCAATTATTTTTTATGATTCTAATTTTTGTTTCTATTTTATATAAAACAACATCGGTACTCGCCTGGTTAATCTATAATATTCTCAGCATCCTTCTGCAGAAACAATTTTCTGTTACCTGAAAAGTCTCTTGTTTGTCTGTAATGAGATTGTCAACTGTCATATAGGAGCATTGATATTACATAACACTTCACTATAGCTAAGCAAAAGAAATATTAAAACCGCCGAAAAGTCAGTGGTTAATGAAAAAAAATGGCAGGATCATTAAATTCTTAAATAAATTCAGTTCATTACACATGAAATCATTAAACAGAATGAAATGTTTTATTTATTTGTTTAATAAATCTACTCATTATATGCGTAATCATTAGAGAAAATGAAAGTTTTTATGTATTTTTATGCATCTTATTCATTTTAAATATAATCATTAGAGTGAATTTAAATACTGACGGGTTTAACAAATTGCGTTCTTTAAATACGTCATCATTAAGGAGATTAAAATTTAGAAAAAAAAAACACTTTCTGGTTTCACTGGGTTGAATTAAAATGCAACAACAACGGCTCTAATATATATATATATATATATATATATATATATATATATATATATATATATAAAACAGTGGTTGCTGCTGCTATTAATGCATGGCTCTTCAAGTACAAATTGAGATCTCTTGGCTCCTGGCATATTTCGTATAGAAAACGTTAAAATATCCATTTCTCTCTGTCGTTCGCCGAGGGCTTAAGGGTAGGATCCTTCACTGATACCAAATCGGTCGAATTTTGATCCCGGAGTGAAGTAATCGGACGTCTAGCCACACTGAAGAGCTGTGATAAAGCGAAACAGTCTGTATGTGGGTAACTATATATATATATATATATATATATATATATATATATATATATATATAAATGTATATAAAAATTATGTATTTAGGCAGCAATCCCTCTTTTATACAATTTTCATTAAAAACAACTGACAAGTTATTGCGTTTAATAGTTTAATTCTACTTGTGTTCATATAATTTTCTTCATTTCTCGACATAAATGATGTAAACATTGTCCAAATGTTCTGTATGTCTATGTCCTTTCGTCTATACAGTTAGACATTATCAAGGATGATTTTATTTTCACTTTTAACAGAATGTATGGATAGTTTTATGCATGTATCTATAGTTATGGGAATGTTTTATTTTCCAAACACGGCCAGCATGTTATGCCTGTGTTCATATATGATGCTATTGACTGTTGGCTTTTTCTTTTTTATTAGTAATGCTTCCATTATTTTTACCTTTTTTACATGTGGAAGAGACAGTTATATTTTTATTATCAACTAGTATGTTGCGGATGGAGTTTGATAGGTTTACGTGTGTATTCAAATGAGAACTATTTGAACTATGGTCAGATAGATGTAACGTGAGTCTTCTTGTTAGGTGTATTGTAGTATATCTGATATAATTATTTATGAATTTGGTTTGATCAGGAACACAGATCCTTAAGGGACATATGAATTCGTAAATAATATTTGTTCTCTGTAATTTGGATCTTGCTGGTGAGTTATTGTTTGTTGACGATGAGCTTTACAGTTTAATTTTTTTTTATAGTAATTCAATTTTCTTGTTTTTGTCGACGAGAGTTGTATATTTCATTATGATGTTTCTAAGTAATATATATATATATATATATATATATATATATATATATATATATATATATATATATATATATATATATAGGTTTAAAGATATTTTTGTAGGTACAAAATTTAATGATCGAAATAAAAGTATAAAACTTAATATTACGAGACATATTAAAAAAAAAAAAAACAGGTGAAGCAACCGGTTTCGCTCCAAATCAAAGTAATTCATTATTTACAAATACGTTTGTAGTTGCGGAGCGGACTACATAGGGAGAACAACTCAACGCTTAGACATGAGAACAAAACAACACGTTCCTACAAAAATTAGAAATCACACCTTGCCTTTGAATAGACTCGTCCCGAACACCTATAGTTCCGCCATATACGAACACCTATTAAAGAACAGAGATCGTGCAGCCAAATTTAGTGTTGACTGGTTCAGTCTGAAGTCGGACGTCCGGCTGATCGGTTGAACTCGCTGCCTTCGGGCGGGGAGGAACCCGAAGGAGTCTACGCCGAAGGGCGGAGTCTCTTTCGGGGAGGTTAACCGACCCTGAACCCGTTTATACGTGTTCAAAGGGCATATTTTTGTCCGAGCTCACGGGCTCGGAGATCCCACGTTAAATTGGCCTTGTCCCACATGATACCCTCGTGGGGAGTGGGGGTGACTAAATACTAGTGTTGACTGGTTCACTGTGTTATCCCGGTCTCACTCCTTATTCCATCTAAAGGTTCTGGAGGCACTTTACATCGGCTCCCGTAAGCCTTCTTTGTGCAAACAACGTGAGTGTTTGTTGGGACTCGCTGTCATTTGTTTCTAGTTTCTTTTGCATATTTTTTTTTTTTTTTTTTTTTACAATTCCTTTTATTGTACATTTTTCTGTGTTAATTTTGAATCTCCCGTTGAAGCCTGAAGAGCGGGATCGAAACCGGTTGCTTCACCCGTTTTTTTTTTTTTTTAATATGTCTCGTAAAATTAAGTTTTAGACTTTTATTTCGATCATATATATGTTTATATGTTGTAACCTTGAAAAGGTTACTGAATGAAGAATAATCAGAACGGAGGTTGGAAATGAAATGCTAATCTTTATAACACCAATTAGATTTTTGTAGATGTATATAAATTGTGTGGTTGTGTGTTTTGTGCATATTTTTATATGCATTTATAGTATTTATTTCATTTTCTTTTTTAACATTTATTATTGTTTTTAAATCCACCCCAAGAATAATATGGACTGTTCTACTATAATTATAGTTCGGAATATATATATATAATATATATATATATATATATCAAAATTTTAATTATTTAACATTCAGTTATCAATCAGGACCTGAAAATCGCGTTGTGCATGAAACTCGGAGTTGTGTTACTGGCGAGGAGAGAAAAAAAAAGAAATATATATATATATATATATATATATATATATATATATATATATATTGGTTGGATAGGTGTGAGTTTGTGACCCTGGGTTTCACGCTTTTGCTATCGTCAGGCAAATATATATATATATATATATATATATATATATATATAACAATTTTTGTTTTCTAGTCGTTGGATCAGATAAGGTAATTTTATTTATTGTCCCTTTTATCGTCAAAATTCCCAACGCATTTTCCTTGCACGCAGTTTTGTCTTTGATTCCGACCTGAAGAAAGTGAGACCAACTGACGTTGTCGTAACGCGTCGTCCAAAAATCTTTTTTTCACTTTGTCTCATCATCTCCATATTTGTTTAATCCATTCTATCCATAACGAATAGATTGCATAAACAGTTTGTAGTCATTGCCCTTGTTAACTTAACACATGGTGTCCATAAAGTCTTTGCAAAATTTCAAAAAGTCATTACGAATAATTTAGAAGACTTGACAACTAAATTTCTGTTGCATATTATTATGTTGTTATTAAAGTTCTTTTAATGATATTAATAGTTTTTAATAATGTCATGTTTTTCATCCTTCAGACTACATTTAAAGAATTACCCGAATTAAAGAAGTTTCGAGACTTTTTCAGGAAGGACCTTTATTAATTTCAAAGAAATACAAAACTCTGATATATATATATATATATATATATATATATATATATATATATATATATATATATATTGGCAGCAAATTTAAACATATTTCGTTAAATGTGACATTTTTCGCCCTTTTGTGTATTACAATTTGTGACCCAGTGTGCAAATAGTTCAAGTAGTATTGGGTTGATGTAGACGAGAGAAACTATGATTTAGGTTAAATTTTATTTAATATCAATTTTCAAAGTTTTGACCAATACTTCGCATTTGTAATCATCAAACAAAATGAAACTTTGTTGTGTGCTGTGCTAGACGAGTTTCATAAATCCTTCTCGTTATACCGGGTGTAACAGCAAAATTGTCCAAATCATGTAACAGCAAATCTGTCCATGTGTTAGATTAAGCTTTGAATCGTTATAACTTAGAAATGATTAAAGTTATCTTACTTGAAATCTCTGAAGTCTTTATAACACTATTAGACTCTACTTTGAGCAATGTATAATTACTCTCCAAGCTTAACAGAAGAATCGTGATGAAATCGATCATAAACGAAAATGACATGTTCATCGTTAATTAATCAGAGCTAAGGATCGGAAACCTATTAAGAATTGAAATAAAGTTCAAATATATATGTATATATATTAGTCCAGTATCTTTTCCAACTTATTCACGTTCCTCTTCGATGTCTCTAATCTTTTAACTTTCTGTCTTGGAGTAACAAGGTGCCTCACAGGTTTCACGCACGGTTTCATTTTCAAGTCTTGTTTCATTGTTTTTTGGATTGTCATTGGTTAAACTACATTCTCACGGGCCAAACGTCTTATGAACTGAGTTGGATCTTTTCTAATTGATCTATTTTAAACTTATTCACTGTTCTCTTGATGGTTCCTGAATGGACTTCCAAGTATGAATATTCGTACCATTACTGAACGCCTGAATGATCTTTTTCCTATCACAATTACTCATCTGGGAAGACTGTGGGACTGACATAAAACATTTTTAACCTGTTCTCTTTCTAGTTGAATAACTCAATGGGCTTTTCCTTGATTCTTGCTACAAATAATATCAAGATGGCTAAACGTCTTATCTGAAAACCTGGAAAACAGAAACTCAATTTAGCTATTTTTTTTTGATGGGGGGGGAATTTTTTTAGATATTAAACATTTTGTGGGATGGACAATTATGCTGTTACACGATTTGGACAATTTTGCTTATACACCCGGTGTATGCAATCATTAGAGAGAATAAATTTTGACATATTTTGTGTACAAAAATGTAGAAAAAAGAGGAAAGTTTGGGTGTTTGTGTTGAATAAATTCTACTATTCAATAATTAGAGAGAATGCATGCTTTGCTGTGTTCGTTTAATAAAACATGCTAATTATATTTTGTAATAATTAGAGATTATGGAAGTTTTGAGATATTTTTTTTATTAAAACCTACTCATTATATATCTATAATTAATGACAATGAATATTAATCTTAATAAGAAAAGATTTAAGGACCTCGTAAAATTTTGCCCGTGGCAATCCAGCATATCCGTGAATCAATGGGAGTCAATGACACTGGACAGAAATCAATGGCGCAAACTGATTAATGATGATATCCTTTGCATATAGTTGTGTTCAGTATACCGATTTCAAACGATTAGTTCGTAAGGGTGAACAAGGTCCAGCAACAGGTCCACAAGGTCACCACGTCAACTGTGACAGATGCGGAAACTATGTCTCTCACTTGAGGGTCCCAAAAGTGATCTGCGCAAACATGTCCAACCCTGCTCTTCTGCAAAATAACATTCATCTGAACGAAAACGATCGACAATGTCCAGTCTGTGGTAAAACTTGCCGCACCCGTAGATGACTTTTTAAACCCGCCAGTTTAAAAAGTCATCTACAGGTGCATACAACTTGAAATAAAGAAGGAAAGAGAAGAAAACGTGAAACTCGAGAGGTGATCACACTCGAAACCGAGACGATAGCCAATATATATATATATATATATATATATATATATATATATATATATAGTTTATGCAAACTTAGGTAATCTGTAGGGGTAGACCTGAGGAGGATGATATCCGAGAGCTCAATGTAAAATTCAGAGCAGATATGTTTGAATAAAAACAGACCACGTTAAGGTTCCATGTAATAAATTATTTCACCATAACCCCTTTAACAGGGCTCTGGATCATCAGACTTTACTTCCGAAAAATAAAAAATGAAAAGAAATTTACACATTTTTGACGGACCTCATCAAGTATACGTAAAATTAACGAAGTGAGGAAGTGAGGTGGGAAAGAGGATATGAATGTGTCATATGTAGCATTTCAAATTCTTATTTTTAATTTTTAACTCCAATGTGTCGGCTAGATGTTGTTCGAATTTATTGTCTAGTCTCAAGATATAGATGGCTAAGGTGTGCATGTATACGTATATATACAAATCATTTTTCAATTACTCATATTTTTCAGTACAATCCAATTTCTTAAAAATGTAAAGCTGTTTGTATTACTGGTATTTTTTATGTATTACTGATAATTTTTCTTTCAAAAATTATTGTTAGTAATAATTTTTATTACAAAGTATTTGTGGTATTAAAACCTATTTTTACGCAAGTTTGGGTGTTAATTATTTGATCATAGCTGGGAACCTAGCAGAATGAACACGGGAACACCAGCAATTAAGAGGTAGTTCCACGCTCCTCAAAACCACTTGATCAGAGGTCTTGCATTTGGACGTAGTTTATCGTCTTACCAAGGACGTGGGTGTAGTTTATCGCCATACCCAGTACGTTAATTTTAAGCTCTGCGATATATATATATATATATATATATATATATATATATATATGGGTAAAAGTGCTAGAGCATATGTAAATATAAAATATGAAAGTGGACCCTGAGGTCAACATTGAGCGGCGACAGTTCCTTTCAGGTCATAAAGATTTTCTTCAAACATGAAACAGAGTGTCGCCGCTCTGGATTGAACATATTGTCCGTTTATACTGCACCCTGCCGTCGTTTTCGATGTATGATGGTCAAACAACTCAGATCTTAGAAGCAACAGCCAGACTAACCGCACATATCATCTGATTATAGAGAGGAAATCTACAGAACCAATGATACATTTTAGAAGAGCCGAATACAGAGACATAGTGCACAGTATGCCACAAGATCCCCAAACGACTTTCCACAGGTTTTGAATTCAGAGTTGTCCTTCTCCTAGACCGTTCGCCACCCACGGCAATACGACCCAGTCTGTTCTGCTATATGCCCATAGCAAGGGGAGAAGAGATGGAGTCATACCTTTCCCAAGAGTATTAGCTTATAAGTGAATGTAATGAAGTCGGTTCTCTGATTCCTCAATCCGACCTCAATATATTATTTCACTGTGCCTCCCATATATATATATATATATATATATATATATATATAAGCATTAAGCAAATCATATAAACTTCAATAATTCAAATTTGGTTTGAAAAAAATGCAAAAATGCAAAATGCAATTTAAATGAGAAAACAAAGCCCGTGTTAAAAATTTAAGGTAGTAACAATATGTTTTTTGAGGTTATTGAAATTATTTGATGTTTCTAAAAAATACTGCCGTCTGAAGTTATTAAGCGAAACCAAATAATCACATTTTACTTTCATAAAAAGTTAATAAAATCGTCAACCGTTGACCAATACCTATAATAGAACAAATAACAATCACATAAGACTTCGAATCCTTTACAATTTAATATATGACCCTTCTTCTCAATAACAGCCAGTAATCTATTATGCATTGATTTTGTTATTTTTTTCATCAGCAGGTTCAATTTCCGACATGGAAGTTTTTATTTAATTCAAATAGGTTTGATTATCTGTTATTTAGTTTGCTACCTTCAAATAATTTCATCTCCACAATTGATCATAGATTTTCGATCGGATTCAGATCAGGACTTGATGATGACCATTCTGTTATATTCGCTCCTGTAAATTCTTTATGCTCAAAGAATTTAGGGGTAAATTTAAATACATGAGAAAGAGTATTGTCGCGCATAAATACACAATTAATTTTGGAACTGCGACACTGGGATTTGTGACATGCAAAGAAGTTCTTGTTCATAAAATCGCAATAGTTAGCACTATTCAGTTTAACTCCATCATCGACATTGAATGGTCCAATTAAGGTTTATATGACAATACAAGCTCATACTACCGCCTCCTTGTTGCTTTCTTTTAGCCACAGGCATGTCTGGATTGGATCAAATCCACCATTTGGCCCATCCATCAAATGCATCAAATGTTACTCGAGATTCGTCAGAGAAAATTACTCTAGAAAAGTCAATTTTCATGGATTTCTTGGCCCAATTTTGACGCTTTAAAATATTTGCTTTCGCGAGAATATCTGAGCGCTGGTCAAA
>OZ010591.1:56243521-56268521 GCA_963932145.1 Acanthosepion lycidas | reverse complement strand
CCCATGTCCGACAACCACTATATTGCCTCTTTGCGACTTTTTCCTCTTCAGGAATCAAATTCCATTTGAAAGCAATAAGATTTCAAGACGTTGAAGCAATCCAAAAGATTGCGTCGACGCAGCTGCTCGTTATCAAAAAAGGGGTTCCGGGAATTATTCCCTCAATGTAAATAATACTGGGTAAAGTGTGTCTTTGGAAGGGTGACTACTTCGAAGGAGTTTAAATTCCGAATTGATATGTGTTGTAGTTTTTCTTTACATGGTACCAGTCCCGATACTTTTTGAACAAACCTCGTATTATTTGTTTTCTTTCTTCAGCTGTCTGTCTGTTCATTTGTCCTGGCCGCTCAGTGCTGCTTATGCTTTCTCTGTACACATTGGTTGAACGTGTGAAGACCAGTTTTACAAATCTATACAAAAAGCATAGAAAAATTCAAATGTCAATATTCATCTGTTTTAATCAATCAAAATAATGACTACCCAATCAACGAACGCTATTTCAAAATATTTTTAGAGACCGCCTCCAAACTAATGCACATTTATTCCTCTTTCTATGGAAAACGTTACTTTCTTTTGCATTGTCTCAAGGACGTGATATATTATGCTCGAATTACTCACGCATCAAACTTAACGACTTATCTCCAGAAAGGCAACAGGAATAAATCTCAAGTGATGTTTCCGGTACGAAAACTACGGAAATAAAGAAGGCATTAATATTCTTCCAATTATCTAAAGCCGTTCGCAACCAGTTCGATCCGGTTGCTTAATTATGATTAATCTTTTCTTTCATCTTAATTTTAAAGAAAACTTATTAAAGAATATTCACTGAAACTCGAATCTTTTGCTATGTAGAATAAACACAGGAAATGAAAAGTGGATAGTTTACAACAATTTGAAACAAAAAATGTCCTTTTGAAAACGTAATGTACATCCTTTACCCACTCCAAAAGCCGGTCTCCAAAAGAAGGTGATACTGTGTCTCTGGTAGCATTGGATTGGTAATGGGTATTACGAGCTCCTTCCGCAAAATCAAACGTTGAATTCAGACAAGTTCCGTTCCTGATTTATATGAATTAAAGACAGCAGTCGATGAAAAAAGTCGAAATTGGACAGTCGGAAGGGTCTTCTCCTCCACCAGGATAATACCTGACCTGACGTCTCTTTGTGACCCGCCGTACTCATTTGATTTTGGACTTTTACTCGTCCTTACAATATTCTCTTAATAAGACTTACGCAGAAAGATGCCATTTTTTAGAAGGATAGAACCAAGAAGATGCCTCAAAGATAACGAAATATAGTGGAACTATAAAAATACAGCTGAATAAATTTATTTACAGATATCTAAATATAGTCTTTGAACTTATCTTAAAAACGCTAATAAATTCTGTTCCAACTAAATATTTTAAAGACCGCTTGAAAATACCAGTTGCTGTAAATCTGGATCTATGGTTGATGTAATGGAGAAATTGTTATCGGGAAACTGAGTTCCAATTCCAGTCGGGTTTTTTTTTATATTCACTTACGCACAAATACCCTTGGGAAAGGTATGAATCCACATCTTCTCCTCCCAGCTACGGATTTATTATTAAGACTTGTATCCCTAAATCATTATTATCTCTAAAAAAATATTACAACCTAAGAATATTTTCTGGCTTTAAATAACCTGCAAAAAGGCAGATAAACCGTAGAAAACAGATCAATCAGTAAATATATTAGAGTGAATTATGTGATGCTGAAAAGTTTCCAATCCCGAAACCAAATGGTTAGCCCTCATCATTTTTCAAGGAAAGTATTCTTGGTCAGACAGATAAAGTTCTAGGAGGCTGGAATCAAGAATCTGTCTCAAAGTTTGCGAAAAGTTGTGTAGCTAAATGTTACATATGTGGTTGAATAAATCTAGTCAAAAAAATATCTAAATATTGTCTTAAAAACGCTACAAACTCCTGTTCCGACTCAGTTTATAAATATTTCAGTCACGTGGAATGTCTATATCTCCTCAGTTGTTGACATTTCACTAGAAATCCCAGCCTAATTATCGACAGCCGATGTCTGGCTTCAGTTAGAATTTATTCCGTTGACGACGGTTTGAAATGTTGCTTGCACAAGAGACGCGCTTATCAGTGACCGTATTTAGCAAAAGTCAAAACAATTAATATGCACTCGGAATCATAAGCTATTGATATATATATATATATATATATATATATATATATATATATATATATATATATATATAATGTGTGTGTGTGAGTGTGTGTACTGAATAACTTGATGTTTAATCTGTAATCATAGGAGTATACCATGTACTTTCCCCCCATCATGATGGATGAGTTTCCTCTCAAGAACCTCCTTGCCATGAATACCAATTGAGAATCAAACTCTCCTTAGACCTCAAGTGGAACATATATATGATCTATTGCTAAAGATGCTATAAAAATGGTCAGTTCATTCTATTGTTCAAGTAAGTATCTGACTCTCGCTGCTATATTGTATCTTTACAAGAGCAAGATCAAACCAATAATGGAGTATTGCTGCACTATCTGGAACCAGCAACCCAGTCCTTACTTGCCTGTCTTGATAGATTTCAAAAGTTTATATATGGATGATCAGAACCCAGCATCTCTGACCTAGCCTTGGTGACTCAATAAATCCAAAACTAAATTAGTAACATTCCACCACCAAGCAAACCCTGAACTTTAACCTATACTGATGAATAAGTATTTTTTCAAGGGGGGTCCTTGCCTTGAATGTCTATTGGTACTCAAGACCACTGCAGACCTCAAGTGGAACATATATATGATCTATTGCTCAAGATGCTGTAAAAATGGTCAGTTCATTCTATTGCCCCAGTAAATATCTGACTCTCGCTGCTATACTGTATCTTTACAAGAGTGAGATCAAACCAGTAATGGAGTATTGCTACCATAGCTGGGCTAAAGCAGCCCAGTCCTGTCTTGAAAAGCGTCTACGCAGCCTTGTGTGTGTCAAATTATTTTCCAACCTACAACCACGTTCCGTCAGATGATACCCTGCTCTATCGCTATTTCCATAGCATGTGTTCTGACGGACTATATCCCTTAGTTCCACCATGCCTGACTTTTACAACTGCAATCCGCCTTGATATGTGTGAATCATTCACATTCTCTTCGTATTCCAGTAGTAACTTCTATTCGAACAGCTTCTACCCGAGAACTGTTACTCTGTGGAACAAACCGCCGGATGTTTTCCCAATCACTATAATCTTGACCTTTTCAATCTATGGGTTAACTGTTATCTTTCCTGTATAGACCCATTAACAACACTTCTTACCTTTTTCTTTCGCTCATACAGCACCAAACAGTACCGCCTCTACTTTCAATGGCTTTTTGTGTTGTATCTCATGAACACTGGTATTAGGTCGGTGCAAAAATAATGACGTAATAATGTCGTTTTTTGACGTATTTTTCAACGTCAAAAAACGACATTATTACGTCATTATTTTTGCACCAACCTAATAAAAGAAAAAACGATAGCTGATATTGAAAAAGCGATAAAGATGTCGTTCAACTTTTGAATGCCGAGAAAGTCATGGACAGAATACGTGAAAAAAGAAAATGTTTTAATCGGACTATGAACTCCAAATAAAATTATGCTAATAACCAGAGAAACTTCTTGGATGTATTATGAGGAGATAGAAATGTTTTGCAATGTTGCCGGGTTGGTGAGTGAAATAATAACTAGAACAGCAACTTACAAAGTATAAGGGTTTATTTTAAACATGAACAATTGAAGTAGATATTTACAAGTTAGTCTGAAACTGGAAAGCAAGCCAGTATTTACCCGACCTCCCCACGACGCAGGATGTATTAGGTTGGTGCAAAAATAATGACGTAATAATGTCGTTTTTTGACGTTAAAAATAAGTCAAAAAACGACATTATTACGTCATTATTTTTGCACCAACCTAATAGTACAAGGCCGATTTTTACGTGGGGCGATCCGAACTCGTAGGCTCGAGCAAAAATTCCCCATAGACCCCGCATACACTGGATCGGGTTTGTCATAGCCTCGTCTGGGTTCCTATCCGCCCGAAGACAGAGACTTCGTCGTCTTGATTCTTGCTGGAAAGCAAGCCAGTATTACCCGTCCTCCCCACGAGGCAGGATGTGGCACAAGGCCGATTTTTACGTGGGTCGATCCGAGCCCGTAGGCTTGGCCAAAAATTACCCATAGACCCCGCATACACTGGGTCGGGTTGTTCACCAGACGAGACTCTGCCCTTCGGTAAAGTCTCGTCTTGGCTCCTCTCTCTCCGAAAGCAGAGAGTTCAACGTCTTGAGTTTGCCTAAGCTGGAAAGCAAACCTTCACCCACTAGACAAACACCATAGATGTTTATATTACTATTGGAACAGTCCAGTTAATGTAGGTGTATCAGTTCTTTGTATACTGAGGATTATCAGTTTGTTCCTTACAAGGTTTGAGAATTTAACCTTGACAGAGCATATCTAAAGCAAGGACGTGGCGTATCTATGGCAAGGACATTGCATTTATAAAGAAAAGGACATCAAAGCCTGCTACTAATAGCTGAGAGCCTCTGCTCTTTTCTTGGGTATACTGAGCTGCTTTGTAACACAGAATTTCTTGTATATCAGTGAATGCATAACAAACTCTGCACAGATAACGATGGGACTTTAAACGCCAGAGTTGCTTATACTGACGAATATCCAAAGAAAAGAATATTGAATTGCTATGTAGTAGCAGTTCTAAAACTGGAGGCAGCATAAACGTGGTTCTGCAGGAGGATACTGAGAATTCCATGGACGAAGCGAGGAAATCTTAAAGAAAATGCTAACAGAAAGAAGACCCTAAATCAGAAATCGATAACTGGAATTCGTGATGTAAAAGAAGTGCATTTAATACTGACAGATTTTTACTCGACCAAATACCGTCGCTGTTAAAGTTCAAACTGACACTCTCTATCCTTCGTTATGAGTTTTTCTTCTTCTATCTACCGTGTCCTTCCATGGCGTTGACAATCATGGCACTCCACATCTTCCTAACCTTTGTAGCTCCTAACAAATATTGTTTTTTGGCTATCTTTCCAAAACATGCTCTACCATTAATTCACTCAAGCACGCCAGGTAGGTTATACGTTGTTCCATGACGATTATGGCACTCCACACTTCCTGAATTTTGTAGCTTCTAACAAATTTTGTCTTTTGGCTATCTCTCCTAAACCATGCTCCACGATTGATTCACTCAACCGCGCCCGATAGGTTATACGTTGTTTTCCTCTGTCCCTCTTGCCTTCAGTCTTACCTATGACTATCAAATTTTCCAAGCACCCTTTCCTTATTATGGACCCTATAAATTCCAACTGCCCCTTCCTAATGTTAAGTATGTGTCATTTTTGTTTACATTGTCTCTAGAACATCGTCGTTGCCCACATGTTCGGTCAATGGTATTCTCAGCATCCTTCTGTAGAACCAAGTCTCTTCTTCATAAAATATTTTAACTCATGTCATATTAAAAATAACAAATTCATTCTCTCTCTCTCACTCTCTCTCTCTCTCTCTCTCCATCTATCTATCTATCTATCTATCTCACTCACTCACAACTCACTCGCTATCCTGTCCTGTGACGACCAACTGGCTTGGTATTGGTCGCGGCACCAAATGTGACGTTCTAACCTTTTGGTGATTCGGATGGGAATCTGGTTAGATTCGGTATCAGCCTTGTCGTTCCCAGCTCGCCTCCAACGTCTGGTTATCGAAGTAACTGTTTTGATTTCTAGTCTAACCTACCCACGTTGTGATTTGATCTTAGGTAGACGAAATCAATCAGTCGCCGGGCCGTAATGCAAGCTGACAAGGGCAACACCGCACAAGTATATGTAAAAGAAAAGAAAATAATAACTCGAAAAGTTCAGATGTGCTAAAAAAAGGATAACAATATTTTATCTGGTTGCTGAATACAGGACTGCATCTTTCTACCAATACGCTAATATGGATTCGTGACACTTTGTGTTTGTTAGGTGAGTCTTAACATCTTAAGTTGTTTGTTCTTTAAGAAACTGGTTTTCGTGTATATTCAGGCGAGATTCGTAAAACTTGTTTTGGTGGTGTGAGTCGTTCTTCAAAATAAATTGTTCTTGGTTAGAAGTTGAGGTCGAGAATTGCGTGGAATCTTTATCAGCTTTCTGCGAGGCTATTAACTCTGTAACTGTCTCTGCCAATTGCCAATTCCAACTGCTCTTCACTCGCTGTGACTCTGCTTATATGGACGTCGACCAAAACCGGGGTGGGCTTGTCGGGGTTCCTTGACAATTCTAAAACCGCATTAAAAATTTAGTAATTTCCATTTTTGGAGTCTTTCGTCCTCCCACCCTCTTTTGTTCTCATATTGATATCTCACCCATACCCTCAGAGGGTGTCAACGGGTTTCCCCTCTCTCTCACAGTGGCATCTCATAGCGATCCCTGCAAGGGGGGTTTCAACAGGCCTCCCCTCCTATTTCACATGATTACCTTCGCCCAACGCTCACGCCAGCATTCAGCTAATAGGCGCCCAGCAGTGTGGGTGTGGCCAGACTAGCCTCGGTTTAAAAAATCTTGCTCAAAGAAAAAAAAAATTATCTTCCTTTTTTTTTTTTCTTTTCTTTCTCTTTCTTCTTCTCGACAACAAGTCCTTAAACTCGTAGTGTGGTCCCTTAATAACAATTCTTATCCTAAATGTCACTTCATATGGAATTCGCCAACGAGATTTTCGCCAATTATCAAGTGGGTGGTCATCTGGCGTAGGTCATTTGATCGACCTGAAATTTTCAACATTCGGTGCGCCGTTATAAATTAAATTAAATCCGACACATCCGCGACCCTACTTTCCTCGCTAATGAGAATTAAAACCTTTAGCACTTTTCTTTGTTAGAAAAAAAATAACATCGCTTAGTGTTCTTTTCGTGATGGCTTCTTATCACCTAAATTGAATTCTCGCCTTTTTCTTTTTTGTTTTCTTCTTTCTTTTTAGCAACCTAAATAGTGTCACAGATAGATAGATAGAAACAGAGTTAGATTCGAACAGAGATAGATAGATAGATAGATAGATAGATAGATAGATAGATAGATAGATAGATGCGGAATCCTAGTATCTTATTTAGTATTTACTTTTTCTCCGATATTTCTTTAATCTTATCCATCTGTTCATCACAACTTTTAAGTCGTGCTTCTACAGCCGCCAAGTTAGCAGCAAGAATTTCAAATAAAGATTGAGTCTCCGAAATAAACACAAAAATGAAAGACATACGAGTCAATAATGAATATCAATTGACAATATTTAGATTAAGCAATTCACAGATTTACCTATTCTGTTTTGTTTTCCTATCGATTCATCTTTGTCTTTGACGTGCCGATTCTGATATTAAAGGTTACTCATTAATTCTCAAGGAAGCAAAATATCTTTTATATTAAAGAAAAAAAACCTTAATATAAATATTAGTATATATATTTTTTTTGTTTTTTTTTTTTTGCAAAACGCTTTTTGTTTGATTTAATAATAAACGAGAAGCGAGCAGTTTTTTTTTCTTACAATCGTAATTTCTTCTTTCTTTATTGATACTTTATTTTCGTTTAAACTGTTCATTTAAAATGTTCGTTCAGATAAGTCCTAAAGCTGCCAATTCGCACATCAACATTAGCTAAATAAGAAGACATCACCAATATAAACCAAAAATCTCATTTCATTCATAGGTTCGCCATGGATATGTAAATGCATACTATTAAAAAAAAAGTAACTGATTTTTTTTTTTTTTATTAATACGACAAATTTTTAAAACCTCAAATGCGGATACAGAAATTTGAGATGCTTCGTTCATTTTTTAAACAGTTTATTTAATTTCCGCCCGAACATTCGAGAAATATTATTTTTAAAAAAATGCGCCTTTTAGCAGGATTCGAACCCGCGTAACACTTGGCAGAAGTAACAGCCATTATGTCCGATGAGCTTTTGACCAACTCAGCTAAGAAGATCGTCGTCGAATAAGGTAGATTCTATACTGCTGTTTAAGCACATTTCTCTCGTTCCGATTCCTGTATGTTGATAACTGCTCCATTTTGTAATCGAAACGTAATCAGTAATTTCTAAAAAAAAAAAAAATAATGATTTTTTTTTCATTTATTAATCTAACATATTTTTATCATATCAAACTTTATTTTTAGAAGGAAAGTAGTTATTTACTGAACCAAGATATGTCTGGCACAAGGCTTAAAGTGAGGACCGAATCACAGCATGAATTCATACCTTTCCCAGTTATTTTTGCACATAAGTGAATATAATGAACTAGACAGGAATTCGAACTCAGCCCTCCAAGTTCCCCTTCCGAGCCGCTATTCTTTACACCTCCCGCACATCTTTTAATTTATGAACCTCCTCGGCGAAAAAATCAGTGGATCCGAAAATCGTCTTCCAAACATTTATCAGAAGCTGACTACCGAGTTGCTTCTCATCTTTCAGAATCACAAGGATGAAGTCGCTGGCCAATTGAAGCGTCATCGCCAAGGTGTCTGAGGAGTCCCATCTACACCAGGTTTGAAATAAGAGTGAAACTTCCCCTAGATAGAGTGCCAACGAAGGCTAACAAACTCTGTTTATCCGTAATCAATACAGAGAACATTTTTTCTGCCTGCCATCAGCATGGCTGATGCTAAACTCCAGTAAAGCAACACTACACCTTCTTGACCTCACATTTTACGCATCGACATATTCGAACCAACTGCTATGTCTATTTGTAGAAAAGTGGGTTCACTGTGCCGTACTAGAAAACTTTTCTTGCCAGAATCCGTCTTGCACATTTATAAATCTACCATTCGTCCGTGCATTACATAATGTTGCTATATTTGCTCTGGTGTTGCTCTGGAGATTCTTACCAAAAATTAGAAGGATCGATCCTGACCTGGCATCACGACTTTAGCCAACCTTCTCATTGATGTTACCGTGTCTTCCTTATGTCTTTTCTGCAAATATTTCCATCGCAAATGCTCCGGTGCTGGTGCCATGACTGCGTGAACTTAAGCGTGTTCTTATATTAACAACTTAGATCTCACCATTTTAGTTGTGAACTAGCACGATGCAACCGCCACTTCTACTATGACAGTTTCTTTTCTCGCACTTCTCACCTGTGGAACTCCTTTCCGATTTCTGATAGCAACAATATTCAAAAATTTAAATGCTACGTCAATAGGACATCCTCTGACTTGCTAAGTCCCGTTTCTTTTTTTGTCCTTTCCTCAGTTCTCTCCCCGCCCCCCTCAGTTTTCAGTAAGTTCACTCTCTGTAACCGCCTTGCGCACTAGTGACATTATCACCTTGCTCGGTGTGAAACGATTATATATATATATATATATATATATATATATATATATATATATATGGGATGTCCCCCAAAATCTACTCATTCTTTAAATGACAATAATTGCTATTTTTATTGATTGCAAACAAAAATTTAAAATTAAGAAATATTAATGTTTATTGACTTACAGAGATGATTAACGGTTTAAATTAAGTATATAAAGTTAATTAAATTCATGGATCTGAAGAAAAAAAAATGAAAAATATCAAGTCAAAAAGTTAGTACATTTTAGGGATACCATATGCATTCATGCATATAGCATGAAACAGACTGTCGCCTCTAAGTGTTGACTTCTATGTTCACTTTTATATTTACACACGCTCTATCTCTGATATTGAGCACTTTATTCCATAAATATAGCACACCTTAAGACTATATTTCTTTATATATATATATATATATATATACACATAACTCAGAAAACTTAACCCACTGAATATGGTCTCTGATGAGACTGAAAGTTCTTGGGAAAATAAAAATCATTTGAAAGATAATTTTGGTATTTTTCTTAATCAATTTTTTACAGCTACCAAGAAATTCATTCGTGGACTTGAAAGGATTAAAACAAAAATAAACAGACATAGCCTGTCTAAATTATTTAACCAAACCTGTTTGATTGAAAATATTCTGTCTAAATACACACACACACACATACTCACTCACTCACACACACACACTCACCAATCACGCACACACACACACACACACACACACATATATATATATATATATATATATATATATATAGGAGCTGTCTTATATTAATGTATTTTTATATTTATGTGTGATGCGCTGCCTTATGCCAATTTCAGACTTATGACATGTGACTCTACGAGAAAGAGGTTTAGTTATGTATCCTATGCAAGATATCGTTATTTTGTTTGTTGTTTTTTGTTTTGTTTAATCAAGAAACACAGATACAGAAAAACACAGACATACACACACCAATAAACGTTCTGTCATATAAACATACAGAACCATGACGTAAAATTTATCTCACCAGTTTATGCAAGATGGCATAAAATGACAGATTATGACACTATTGATGAACAGGACTGTCTGACACTGATTCTGAAACCCCAACAAATCATACTAAATTATTTTAAATTAGAATATAATCATTTTTTTTTTCTCAGAAATATGTTCTTCCATAATGAAATCCAAGTTCGACACGATTTGGTTTCGATTTATTTAGACACTTGATTTAGTTTATCTCTTTTTTTTTAGATTAAAAGAGAAACTTTCGTCCTGAAATAATACTGACGGCTTCATGTTTGAAGTTTGGGGTAAGTTTCTATTTAATTATATACTAAATATTCCGACTTGTTCATTGATACAAACAGAGACGTTAACATCTGCAGCATGCTATGGGAATTTGCCTACAGATTAATAGTAGATAACTATAATTTTCGGCCTGTCAAAACCGATGATTTGAGGTAAGGCACCAGGAAGCATTGAAAAGTACACATATCAAGGCATTGGGTCTTGGATTATTTAAACCATAAGAATGACGTTCATTATATGGACTAACCATTCCGGGTCAAAAATTTGGCATTGTTAGTTTAATCTCTGAAGCAATAGATAACAGTTTAATCTTACAAGTCACTACCACTGTAGTTAATTCGGTCCCCATGGCTGCCTTTATCGTGGTCTTGTCAGTCGAAGTCAAGTTTAAGAAACTAGTTGTCTCAGCCCGACGTCTTGCTTAACATGTTCGTCTGCGCAGCATCATTGTGCCAGACAAATAAGATCATGGGACGAGAATTAATGTTGTATTGCGTTTAGCACTGCTATTTACTGCTTAGATTGCTATTTGTCTTTTGGTCATTTCTCTGTTAGTTTTTCAGGATTTTTTTCTTAGGATATTTTTCTTGTCCGAAGTTTCAAGTCTTTTGGCAGATAATCTCTTAGTCGCATCAGCATTTCTGGATTTACATATATGCATATCTCTTTTATAATATCCAAAGAATTAGCAATATTATCGGTCCTGATCTGGCGGCTCGGCTTCAATCACGTTCCCACCACCGCAAATTTGTATCTTTTCTATAAATACTTTAATGTTCGAATAGGCTCTTTGCTATGGTAACTAGACTTTTTGAATTTAAGCGTAGTACTAGACTGGCGTTGAGATCTCATCAATTTACAGATGAGCTGGCGAGATGTAGCCGTAAATTCTATGCTAACAGTTTCTTTTTTTTTTTTTTTTTTTTGCTTTTTCGTTCTTCTCGCTTAGGGAATTCCCTTCTGATTCCATTCATTGCAGCCAACTTTAATCTGTAAAATTTAAATACAACGTCAATCGCTATCTACTGTCCTCCTGATTACTCTTTCCTCTTCCCGCTCCTTAGTAATGTTTCTGTTCCTAATTCTTCCACACCCTTGTGTCTTTACTGCTTTGCATGGAGTGAAATTGAATCAATTTCATTAATTCGATTAATACATACACACACACACACACACATGTAAATCAATTTCACCCGATTTCTATCCACACTGAAGAGCTGTGATAAAGCGAAACAGCCTGTCTGTGGATGACTCTATATATATATATATGTGTGTGTGTGTGTGTGTGTGTTTAATATTTCAGGTATGACTAAAATATATCTGTAATAGGAAAATATGAATGAATATGTTTTCCTGTTTATATTTATTCCTATATATATATATATATATATATATATATATATATATATATATATATATATATATATATATATATAGAGAGAGAGAGAGAGAGAGATAGGGAGAGAGAGAGAGATTAATAAAAGTAAAAGATTTTTCAGATAGCTGATTGATGTTACTTACAGAATCCTGACTCCAGAGTTTCGCGGACGAACACTCCGAGAATTACTCCGTCCACTCTTCAGGGGTATCAGCAATTGACTGCTTATACTTCTCGATTTTTATTTTTTACGTGCACCTTTCATTGGTGCAAGTTTTTTTTCATAGTGTATGTGTGTGTGTATGTTTGTGTGTGTGTGTGTGTGTGTGTGTGTGTGTGTGTGCGCGCGCGTTCGCAGGCACGTGCCCATGCTCCCGTCCGCGTGCTTGTGCGTACGTCCAGATTGTCATGGTTATTTGTCCTTTTCGTGCTTTTTATTTATTTATTTTTTACTTCACACTCATTACTTGACCGTTTCACTCTTTTTCTCTTTTTTTGCATTTGTTGCTATTTTGACTTCAGGTTTTCTAAACATATACTCTCGTTGTTAATTCTATAGATTTCAAAGATGTACCTAATCATCGTGGGATTATGAACACGTTTACTGGGGTCTTTCTATTAATCATATTATCTACGCTTGTCACAAAGCCAAATGAGGATTATTGAACTCGGAAGATGTGTGAAGTTAATCTTCTAAGGATTATCTTGTTGCTTTGAGAATCAGAATTCCAAATCTTTTCCTGAATTGGTCGACTATATAACGATCAACAAGAGATTCAGAAATGCAGTTGCACACTGTAAAACCTACCCAAGTGCCGACTGTGGAAGTGATCACCTCCTTGTCGTATGTAAGCTAAGAATGAAACTACGGAAATTGAAGAAGCCTAACGCAATACGGAAATTGCAATAAAACAGACCCCTGATCGATCAGAACCTGAAGTAAAAATACATGGACAGTGTGAAAAGAAGACATGAGAAACAGAATGGTAACTCGAAGTAGGACACACTAAGAGAAACCTTAATGACATCGGTAAACGTGATCAACTCAAATGAGAATGAACCAAGATGAAAAAAATGAATGAATAGCAAGTGAGATTCGGACAGAAAACAATGCCCAGACACGGAACGGAATATAGACAACTACACAAAGAAATAAAAAACAAATGCAGAGAGGCTAAAGAGGAATGACTCAACGAAAAACGTGCAGAAAAAGAAAGAATGAGAATCACAAATAAAGGAGAAATGACTAAAAATAAAAGAACAGGGAAAAAATCTTTTTATTAAGAGGCTTCATAAAATCCAAAGACGGAACAATGGTTTCAGAGAAAGAAAATATACTTCAGAGGTTGGGACGAATATATTGGATAACTCTTCCAGGGCGAAAGCGAACAACCGGCAATACCCAGAAATTTCGACGGAGCGGAAATATTAAAAAAAAACAAAGTGGAAGCTGCACTGGTCAAATTGAACAGAAAGAAAGCGGGAGGTTTAGACTGAATTGTAATAGAGATACTGACAGCCTTAGACGAATTTTGCATAGACAACATCACAGAAATAATAAATGAAATCTGCAACTGTGGTCATATACCGGAAGATCTAAGCAGATCTGTTTTCATGGCACTGCCTAAGAAACCAGGCGCAAACGAATGCGAACTCCAACGGACAATCAGTTTAATGAGCCATATAATAATACTCATCATCCTAATTCTGAGCAGCACAATCAGGCCTGAGATAGGACAAGAACAGTGAGTGTTCGTCAAAGACACCAAAACAAGGAACGGGATATGTATGCAAAAAATATTATCAGAAAGAGCAATAAAAATGCAGAAGAACATGTTCCTATGTTTTATAGATTACTCAAACGCTTTTGACAAGGTACGGCCCAAAGATCTGTCAGAGCTGCTCAGTAACCATGATATATTCGGAAAAGTCACCAGGATAATCAAGAATCTATACTGGCAGCAAACCGCCTGCATACGGATAGAAATTTAGTTCGGTAGATATATAAGAATAGAAAGTGATGTAAGACAAGGATGTGTCTTCTCACCGGACTTATTCAACCTATACAACGAAGCAATTCTGAGAGAATTAGAAGTTCTACCAGGATTCAACATTGGCGGCCACAATCTTAACAAATGGCACAGTGCTGATAGCAGACATGGAAAGGATACTACAATACCTCCTACAGATGTTAGCTAAGGAAAGCGAGAAGAAAGCACTAAGCCTAAACTACAAAAAGACAGAATACATGGTTATCAACAAAATCAAGCAGGTACAGAGATTTAAATATTTGGGAAATGTTCTAACAGAGATCGGAAAGTGCGACACTGGGATCCGAAGATGTATTGGAATAGCCGAAGATGCATTCTAAAAGCTAAGCAGTGTATTAAGTGACAGGAAAAATTCGCTGAAAACAAAGAAACGAGTACTGAACATTTACGTGATATCTCTCTTCCTGTATGGCAGTGAATATTGAACAATCTTCTCAATGATGAGGAAGAGACTAGAAGCAACAGAAATATTGTTCTACAGAAAGATGCTGAGCATAACAATGACCGACATATGAGTAACAACGATGTTTTGGAGAGAATGGAAATAAAAAGGAAACTCATACTTAACATCAGGAAGAAGTAGTTGAAATTTCTGGGGCACATAATGAGGAAAGAGGGCTTGGAGAATCTGATACTCACGAAAGAGGAACATAGGAATGCAACGCGTAACATAATTGGTGGGTAAATGGATCGGAGAACAGGTTCAAAGAGAAAAAACAAAAAGACAAGATTTATCTAAGAGCTACAAGGGACAGGAAGAGGTGGAGAGACATGACCGCCGGACGGGGGAAGAGAGAAAAACTGTATGTGGATGATTGAATGTATAAACATTGCCAAAGTGCATCGGGAGATCGTAATGATTCTTTTGCCGAACGTTATTTTTGATAATAAAAAAAAAAAAAAAAAAAAAAAAAGCATATAAGGAATAAGAAAAAATTTAATTTATTTTTTCCACGAAAAAAAAAAAAATTAAATTCCCGCCTAAAAGAGTCAGGTTATTAAACAATGTATAATTGACATATCTCTCTCTCTCTCTCTCTCTCTCTCTCTCTCTCTCTCTCTCTCTTAATCTCTATTATTCTCTCTGTCTTACTCAATCTCTATTACTCTCTCTCACTCAATCGCTATTACTCTCTCTCTCACTTTCTCTCTCTCTCTATTACTCTCTCTCCCTTAATCTCTATTACTCATTCTCTCTCTCTTACTCAATCTCTATTACTCTCTCTCTCACTCAATCGCTATTACTCTCTCTCTCTCTCTCTATTACTCGCTCTCTTAATCTCTATTACTCATTCTCTCTCTCACTCAATCGCTATTACTCTCTCTCTCTTTCTTTCTTTTTTCTCTCTTTTCTCTTTTCCCTTTTCTTTCCGATTCTATTTCAAACACTTTTTCTCGTTCACTATGTTTCTCTCTTAATCATTCTCTCTCTCTTTCTCTCTCTCTCTCTCAGTATCTTTATTTATTTCTCTCTTTCTTTATCTTTGTCTCTTTTTCTCTCCCCCTTCTGTATTTTTTCTCTGAATCAGGTTCTCTCACATTATCTCTCACTATGTTTATGTCTTAATCTTTCTTGCTCTCTCTCTCACTCTCTCTCTCTCTCTCTCTCTCTCTCATTGTCTCTATTGATTTCTTTTTATCTTACCCTTTCTTTTGCCTTTCTCCTCACTCTTGTGTTGATTTTGTTTCTCTCACTTTCTCTGTCTCACTATGTCTCTCTCTTAATTTATCTTGAACTCCAACTCTCAGTGTCTCTCTCTCTCTCTCTCCCTTATTCCCTCTTTGTTTCCTTTCTCTTTCTTTGTTTTCTATTACTCTCACTTCTCTATCTCGCTATATATTTCTCTCTTACACCTTATTGTTCTCTTTCTCTCTCAGTGATTCTATTGATTTATCTCTCTCAATTTCTTTATTTTCCCTTCTCTTTTTCTCTAATTCTGTCTCTCTCCCGTCTCTTTCTTTCTCTGATTCTGTTTCTCTCAGCTTCTCTCTCTCCCTCTCTCACTTTCTCTCTATCTCTCCTTTTAATAATTTTTGCGCTCCCTGTCTCCCTCTCTATCACTTTCTCACTATCTCTCCTTTTAATAATTTTTGCTGTATCTCTCTCCCTCTCTCTCTCTTTCTCACTATCTTACCTTTTAAGAATTTTTGCTCTCTCTCTCTCTCCCTCTCTCTCTCTTTCTCACTATCTCCTTTTAATAATTTTTGCTCTTTCTCTCTCTCTCTTTCCCGCTCTTTCTCACTATCTCTCCTTTTAATATTTTTGCTGTATCTCTCTCCTTCTCTCTCTCTCTCTTTCTCACTATCTCTCCTTTTAATAATTTTTCTCTCTCTCCCTCACTCTCTCTCTTTCTCACTATCTCTACTTTAATAATTTTTGCTATCTCTCTCTCCCTCACTCTCTCTTTCTCACTATCTCCTCTTTTAATAATTTTTACTCTCACTGTCTCTCTCTGTCTCTTTCTCACTATCTCTGCTTTTAAGAATTTTTGCTCTCTCTCTCCCTCTCCTTCTTTCTCACTATCTCTGCTTTTAATAATTTTTGCACTCTCTCTCTCCCTCTCTCTCTCTTTTTCTCACTATCTCCACTTTTAATAATTTTAGCTCTTTCTCTCCCCCTCTCTCTCTCTTTCCTACTGTCTTTCCTTTTAATAATTTTTGCTCCCTCTCTCTCTCTTTCTTACTATCTCTCCTCTTAATAATATTTGCTCAACTCTCTCACTCTCTTTCTCACTATCTCTCCTTTTAATAATTTTTGCTCTCTCTCTCTCTTTCTCTCTCTTTCTCACCATCTCACCTTTTAATAATTTTTGCTTTCTCTCTCTTTCTCTCTCTCTCTTTCTTACTATCTCTCCTTTTAATAATTTTTAATCAACTCTCTCTCTCTCTTTCTCACAATCTCTGCTTTTTATAATTTTTGCTCTCTCTGTCTCTCTCTCTTTCTCACTATCTCTCCTTTTAATAATTTTTGCTCTCTCTCTCTTTCTCACTATCTTTCATTTTAATAATTTTTGCTCTCTCTCTCTTTCTCACTATCTTTCATTTTAATAATTTTTGCTCTTTCTCTCTCTTTCTCTCACTTTCTCACTATATCGCCTTTTAATAATTTTTGCTCCTCTCTCTCTCTTTCTCACTATCTCTCATTTAATAATTTTTGCTCACTTCTCTTTCTCTCTCTTTCTCACTATCTCCCATTTTAATAATTTTTGCTCAATTCTCTCTCTCTCTCTTTCTCACTATCTCTCCTTTTAATAATTTTTCTCTCTCTCCCTCACTCTCTCTCTCTCTTTCTCACTATCTCTCCTTTTAATAATTTTTGCTATCTCTCTCTCTCTCACTCTCTCTTTCTCACTATCTCTGCTTTTAAGAATTTTTGCTCTCGCTCTCCCTCTTTCTCCCTATCTCTGCTTTTAATTATTTTTGCACTCTCTCTCTCCCTCTCTCTCTCTTTTTCTCACTATCTCCCCTTTTAATAATTTTTGCTCTTTCTCTCCTTCTCTCTCTCTCTTTCCTACTGTCTCTCCTTTTAATAATTTTTGCTCCCTCTCTCTCTCTTTCATACTATCTCTCCTCCTAATAATATTTGCTCAACTCTCGCTCTCTCTTTCTCACTATCTCACCTTTTAATAATTTTTGCTCTCTCTCTCTTTCTCTTTCTCTCTCTCTCTTTCTTACTATCTCTCCCTTTAATAATTTTTGCTCAACTCTCTCTCACTTTCTCTCTCTCTTTTTCTCACTATCTTCCTTTTTAATAATTTTTGCTTTTTCTCTCCCCCTCTCTCTCTCTTTCCTACTGTCTCGCCTTTTAATAATTTTGCTCCCTCTTTCTCTCTTTCTACTATCTCTCCTCCTAATAATATTTGCTCAACTCTCTCTCTTTTTCTCACTATCTCACCTTTTAATAATTTTTGCTCTCTCTCTCTCTCTTTCTTACTATCTCTCCTTTTAATAATTTTTGCTCAATTCTCTCTCTCTCTTTCTCACTTTCTCTCCTTTTAATAATTTTTGATCTCTCTCTCTCTCTCTCATTCTCACTATCTTTCCTTTTAATAATTTTTGCTCTTTCTCTCTCTTTCTCACTATCTCTCCTTTTAATAATTTTTGCTCTCTCTCTCTCTCTCTCTCTCTCTTTCTCATTATCTCACCTTTTAATAATTTTTGCTCTCTCTCTCTCTTTCTCACTATCTCTCCTTTTAATAATTTTTGCTCACTTCTCTCTCTCTCTCTCTCTTTCTCACTATCTCCCCTTTTAATAATTTTTGCTCTCACACTCTCCCTCTCTCTCTCTTTCTCACTATCTCTCCTTTTAATAATTTTACTCTCTCTCTCTTTCTCACTATCTCTCCTTTTAATATTTTTTGCTCTCTCTCTCTCACTATCTCTCCTTTTAATAATTTTTGCTCTCTCTCTCTCTTTGTCATTATCTCTCCTTTAAATATTTTTGCTCTCTCTCTCTCACTATCTCTCCTTTTAATAATTTTTGCTCTCTCTCTCTCTTTCTCTCTCTCTCTTTCTCACTATCTCTCCTTTTAATAATTTTTGCTCTTTCTCTCTCTCTTTCTCACTATCTCTCCTTTTAATAATTTTTGCTCTCTCTCTCTCTCTTTGTCATTATCTCACCTTTTAATAATTTTTGCTCTCTCTCTCTCTTTGTCATTATCTCACCTTTTAATAATTTTTGCTCTCTCTCTCTTTCTCTCTATTTTTCTCACTATCTCTCCTTTTAATAATTTTTGCTCTCTCTTTCTCATTATCTCACCTTTTAATAATTTTTGCTGTCTCTCTCTCTCTCTCTTTCTCACTATCTCTCTTAATAATTTTTGCTCTCTCTCTTTCTCACCATCTCTCCTTTTAATAATTTTTGCTCTCTCTCTCTCTCTCTCTCTCTCTTTCTCTCTCTCTTTCTCTCTCTCTTTCTCACTATCTCACCTTTTAATAATTTTTGCTCTCTCTCTCTCTCCTTCTGTATCATTGTATTTACTTATCTCCCTTTTTCTTTCTCCTTTTCTTTTCCTTTTTCTGCGTCAAACACTTTCTCTCTTTCACTGTCTCACTCTTAATCTCTCAAGATCTTTCTTCTTCAAGATCTTTTTTCTCCCTTCTTTTTTTTTCTCTGTACTGGTTCTGACTTTCTCTCTCTCATTAAATTTCTCTCTCAACCTTTCTCGACCTCTCTCTCACGCACTCTCTCTCTCCGTCTCTCTCTCTCTCTCTCTCTCTCAGTGTCTTTATTAATCTCTATCAATCTCTGTCATTCACCCTTTTTTCTCTCTTTCTCATCTCCATCTTTCTCTAATTTCGCTTCTCTCACTTTGTCTCTTTCACTGTATATCTTTCTTTATCTTTTTTGCTCTCTCTCTCTCTCTCTTTCTTTATCTCACTGTTTTTATTCCTATTTCTCTCTCTCTCACTCTTTGTCTTTCCCACTATTTTTGCTATCTCCCTTCTCATTTTTTTGTTTTTGATTGTCTCACTTTCTCTCCCTTATTCTCTCTCTCTCTCTCTCTCTCTCTCTCTCTCTCTCTCTCTCTCTCTCTCTCTCTCTATCTAAAACCGTTTATTTAAAGCCATAAAATATTTTAGATTGTAAGAATGTTTTGGAGATAATAATATTTTACTGATAAAATTCCTACTAATTAACCCATAGCTGGGGAGAGAAGAAGTAGATTCATACCTTTCGCAATGGCATTTGCGCGTAAATAAATATGACGAACCTGACTGGAATTGAAACTCGACTCTACGATTCCCAATTCCGAATCGTTATTCATTCAAGACTTCGGCACCTGGTATTCTCAAGTGTTCACCCATTTAGGTACTGATCAGACTCTTCATTGCTTAACTTCGGTAACCGTAAGAGAACCGGTTTTTCAACGTGATATGGCCGTAAGCCTCTCCGCTTAGTAGAAACCCATGTGAGTGTCTGTTGAGCAAGAACGTGTAAAAATAATATTGCTTTTTATCAGTTGAAGCTTGAACATCATTTGATGATAATAGTCATCTTTTCAGCTAATGGCCGATAACATTGCTCGTCATGGCCGAAACATGTCGAAGTTGGAGGTTTATATTAAGCCAGAAATGTAAACGCCAAATAACAGAGTTCAGCTTTTACTTTCATACAAGTGAAATGCCCGAAGACATGACTCCAAAATGACGCTTTCATGTCCCGTCGAATTTGTTAGCATGTCATTTTTATTTCTTAGATTCCTATGGCAGCTCACTTCCATCTTTTGATCTTTATAATGCAATGCATCCTGTGGGCACCAATAATGGCGGGAACGTGAAAATCACCAGGACAAATTCACTGGTGGATGCGTTGAATCAGTACACGAGATTCACTGTTTTAATCACGTCGGAAGTTGCGCTCTGCTTTTTAATAACTCAATATGGAAAACCAGATCTATTTCGAAAAGATGTTAGAATAATCCAGAACTTATAGCAAACTGCATACGGATAGAAAATAAAACAGCTACACAAAAATAGAAAGGAGCGTGAGATAAACGTGTATCTTCTCTCTATATTTATTCAACTTCTACAGCGACGGTATTCTAAGGGAACTAGGGATCCTAACAGGATTTATTATCAATGGGTTTAATCTTAACAATGTATGTATTAGGTTGGTGCAAAAATAATGACGTAATAATGTCGTTTTTTGACGTATTTTTTAACGTCAAAAAACGACATTATTGCGTCATTATTTTGGCACCAACCTAATCGATGACATTGCGTTGATGACTGACTCGGAAGGGAAACAGATTCCCCCAGAGTGTGCGTTAGAAGAAAGCAAGAAAAAAGGACTAACGACCAACTGCAAGAAGACAGAAAGCATGGTGATCAGCAAGAGAAAAAATGCCAGAATAATAGTTACGAATTGGAGATGTCAACGTCAAACACGTGCAGAAGTTGAAATTAGCTAGCAAACGTTTTAACAGAGGATGGAAAATCGCCAGCGAAATCCATACACGCACGGGACTAGCGAATGAAGCCTAAGCAAGGTGATGGGAAACGAAAACATTTTTCGTTAAAATGTGCTGGATGGCCATGTGATTTCCACCTTTTTTGTTGGGACCAAGTAAATGGCAAAGAAATAACAAAACAAGTGTCACAGACATATCATATATTAAACAGTAAGCATTAGGTTGGTGCAAAAATAATGTCGTTTTCTCACATATGTGAGAAAACGACATTATTTTTGCACCAACCTAATACAACAGACGAGTATTACACGACTAGTGAGTGTGTCGATTGACCGACCGTTCAATCTATTCGACTGTTATATTTAACAATCCCACCCCCCACCCCACAAGGAATGTATGTGGCACAAGGCCGAGTTTAACGTGGGTTTCTCCGAGCCCGTAGGCTCGGCCAAAAATATTCCCTTTGAACCCGCCTAAACGGGTTCAGGGACTGTCTACCTCCCCCGGACGAAACTTTGCCCTACGTCAAAGCTTCGTCCGAGTTCCTCTCTGCCGAGGCAGAGACTTCGACACCAATGAACAGTCTGTGCGACTGTACCCCTAAGGCTTCTCTCCTTCTAATCTTATAGTAGGCGGAAGAGTCCAGCATTTAGAGGGAGGACAACACAACACTTTTATATGGGAGTGAATGCTGGACAATCTCCCCTCGTATCTGGGAAAAGAACAGAGGCATCAGAAATTTGGTTCTTAAGAAGGATACTGAGAATTCTATGAAAGGGCACGAATAAAGAAAATGGCAACAAAAACTGAAATTCCTTGGACACATAATGAGGAAAGAAGGCTTAGATAACTTAATCCTCATTGGGGTATATTGAGGATAAGAAAAACAGGGGAGGGTAGTGAACGAACTTGTGGGAATATATGACGGAATTGTGTAGGGGCTAACAAAGGGAGAAAACTGCTAAGAACTACAATGGATAGGAAGTTGTGGAGAGCCATGATCGCCTGAATGGATGCGGGACATAGAAGAAGAAATGTATATAATAGGTGCCAGTCAAATATCTAGGAAGCTGAACATCGTGCGAAACTAATGTAGAACGAAAATTACCACTACTCTTTCAAAGTATTGCACTCTGTGTGTTCCTTTAATATGTGCACAAGACAATTATACTTCGAGGGAGATATTGGAATCACGGTGTAATTTTAAAAATATTTTAAAAGGCAAATCATTCAACATTTTGAGGGCACCGTATATCTATATTAGCAAATTTAAGAACATACTAAATATATTTTATTATTATAATTATTATTAATAATTGATGTAGATAGATAGATAGATAGATAGATAAATAGATAGATAGATAGATAGATAGATAGATAGATAGATAGATAGGCAAATAATGAACGGAGATAGATAGATAGATAGATAGATAGATAGATAGATAGATAGATAGATAGATAGATAGGCAAATAATGAACGGAGATAGATAGATAGATAGATAGATAGATAGATAGATAGATAGATAGATAGATAGATAGATAGATAGGCAAATAATGAACGGAGATAGATAGATAGATAGATAGATAGATAGATAGATAGATAGATAGATAGATAGATAGATAGATAGGCAGGCAAATAATGAACGGATATAGATAGATAGATAGATAGATAGATAAATAGATAGATAGATAGATAGATAGATAGGCAAATAATGAACGGAGATAGATAGATAGATAGATAGATAGATAGATAGATAGATAGATAGATAGATAGATAGATAGATAGATAGATAGGCAAATAATGAACGGAGATAGATAGATAGATAGATAGATAGATAGATAGATAGATAGATAGATAGATAGATAGATAGATAGATAGACAGGCAAATGATGAACGGAGATAGATAGATAGATAGATAGATAGATAGATAGATAGATAGATAGATAGATTAGCACATTACCGCAAATTATATTTTAAACTAATGATATTTTAATTTTAAAGACATGTTATTAAGTTAGTAGTTACCATTCAAAAGTGACTGATGGGTTAGTTATCGTTGCCATTGCTATTTGTTGTGTTATTATATAATTAGTATTTACTGGTATAATTGCATTCTTACTGTTATTTCTTTAACTGTTTCTCTTAACGCCATCTTTGAATTGCAAAAGCGTCTCCTAGTAATAGTTATTTAAGTAAATTGCTGAAAGTTACAAGACAGATACTGCTGATCTGATGAAGAAATGAAGCAGAATGCAATACTAATGATAATAATAATAATAATAATAATTGTAGTAGTAGTAGTAGTAGTGATGATAATAATAGTACATGGTTTTTTTATATATATATGTATGCGTACTTGTATAGGTATGTATGGACGCCTAACCGAGTGGTTAGAACGTTCGCTTTTTGACTATGACAGGGTTTGAATCTCACCATAGTCGATTTGTCAGGAAGGAAACTTCCTAATGTTATCGGGTCTGGAGTGGGGACGATCCCAGTGTGTGGCACCTTTGGAAGGTACCTGAAAACCATACCACGGATTGAAACAAGCCTTATGAGTGAAGGTGAGTAGACGGAACACTTGGGCCTGTCGAGGTCACAAGTTATCGTGACAAAGGGTTAGAGTGTGCTGGCGTTGTTCAGATTGCTGATCACGCTAGATAACACGCTCTCCCCCAGAAACTGTCACTAAGGTCTGTTCAGCATTGTTACAGTACAAAACACAGGTTTTCTCTGTGGATGTCGAAAAAACACAAATGTGCCTGAGTGATAGTCTGCAATAGATATTGGCTAGCCGCCGTAGGAGACGGGTATCCTCAAATACGAGTGGCCAGCTATTTTATATATATATATATATATATATATATATATATATATATATATATATATATATATATATATATATATATATATATGTATATGTGTGTGTGTATGTATGTATGTATGTATGTATGTATGTATGTGTGTGTGTGTGAAAATATATAGAAATTAGTAAAGAACTTGTTAGGTAAATAATCCAAAGTTCTTTAGTATTTTTGTTATTATTTTTAAAAAATGAAGTCGTCAAAAAAACAAATGTTAGCGACAGTTTTTTTTTATATACACAAAACCCTTTCAGATAAAAAATCAAAAATAAAATAAAGTAAATAAATAAATAATTCTCCATAGATACTTAACCAGACTAGACGATGTCATCTTCCGCTTTAAATTTAGACACCCCAACCTTACCCTGACTTGACGTTCTGTGAATGTAACTGAGATATTGATACAAATTATTAATCCTTACGCCCCTTTTCTTTAAACAATTTCTCTAACCGTTTCCATAGTAATCTTAATTTCAATAATGAATATGCTTATAAAACGCGTAAATTTCAGGAATAAGTTATTCCAAAAGAAATTCGCTTGAAGTTCCAGAGCTTAGTACTTTAATTCAATTTAATTCAAATAATTATATAGAAGTTTTCGGCTCTTGTTTTGAAACATGAGAACTTTTATTTAGCGTTGGAATCATATTTTTAAATAAATAATTATATATATATGTGTGTGTGTGTGTGTGTGTGTGTGTGTGCACATTGATTAGCATAAAGCCGCAAATTACAATTAAATTTTAGATTAATAATATTTTAATTTTAAAGACATATTACTAAGTTATACTATTTGCTGATATACCTAATATGTAATCAGTACTATTAGCTTTATTAATTATTGAAGCATATCATAATTTTTTTTTACATGATTCGGGCAGAGCATTCGACATTTATTAGACTCTTATTATCGACTACCCTACCCGTAACCCGTTGGGTCACTGACAACTCAGGTTATAAAACATTGAAAAAAAATTGTCTGGCAGAAGAAAGTTGAAATAAAAATTCTTACTGTATAAAAAATTGGTATCTTAAAATCTTATTCACCTAAAATATTTTTTTAAAACTTAGCTCCTAAATATTCTTTTTATATGCTAAAATTATTTTTAATTCATGTTCATTTGAAA
>OZ010591.1:56171021-56233521 GCA_963932145.1 Acanthosepion lycidas | reverse complement strand
CCCTAAAAGATAGAGGATTCCCAGCAATACTCACATACTCACCACAGAATACAAAAAAGGCCAACAGGAGAAGAAATATCATATGGTTCAACCCACCGTACAGCAAGAACGTAAAAACAAACGTAGGAAAAATATTCTTCAAACTCTTACACAAACACTTCAAAGAATCAAGCACCTTACACAAGATATTCAACAAAAACACAGTAAAAATCAGCTACAGCTGCACCGAGAGCATGGCACAAATAATAAAAAAGCACAATAGGAAAATTATCAACAAACCACACGAACAAATTAAACCCACGTGCAACTGCAGAATAAAGAACGAATGTCCCTTAAACGGAAATTGCTTACAAAACAACGTAATATACTAAGCCACGATAAAATCACCAGATAATGAAGAAAAAGTATACATAGGAGTAACTGAAGGACCCTGGAAACAAAGAAATTATACACACAAAACATCTTTCACAAATAGTAAATATGCAAACAGTACAATGCTTTCTAAGTATATCTGGGAAATTAAAAACAAAACGAACATCAAACTAATATCTTGGAAGATAAGGAAAAAATCATCAGCCTACAATAACCAATCAAAAACTTGCAAACTTTGCTTGGAGGAAAAAATATCTATCATTACTTTCCCCGACCAAAATAAATTATTAAACAAAAGATCCGAGCTCATCTCAAAATGCAGACATGAAAATAAATTTTTACTACGTAACCTAAAAAATTAAAAACGGAAAAAATAAAATAAAAACAAATAAATATACTAATAAACAAAATAACAAAAAAAATAGAAATAAAACATAAATAAATACTATGTTACTTAAAAATTGAAAAGAGAAAATATACAAGTAAAATAAATTAACCTAAATTCATCCAAGTAAATAAATAAACAAACCAATCCCAAATAAAGATAATCAATTAAAAACTGTTCCCGCCAAAATAATACTTAGAATGAACTACAACAATCAACCCCAAAACTGAACAAATAGCTTTAATTAAATTCCCAAACCAAAACAAAACTGTTAAATAAGTGATATAAACAAATGTGACGTCGTCCCCTGGTTGCAGCGCCAACCGTGACGTTCTATCCTAGTCTACCACGGCACCAACTGTGACGTCCTCGCCGCGGCGCCAGTCGTTCGCTCCTCGCTGTTCCGTTTGGGTGTCGCTGCTCCAAATGTGAGGTTCTAACCTTTTGGTGATTCGGGTGGGAATCTGGTTAGATTTGATATCAGCCTCGTCGTTCCCAACTCGCTTCCAACGCCTGGTTACCAAGGTAACTGCACTGATCCCCCAGTCCGCCTACCCACGTTGTGAATTGATCTTAGGCAGACGAGATCAAACAGTGGTTGGGGCCGTACTGCAAACCGAGTTCAAAGGGGGTGATACCACACAAATATGCATAAAAGACAATAAAATGAAAACTCAAAAGTTCAAAGTATCAACGAAAAAGGTAACAAACTTTAGGTCTAGTTGTTCGATACATAGGACTGCATCTATCTCTCGACCCGTTCTATGGATTGTGACAGGTCGTTTTCCGCTAGGCAAGTTTTAACACTTCAAGTTGTCTGCTCTCTAAGAAATTGGTGTTTCGGTGGGTCTTTGGACGAAAGTCAAAAGAAAAAACTTATTTCGGTGATCTGGATCTAAGTCGCTCTTCAAAATAATTGTTCTTGGGTTGAAGAGAGGTCCGGAATGTGCGTGAATCTTGGTCATCTATCTGCGAGGCTTGCTTCAACTGAAGACTGACTCTGGGAACTGCTGGAACTCAACTCAACTCTGCTAGTTGTGGCTTCGTTTATATGGGCGCCGACCAAAACCGGGGTTAGTTTGTCGGCGCCGGGGGGTTCCTCGATAATTCTAAATACATATCCACCTCTCTGGTTAGGAATTTTCACCTTTTTCCATTTTTGGGAACCTTTCCTCACTCCCACCTTCTCATCATACTTCAGAGGGGCGTGAACTGCCCTCCCCACATCTTCGTAGCAACCTCTCTTACTCATCCTCCAGATGGGCTGCAACAGCCTCCCTCGTGCGTCACATGATTACCACTCAACCAATGATGTCTTAGTCGGGCGTGGACGAATCCGCGGCTTTGTTTCAGGAAGAGAAAAAAAATATCTTGCTTAACTAAAACAAATTATCTCTTCTCTTTCCCTTTTCTTCCTCTTAATGGTGTTATCATTTCTCTGGTCGCGAACGGGACAACATGACAATGGCGGTCATAACTCTTGTTCTACACGTGGTTTACGTCAGGTATTTTATCGCTAATTATCAGAATGTGTGGTCTTCCTAACACGGTCTCAAAAAGAAACATCTCCAAAGTTCCAGTCAGTCTGTCGCCTCGAAGAAAGAAAAAAAAACACTTCTAGGTTCCCATTCATTTTCCTTCGGTACATATTTCTGATAACATAATTTTATATCTGTCCCAAGTCCCTTTAGTTGCCTGTTTTTCGTCACTTATCGAAATAGCATTTTCATTTGAATTTTTTTTTCTTTGGCCAGCCGGTCTGTAGTTGATAATAAGATGTCTTCCCGTACCAATAGTTTGTTTTCATATCCTTAGATAACACAGCCGATGCCAAAACATATCTGATTCTTTCCTTCTTTCCCTTTCTTTTTACTCAGAATTTCCCTGTCATTGTAATGACACTCTTTCGCCATTTGTTACTTATCAAAATATCCTTTTATCCATTGTCTCTTAGCCGTGTGTGTGTTCTTGCTTATCACTCACGATTCGGTCCTTAGCCTCTCCTTTTCTTCTTTTCTTTCTTTTCCCTTTCTGCCTCGTTAAATGGTGCCACACAAATTTTTACTACGTTAACAAATAAATAAATAAAATAAGAAACAAAAAAATAAAAACAAGCAATATAATTTGACCCAAATAGATAAACAAACGACTTCCGGTGAAATAACCGCCATAACAGAATACCCACAATGCACCACTAACCCGTATATATATAAATAGTCGAGAAAAATAACAGCATATGTGGCCTGACGATTGCATATGAAACAGACTGTCGTCTCTAAGTGTTGACTTCTATGTTCACTTTTATATTTACACACGCTCTATCTCTGATACTGAGCACTTTATTCCATAAATATAGCACACTTTAAGACTATATTTCTTTATATATGTATGTATATATATATGTATGTATTTATATATAGATGTATGTATGTATATATATATATGCATGTATGTATATATATATACGTATGTATGTATGTATGTATGTATGTATATATATATATATGTATGTATATATATATATGTATGTATATATATTAATAAAAAGAAAGAACAGTAAGATATATAATCCGGTGTTCTTATAGATATTTTTATTTTTACAAAATAGTGCTCAATGTAAATTTACAGAGCATTAATATTATAAGTTAATAGACTTAAAATATTGTTTTTCGCTACACAGTTCCAACCATGTTTCAAAAATGGAAGCTAAAAGCCCCTAATTTAATTTTGTACTTAAATTAAAGACATTAGTTCCATTTCATCCTCAAGCGAATTTTGGAGTAACTTTAAAAATTACAGGGTTTTAAATACACAGCTAAAACAAAATTCATGTTTCCAAGGTTACAGATAAATCTATTTTGCTAGACTAGGGGTGTCAGTATGTTCAATATATTTATATTTTAATGTATCAGTTATTGTTACGTTTTGGTAGTGGGTAGGGATGTATTTTTAATGAAATCTAACATCCGTTAAAAGCGTGTCGTCTGGATTTTTTTTTTTTTTTATTAACGGCTAAAATTCTAACGCCATTTTTTTCGTTCGTATATTTAAAGATTTTTGGGAGGTGTCTACGTCAGATTAATACTTTTTATTTAACTACGATTTGAAATATTTTTACTTTTAATTTTTAATATACTATATATTTCTATCAAGAACAATTGAATGTAATTAGAATCCCTTACAGTTTGTAGAGTTATTATCACATCAAGTATATTACTATTTTTTTTAAATTTTATTCTTGAATATTATTTAAGGAAAATTTCCATTTCTCTGATTAAGTAAACTTTAGTTATTTATTTAATTACGAATTAAAAAGAAGTTTAGGTTAGAATTCATTTTAATTAACTATAATTTTAATTACAACTTTAAAATATTTTCATTATTATATATATTTTTTTATTTTTTATTTTATACTATATTTTATTTAATTGAAGTAAATGTATTAGGCCGGGGCAGAAAACAATGACGCAATAACGCCGATCTTATATGTATGTATATATATATATATGTATGTATATATATATACATATATATATATATATATATATATATATATATATATATATATATATATATATATATATATATATGTATGTATATATATATATATGTATGTATATATATATATATATGTATGTATATATATATATATGTATTTATGTATATATGTATTTGTATATATATATATATATATATATATATATATATATATATATATATATATATATGTATATATGTATATATATGTATATATATGTGTATGTATATGAATAAATATAGTCTTAAGGCGTGCTATATTTATGGGATAAAGTGCCCAATATCAGAAATACATCGTCTATAAATATAAAAGTGAACATAGACGTCAACACTGACGATTGCACCTAGCATGAAAAAAACTGTCGTCTCTGAGTGTTGACATATATATATATATATATATATATATATATGTGTGTGTGTGTGTGTGTGTGTGTGTGTGTGTGTGTGTGTCAGTGGCGTAGCTAGGGGCGGAAGGGTGGTCCATACCGTTTGTCTCTTTTGGTCTGCGTTAAGTTTTCAGAAAAAGAAAAAACAATAACATAATTTCCACAATTAATTATAATGAAGCTAATTTATCTTTGATGTGGCTGGCTCAAAGTTATACATGCAGCAATAAAAAAAATTGTCTCGAAAACACGCTGTCTGCTGGTGGGGATAAACTCCACTTACAAGACGATAGCAAAAGGTATGAAAAAAAATTGAACATTTTTAAAGGGCTTGTCGTGGAGTTGGATTAAGTGAATTTAGTGAATCCACAATTTTTTCAGACCTATGTGAGAAGGTCCAGACCTTGGTGTCAGTTATCCTATATTTTTTATCTTTCTGAAAAAATTAAATACGTAAATGAACCAATATTTTTTTTGTTTTTTGGGGTTTCTTTTTGTTTTTTTGTTTTTTTTGTTTTTTTATCTTATCATAGGGCTAGCTTTAATAAGGATATAAAATCGTTACTTTTTATAAATTATAAAATAGATAAATAAATTAAAATAATTCCAATGCTTTAAAGTTTAAGGATATCACATACATTCCAATTTTTTCCGGAAATATCGAACAGAAATTTAAAAGAAAATTAATATATATTTTTGAAGCGCAGGAACTTTATTTAAATTTTCCTTTTTTTTTTTTTTTTAATTTACAAGTTTTCACGGTAGCAAATCAATGCAATATTTTATTTTCTTGTTTAGATAGTTGAAGTTTTATTAAGTAAAATAGACTAAAAATTAAAAGTATGATAACATTTATTTCATATTTTAAAAGTGAAATTAATTTTATCAGACTACTATTTTGCTAATAATAACTTCAACCACGTAAAACAAAACAATGTGAAAATACATTGCATTTTTACATTTTGTTAAAAGAAAAACGAACCGCGTTTCTGTTAAGGTGACATTTATGATTCCTCACTTGTTAGAATTGAGAAAAAAAAACTAATAAATTATGAAATAGAAGTATGTATTTTTTTATTTTTTTTTAATTTTATTTTTAAATAAATCAGACGGTATAAAAACCAAAAACAAATAATTTATCAGTGAGGAGTTATAAATACCACGTTAACAGAAACACGGACTTACTTATCCGACGTGTAGTATGTGTTAAAATACAGCGGATGCTGTCATAAAAAAATAGCATACAAATATTCAACGTCTGAAGGCACAAAATATTTTAACTTAATTAGAATGATTCTCTTATTCTCTTTCCATACATGTAATTCTTTTAACGATTGGACAACAAATAAATTATTTATGTCTTGTTAAGCACAATGAAGTGAAAATTCACCGAAGAAAATACGACAAATATATATATATATATATATATATATATATATATATATATATATATATATATATATATATATACAATAGTTAAGGGATTAATGTGCATTGTAATATTGTATTCCTACTGTAGAGGAGCGGCAAACTTGACGGCCGGCCCGGGCAGGAAACAATAGATACGCCACTGACATATATATATATATATATATATATATATATATATATATATATATATATATATATATATATATATATATATATATATATATATATATATATATATATGCGTGTGTGTGTGTGTATATATATGGTCCTCTCGTAGTTGCTATAGAAACCACAAATAGACTCTGTAGATGTTGAACAAACACAAAATGTGTCTGAGCAGACGTCTATAACAGAAATTGACTTCATATATATATATATATATATATATATATATATATATATATATATATATATATATATATATTTGTGTGTATGCTTGGGTGTTTGTCAATACTTGGCTTCAGCGTGTAAAATTTATGAGGATATTCCACTTCCATTACAGTTTCATTGATCATCATACAGACGATAGAATAGAGCCACTACAATAGAATATGTGCCAATCGAAAATGGCTTCCGGATTCATGGCATTGACTTTGTTCTTCTCTTTTAGCTGTGGGGTTTACTTTAGATAATACGAATGGCTGCTAAAAATACTCGGTTTGATCAAAAACCCTTCCAAAATATTTTGATATTTGGTCATTCCGTTCAGTTTTTGGAAATGGGTTGGTCCGACAACTTTCCCACAAGTCCTTTTATGTTGGCCTGGAAAGTCTTATCTCTCAATTCGTCTCTATATCTAAAGTTTGCATTCTTAAGTATCTGCTTAAATTTTGAAAAAGTCTACCTCTAAATTATCACCTAACCTTCGTTAAATCTTAATGGTTTTGCCAATAACTGGCGTTTTCCGTTTAGGCACGTTCCAAGAAATATCTCTTGCTATGAATGACGTGAGCATTAACAAAGCGCGTGACTGCGCATGTATTATTTTGAGCACTGCCCATGCGCAAAGAAATCAAAAATGGCGGAAAGTAATACTACTGTCACGCTTATTGCACGCGTCCTTTCACCATTCGCTCTCGTTGAAATCAGGTGAGCAACGTGTAAGTGAATTTGTGGGAATAGCTGATATAAAAAAAAAATAAAAAGATAAAAAAATACGAGTAGCCGGATAATTCCTTTTCTCTAGTTGGCGATTACTGAAATTATTGTTACAAGTAAACAAAAAAAAAAAAATAAACGTCTATTCTAAGTTATTTTACTATTCTCAATCGAAAGACAGAACTCAATTTTTTTACGTTATCTGCGCATGCGCATTATATTATAAATGATGAGATTTTTACTCATAAATCCATATGTTCATTTACATTTCGAATATTTTTTTCAAAGCGGGTGAACACAGAAAACCTATTAAACATACGTTTTGTCTCATTCAGTCGTTTTCGTCCGTGTCTTTGTTTATTGTTTTGTTTTTCGCTTCGTTTGGGCTTTACTATAAATAGAAGTGAAAAATTAACTATAAAATCACTTAGAAACGTTTTTACTCTTTTGCAAAAGATTTTACATGTAAACTAATCAAAGTAATTTGGAATTAAACATTTTTGGAAAAATAGTTCTTACAGTTATGCTGTAACAACTTTCATTAAATCATGGCTTGTGACTCAACAGATATTTGAATATAAATACTTTGACTTTAAAAGGATCGAGAAAAAATATGTGTTGAGTTACCATCTTTTTCGACTCGACTTAGGCTGGTGAAGAAATGAATTCTATACATCATAAAACCGTAGATATATAAGCAGAAGTATAAAAAAAAAAACAGTACACTAGGCTTCTTCTTACACTCTTGAAGAAAGGGATTCAGTTAGAAGATTACGTATAAGTAAAGAGGTAGCGTAGTTGTGGCACTACAAGGAAACAAGGATAGTAACTACCCATGTACACTGAATTCAACACTAGTACAGTCAGTACACTGTAGAGCTTATATTGCATTCCACAGTATTTATTAATGATCCTACCAACTAAGGTTCCATAATGATAATCATATCATCGGTTACTGCCTCTCACCCGGGAAAAAGGATATATTTAAAAAATCTCTACCGGACCGTGGAAAAATGACGATCTTTTGAGCAGATGGTCGAGTTCGTGCGTGGAGAAAAGTGGTGAATCTGGCTCTTGATCCAGCCTATCAAATATTTCTTTCTTTTTTTTAAATTAGTAGTGGCTCTACAATGATGTGGGGTTTGCATTAATTTCAAGTAATTTCTTTTGACAAATGGTAACAAACACGTGCGATATATACAGGCTGTAGATATGCAGTGTTTCCCGGGAGGGATGGCTCGCTCCAGTAAGATGTGTAATCCTTGCCCCACCATGGTTAAGTAACATGAAATTGGTTTTTAGGAAGATTCGGCTCACTTTCAAGTACTCCATCTACAGAACTCCTTGTTTTGTGTCTTGTGGAACATAAAACGCTTACTCCTCGTGAAATATGGAAGAACCATAGGTACAGACGTTTATTGTCTGCAACTTGATCCTCCGACGTCGCTAAAAAGAAAAAGTGATAATCTCCAGTATTGCAATGCGAGAGTACACTCTATAAGATAAACCTAAGACAAAATAAAATTGTTAGCATGATTCGCTCACATCTTGCGGCCACACCAGATTTAGCATTTACAGATTTAGCATTTACAGATTTTTAATATCATAAGTGATAGAGTATTTTGAAACAGAAATTGAAAACAGACATGCAAACATTTTTAGGGTTTAAACTTGGAATAAAATATTTCCCCTTCTGTTGGGGTTCAGTCGTTAAAAATGCATTTGATTACATTTTTATTACGAATATTCAATTAATATGCATTACTTCCCTTATATTCGCCTTTATGTCATTTCTTGTAAAACGAAATTTCCGAATATTCTACTACACACGCACACACGCATATATATATATATATATATATATATATATATATATATATATGTGTGTGTGTGTGTGTGTGTGTGTATGTATATATATATATATGTGTGTGTGTGTGTGTGTGTGTGCGTGCGTGTGTATGAATAAAAACAAAAAATGTATTTCTTTACCAACGCATTTCATACCCTGAAGGACTTTATCAAGGTCTTGATAAAGTGCTTTAGGGAAGGGAATGCGTTAGTAAATAAAAGTTTTCTTTGTTCATATTGTCTTTTTACAGATATATTTTATTTATATCTGATTTTTTTACACATATGCACCCACGGATACACACATTATATATATATATATATATATATATATATATATATATATATATATATATATCATCAAGTGCAAATTTAGAAAATATATTGAAAAAAGACATATTTATACACACAGAGAATGTATCTTTGAAATAAGGTAACTATTTTTTTAATCATTTCGCCCCCCCCCCCAAGCAAGGTGGTCATGACACTAGAACGCACCGGGTTACAGAGGAAAGAGATAAAGGCGGCTGACAATGGGAAGGATTGAGGTAAGATTGTAGTTATCAGGGAAGCAAGAAATCGGAAGGGAGTTCCATAGGTGAGAAGTGCGAGAAAAGAAAATGTTAGAGCAGAAGTGGCGGTCGCATCTAGCTAGTTCAAAAGTAAAACGGTGGGACCTAGATGTCAATCTAGTAGAACGCTTATATTCATATAGGATACAAAAAAAATAGCTCATCAGTGCAGTGTCTTAAAAATATTTATAGAAAAAACAATGGGAAGCCATGTCGGTGAGATAGTGGCTAAAGTCGAGATGACTGGTCAGGATCGATTACATTACAGACCCTTCTTTGGAATTTGTGAAGAATCTAAAGATGTATTTCAGGACAGACGCGATCACGACTCTCCACAGACTCCTTTTCGCTCGTATTTGTGAATTTCCAACGACTTTTTGAGAAAGAGTGGAGTGAGTTTCTGTTGACCCACCCGATGTTTTGAATTCTGAATTGGCCTTTTTCTTAGACTGGCGACCACTCAAGTCTAGAGAGGCCACTCTACTCTACAATTTAACCTGCAGCTGGGACGAAGCTGCGATATATTCATGACTTTCCCCAAGGGCCTTTGTCTCGAGAGTGAATGCAATAGACTAAACCAGATTTCTCTCTCTACGTGAATATTTTTTTACGCCTTATTTACTCCTCCCCCTGCCAACAAAAAATGTTCATTCTCTTATGGATTTGAGTAAACGAATGCAAAATGCAAATGAAAGGTTGAGATAGATGAAAATACTAAATGGAATGAACACCACAAGTCGAGAAGAAACGGTTACAGGTGAGACTCGCAGACAAGTACTCACTATATAGCAGGGTTTCTCAACTAGTGCAGAATTCCAGAGGGAGAATCTTTTACTTTTTCTAATATTTTATTCACAGAATTTTGTTTATTGAATTGCAATTCTATTGAACTTCTTGTTTCTTGAGGTATCTTTCAGTTTATTTATTTAATAATTATTTTTAAATTAAAACGAATTAGTTACGTGACATACGCTGGGGCATTTATGTCTCTTTCGATTCATGACTGACTAGGCAGAAGATTTTCCCACAGCAGATTGCCGTTTCTTTCTACGGTAGATTGGTTGCAAATCAAGACTATAGAATGCAGTCTGTCCCACTATTCAACCCATAGCCGGAAGTGGAAGAAATTGATTCATACTTTTCTCAAGGATATTTGCGAGTAAGTGAAAATAATGGACCTGACTGAAATACGAACTCGGCCTTCCCTATTTCTCATCCTGAGTCGTTATCCGTTACACCACACCATCGAACATATTTGCAAGTTAAAAAATCCATCAACATTTTCTATTGCGATTAAATTTATAAAACTCCTCCATAAAAATAATCCATGTAAATATTCTAATATGGAAAAGAATGAAGATTTTCAATAATGTAAGCACATTATTTGGAATTAATCATTTGACACGAACATTCTTGGGAAAGAAGGATGGCAAAAAAGATTGCTGTTATCAGGGAAGCAAGAAATGATGAATGGATTTTTGCAAATAAAATCTAATCAATTCCTTCAACCCCAAACCCTAAATATGTTGTTTTTTTTTTATATCAAAAGAAAAATGGCAACAACTCAAAGATTAGATCGTGGAATTATTAAGTAACTGGAAGCCATGTATTGAGTGCGTAAAAATCGAACAGGTTCGTAAAATCAGCTGAATGGTGCAATAAGAGACTTAAGTTGAAAAGGGTGCGTTGGACAAAAAAAGCCAAAGAACTACTGCTATATAGTGTCACACTATATTAAACTTAGAGAATATTTATGCACACTTATAGGCAAAGATTTTCTATTCTTCTGTTACTTCAAAAAGTAAACAAAAACGTCAGCGTTTAATACAGGAGTCGATAATTTTTAATACAGGAGTCGATAATCTTTAATACAAGAGTCGATAATCTTTAATACAGGAGTCGATAATCTTCTGCTTGATTAGGCGAATTCGATTCCACCTTCTCAGCACTTTTGAGTCTTTTCTTTCATTTCAACAAAAGAACGGTGAACGGAATGTTGCACCTGGAATCTAATCAATTCTTCGTCCCTAAGCACAAATGCGTTTTTTGTTTTTTCAATATCAATAGAAAAGAAATTTCTGGAGAATTGTTTTAAATGTTCAGAATAAAAAACCTAAAATAGAAGCTAATATAACTGAATAAGTTGAAGAGACGTAGAACAGAATTATTTATAGTCGCTTTATACAAAGATCCATACCACAACAACTTTAGTTTCTTCTCTTGGCTCACAGCCGCCATGTCGAGATGCAGACGATAAATCAGAGATGTCAAAATAAAATAAGTACAGAAGTTTAAATATCTGAGAAAGTTTGTTTTTTTTAACAGAGGATTGAATACATTACACCGAAATGAGAAGATGCATTGTTGACTTTCAAAAACTAAACAAAGTACGAAGAAGCAGGAAATTTTCATCTGAAACAAAGAATGCTGAATTGCTATGTAATAAGAATCCTCCTGTAAGGAAATGAATGCAAGACAATTTCCTTTCTGATAAGGACGAGATGTGAAGCAACAGAAATGGGATTATACAGAAGGATACTGAGAATACCATGGACGATTCATGTGAGAAAGTTGTAATAAAAAAGATAGAAAAAATACGACACTTCGAGTCAAGCAGAAATTCTGGGACACTTCGTGAAGAAAGAATACTTGGAGATTTTGGCAGCTACAGGAAATGTTGAATGCAAGAGGGAGAGAAAAAAACGGCAAATAAGTCTCCTAAAAAGCTTGCGTAGAGATATGTCATCACAGGGAGTGTATGAGACAGTAAGAAAACAAATATTGCTAAAAGCTACAAATGATATGAAGTTGTGGAGAACCATGATCATTCATGTTCTGGGGAGAACATATGCCTCAACATAAGCAAGTGTCTGTTTGTGTGTATGTGTCTGTCTGTCTGTCTGTGTGTGTGTGTGTGTGTGTGTGTGTGTGTGTGTGTGTGTGTGTGATACTATTTATCGTTGCCGCGATAGAACGGAAGTTTTATTAAAACATAAGAAAGTGTTATGTACAGAGAGACATTGAAACGAGAAGGGTTAATACCGAAAACCCGTGGGAATAATTGAGGTTTTAATTCACACATAAACGACTTGAATTGTATGTCAAGCAGTTTGAACAATGGAAAAGTGACCCAGACTTAAGGGGGCAATGTTGATTGACACACAGCTGCAAATGAAAACTGTAAAGCGATAACTTCATTTTTGTAAACGAATTTGGAGTTCATTCTCCTGATCGAAAGAGATTCGAGACAGGGGGTGGCGTGAATAAGTCACCCACGCTCAGTGAGGAGGCTTAGGGAGGGGTAATGATATGAGAGATTGGGAGAAGGGAATTTCCCCAAAATGATATCAATAAATACGAATGCGCGAAGGGAATTCGCTAATTGGAGACGAGTCGGAAGAGACAGAGACAGAGGCAGAAGAGAGAAGAGACAGAGTCAGAAGAGAGAAGAGACAGGGGCAGAAGAGAGAAGAGAGAAGAGAGGACCACGTTATCTCTCGACGAAAACCTTCGACTTCAACCTTGTACCAAACTTTACCAACAAGAGCAAACCAGATTTTTACCAGGTCGACCATAGTATCATTTCTGATTTAGATGCGGGCTGCGCTGATAATTGCATACGAACTCTGATACATTCAATTATTGTACGAAAGACTGGCATAAACAGCATTTACTTTTTGTTCAAGTTGGGTGTTATTTTCTCCTGTACGCCATTCGCCCAACGCGAAGTTACCTGCTACGATTCGGTCTTGGCCTCCTTATGATCAAAGTGAAATCACACGTGGGATAAGGCAGGTCTGAGATCGAAGAGATCTTCATCGATCAGCCGCGATGTTGGAAGTCTTGGACGACCGGGGAGAATGTTGTACGATTACATGTGTATGTGTGTGTACATTCTTTGCTTGATATTGGATTTGTATATTGTTTGTTAAGTTTTTTTCACTGAAACATTTTTCTTGATATCATTCAATAAATAAAAGCAGTAAGTTTTGGAATATATAAACGAGTCTTCTAAATGGCAATATCTCAAAGAATCATGAACTTATTAAATAACTGGGTACCTATTGTATTGAGAGCGGTAAAATCAACCAGGTACATATATTCAGTTGAGTGTTGCACTAAGAGACTACGGAAGATTTGATAGAGAAATCCGAAGGTGTACAGGAATGCCGGAAGATGCCTATGAGAAGCTAAACAAAGTATTAACAAACGGGAAAATGTTAGAAATAAAGACATCAGTGGTGGCATGCAATAATTCCTAAACAAAAAACAAAGTTAATGCTGCTTTGAGTAATCCTCAATTGTAAGAAAACAGAATACATAGAAAGATTGTGGTTCATGGTTTATTTTTTCTTACAGCATATCAACCTCAATCAGGATAGATCTATATGAATAGAATATGTATTCTTTGTAAGAAATCAGTTTGAAGGAAATCAGATTTCATTGTTTTTGTCGAGAGTCAAATACATTCCTGGTAATTTTTTTTTTCCAAAATGTATAGCTGATATTTTTACTATCTATTTTTATACTTTTATCGTGTTTTGATCCCAGTTTGGAGGTTAACTATTTTTCCATAGCTGGGACCCTAACGGGTGCTACAACCCCGGGTCATGGTGGAAAATTTGGAAACAGAATACTGTACCGCTTGGCATTCGTACCGGAAGCTCTAGTAAGAACATTTCAGAATCTTTGGGTTTCAATCTGAGGATAGTGCAGAGGATTCGGAAAGAGTTGGAAGATATATCCAGTCAACATCGTAGTGTTTGGGGAGTGATCACTAGTGATGGCGACGTTATGCCTCCATTCATCTTCCTACAAGGACTCAGAAACAACATGAAGGACTACATCAAGTGCCCTGAGGCGGTAGTGCTGCCCTAGGTCAAGAGGGTGGCTGCTGGAATACCTTATGTCTGCAATAGGAAGTTACACCATGTCACATAAGCAGCAGAACGCAGTTATGGTTGTCTGACAATTTCTGCCACGACATCACTACCTACATTTGGCCACCTAACTCCCCAGACTGCATCCCCCTTGATCATTAAGATGGTTGAGCAAGACACCAACAAAACGTCTTATAACACCAAAAATTAAATGAAGGCAGATATATATATATATATATATATATATATATATATATATATATATATATATATATATATATTAGCTTGGTGAAAAAATAATGACGTAATAATGTCGTTTTTTGACTTTAAAAATACGTCAAAAACGACATTATTACGTCATTATTTTTGCACCAACCTAATATATATATATATATATATATATATATATATATATATCCACACAGACACACACATACATATATATATATATATATATATATATATATATATATATATGCACAGACTCACATACATATATATATACCGACTCTCACACATACACACACATATATATATATACACACAGACTCACATGCATATATATATACCGACTCTCACACACCCCCACACATATATATATATATATATATATATATATATATATATATATATATATATATATATAAATAAATATATATAAAGATATTTTTGTAGGTACAAAACTTAATGATCGAAAGAAAAGTATAAAACTTAATATTACGGGACAACGAAAATAGAGATGTAATCCGAAAAATTGTATGAATGATTCATGAATTTATAAATCATAATTGCACCTTTTAATTGAAATTAAAATGACTGATCCAACGTGCAACATTCGGATAATAAGTGTGACATTACTGTAATTATTGAACAATATAGTTCATGCCATATTAACGGAAAATCTACCACTAAAAAAGAATTCTCTTATTGCTATATTTGTACAAAACGCACAACCTTAAAATTTACATTCAAACTCAGCGTTGCGATCGCACCTTCCGAAACAATAACACATTTCTTATAGAATTCATTCGGATTACTTCTCTATTTTCGTTGTCCTCTTATTACCGAGAAGTAAAAACAAGAACAAAATCTACTTCCGTACCTGATGATGTCTGTAGGAACAGACGAAAGCTTGTAAAAAATTAAAAAGATCTTATGCAACTGGAATTTATAAACAGGGATCATATCATTCATATACAGGTTCGGGGTTAGTGTATCTTATTTATATTGTTTGCGATGATGTATTCTCGCCATTTAAATCATTAACCTCTATATTTGTTTTTTGTATGAATGATTCATGAATTTATATATATATATATATATATATATATATAGATATAGATATATATAGATATATATTCACTCTATTCGCTCTATTCAATCTACACACTGATAATGTAAAATAAAAATATGGTGAAATTTTCACTGCCCGAGCATAAAGGTATTGTGATATCTGGTCATTTGAATAGATTTTGGTATGCGAGTCGTAACGAGAGTTTTTCTTATCTAGCAGTCAATTGTAAACCATATTTGAATCTTTCCGTCGGCAGAAGCTGCTCCAGTGGAACTGACATCTCACCAATGGAATACTAAGAGAATGTGGTTTGTTCCCATTGTGTGTGCCATGGCGTGTCGTCGCAGTGAAGGTTAGAACTAAAGAAGCTAAAGAATATAGTTCGTCTGAACATTCATTTTTCATAGAAATAACGATATAGTGACGGGCTTGCAGTGTTTCATCTGTGGGAAAGGATTTGTAGGGTGAAAAATAATTTGTCACCCAGAAGGACGGAGAGACACCTTTTGTTAAGATGTAAGAGAAAAAATATAGACGCAGGAATGTCTATCTTAACTTTTAACGGCAAAGTTCCGTGCGCGACTTGAATCGGATTGTTTTCTTTAAGACAGATTTGACAAAGAAGAGAAATTAATTAATATTCACACATTGAAATCACCGTGGGAATCAACGCGTTTCATTTCAAATATGTGACAGAAAGAACGTGACATTTTTTTTATTGGTAACTTAATAATTACTTGTTGGATAGCGCCAACCAATCAAAATCGACATATTATTTGTATCTGTAATTTGAACATCACACGGTTATCGACAGGTTCATGTTTCAATATTTTGTTAACTCTCGTTTATTATCCTGATATTCTCTTCTTTTTTCTATAATTCAATGCCGGTGGGAAAACAAATTGAGATTCACTCATTAAGGAATAATTTCAGTCTTAATTACAATAATTAATTAGAAAGTTATAGGGTAGTTACAATTTAGGCAAGAAAAGAAACGGCCATTTTGCGAAATATCAGTGGAGGAAAAGTATGTAATAATGAGACGTCAACTAATTAATACAATATCGCAAAGGGAGATAAATGCTGCTGTCCTTTCCAATTTTCACTAACGATGTGATAAGCATATCACTAATTTTGGTTACAGTTCTGTTCTTTTCTTCATTTGCTTTTACAGTTAGAGAATTATAAAGACAATTTACCTGTCGTTAATATTTTGCCCGTATTCAATTTACTGAAGTAGATGTAGATATTTTATCTATCCTCCTTTTTTATTTATGACATAGATGGAAAAAGAGATAAGTAAAATTTATTACTGCTAATTTTTTTTTTAAACACGCATCAGCACGTTGAAATCCTCACAGTATTTAGTATTGTTGAAGTTATCGCTAACATTTTTTGTCGAAATTTACAAACTGTACGTTTCGTTCAATTTCGCATACCAATCGATGAAATTTGAATAAACTGATTTGCTTGAAAAAATACTTGGACAAAAACCCTAATTTGCGGTTTTTACACACCCTAGTAAAACCAACTGTACTTTGTACCCCCTTATCTGCTTGTATTTTCCCCCAAAATTTGGTTTCGATGGGTCAGTTTATGGCTATTTTAGAGACTGTGTCGGGCGGATTAACGAAAGTCACAGAATTCTATATAGAGATAGATTATTATTAAAAGGTAAATAGATATTATAAAAAGTAAATAAAAGTTATTATTATTATTGTTGTTGTTGTTTCATAGGACAAAATTTAGAAGCAAAACAACGTTATAGGCCTTTAAGGGGACAACTTGAAAGAATTTAAGATGAAGTGACAAAGGGATGATTGCGCAGAAAACATCTAAAAAGAGAAATAGAATCCTTATTAATGATAACTCATATAAAGGCTAACATACACAAGAGACAGGAAAATAGGGACTGTAGAAAATGTGGAGATAAATATGAGACTGACATACATAAATATAGCAATGTATGTCTGAATGCGTAGAATGATCCAACGGGGCCAGGGCAAACAACTGCGATTTGTCGATAAAAACTAATGGTTTATGTACAACCAATGATCTGCCTTAAAGAAGAATAATTATATAGAATCATCTACAGATTTGGAATTAAAATGGCGCCATTTATCCAAAGTAGAAGTCAAGACGTAATTGTTATTAATAAGGAGTATAAATTTTATCAGCTGATTTCATTTCTAGTAGATCAATGACTAAAACTGACAGAAGTTAAAATAAATCTTGTCATGGATCTGGACTTCGCAAGAATCATGGAAACTTTTAACGACACCAACATGGAATTTTAACTTCTTGTCGACGTATTCTGTCTTTCCATTTTTAGCCATAAACTGTAACTCCAAACTTTGTGAAATGGTCGAATTTAGGCCGTAAAAGTCCCCTCGTCTAATAGAATTTGGTGGCCCCGTTCATTACAAATGCTCACCCCACCACCACTGTGTCTGTAACAAAATGACATATTTTTAGATGATGCTTTTATAGTGTAAAGCATGACACATTTCAGTTAGCATTTTTATTGATTTTCCAACTCCTTATGCCTTTATCTAGAGCTTCTTGATAAATTCCAAAGAAGAATCAGCAATATTATTGGCGGTGATCCGGCATAACGGCGTCAGTCTCTTTCCACCGCCGTAAGTTTGCCTCGCTTTGTAAATAGATCCATGTTAATTGTTTGAATGAGCTCTTCGCTATAGCGCTATGAATGTTATAATCCCGCATTAAATTCGTCCAGTTAACTGATATTTCTGCTACATTTAGGGATTATGGGGTTTTTATTACTAACACTGTTTTATTTGGTTTCTTGTAAATAGTTTTGTTTTCATATTGTAAATCCTCATTGGGGCTCGACTTTAGAATTGTTGTTTTATTCCCTTCCCACGACTGACAATGAATTGTACATATGGAGACTAGTTAAGATTTTCATAGAGACAAGGAGGTATTATGGTGAATGTAGTAAGAAAGGTAAGTAAGAATGTGTTATTTTGGTGTTAGGAATATTGTGGTATGTTTGGGTCAGTGTTTGTGGCTAGCTAAGTTTAAAGTTAAGACAGAACAAGACCGTCCTTTTCCCCTTTCCTCATTTTGGCTTTGTGTCATATTTTCTGTAAATATTTACAAATAAATATCGCTCTTCGCTATGATGAAAAAACTCTTCAAATTTAAGCGCAGTATTAGACTAGCGACGAAGTCTCACCAATTTACAGCTGAGCTGGCAAGATGTAACCGTAAGTTCTATGCTAACAGTTTCTTTTCTCGCTCTTCTCACTTGTGAAACTTCCTGTCGGCCTCATGCTTTCAAGCCAACTTTAACCTGCAAAAACTTTAATGCAATGTCAATCGCTATCTGCTCTCGATCCTTAGCAATTGTTCCTGTTTCTAACTCTTGTACACCTTGCATCTCGGTGGCATCATTGCCTTCTTGGGGTGAACTCGATTAAAAAATATCACAAATGTACATAATATATATATATATATATATATATATATATATATATATATATATATATATATATATAAGAGATGCATCAAAATCTAAATGAGTTCATTTCAGGGGTGGGGCCGTCCAAATATAAAGACCCAATCCAACTAGAGGGGCTCAAAAATATTTGTTCCAAATTAGTTCAAATGAGGAAATATGAAAAATAAACAAATCTCCTTTGTTCTTATATCTTTATTTTTCGTTTAGTTTTATCAGGTGCCCTTAACTAGAGGTTCTTTGAGGGCCTACCTCTAGTCATGGCCCCCCTGGGCTGCAGTGCATATGTAAATCCGGCTTTGCCCATAGATGAATATGTGCATGTCTAATTGCTCATAGATAGTTAAACGAATGTCTATTATGTTTGATCATGAGCTGTTCTCAGCTTCGTATAGTGAATTTAGTTTCGGGAGAAAATGAAAACAAAAACTGTCCAACATTTGGATATATTTTTATTATGCTGTTCCTCACTCTAAGCTTTCGGCTCACATGAGCCATCATCAGAGTGGTTACCATCCTGGGAACAACAGCAATTAAGAGGTGGTTTCACCCTCCTCAAAACCTCCAATCTCCCGATTAGAGGCCTTCTTGCCGGGTCTAGTTTAACGTCATACCCAGGAATAGAATAGATTGGGGATTTACTACAGTTCTGATAACGATATCAGACCAGGGGTTAAATAAAATGCAGGAAACTTTTCTTTTCTTTGTTTTGATTTTAATAAGCTACTCCGCCTAATTTATTCAAGGGGAAGGTGTACTTACTGCAGACATTCCCAATATTTTAAAATTTGTCTAGCATATAGAATGAGACATGTTGATTTTCGAGAAGAAAAATCATATTGTATGCCCACTTAAGTCGCCATCTTTTCGATTAGACTTATTAATGAGGTTAGTTGATAAAAAAAAATATAAGTTAAACACTGAAAGTGCTATTTATGAAATAGTAGGGCAGACTAAGCTCTTACGCCTTGGTTGGCAATCTCGCAATGAGCAAAACACTAAATCCTGAAACCTGACTGCATTGAACTCGTTACACGTGGTCGTTTTAGGCAAAGAAAAGTGCAGAAGTTGGACGTTGCGCCAATCTCTTTATCCAGTTGAACAACCCGAGTACATAAAACTCACCAAGAGGCCTTATGTGTCACAAGGTAGCAAACATTAAAACAAAATTAGTAGAAAATTATTAAAACGTTTCATTTTTCCATTACTTAGAAAAGAATAACGGAAAGAGAAAGACAGTAAGCCCAACTAAGTAATGCGTGTAGTTAAACGAGTACAGGAACTTTTATTTATAAACATAACCTGAAGAAGACAGGCATACTGTCGAAATATTGTTTAACATTGTCAAACACTTTGTTTTTTCTTTTCTTTTTCTTTTCATAAATCGCGATTATCTATTAAGAGTTGAAAATATTGGAAGAGTTACATCAATTATTTGGTTTATTATTATTATTATTATTATTATTATTATTATTATTATTATTATTATATTCAGGAGAGAAAACCTTACTTGGGGCTACGAAGGACAAGATGTAGTGAAGAGCCATGATTACCCATATCCTGAAAAGACACGGCACATAAAATAAGAAATGAGAGTTGGATCTCGGAATTTACAAAAACTATTAGGTTGGTGCAAAAATAATGACGTAATAATGTCGTTTTTGACGTATTTTTAACGTCAAAAAACGACATTATTACGTCATTATTTTTGCACCAACCTAATACTTTTAATAATAATTTCGTAGAAAAAGATGACAAACTGAATAATGTTCATTTGCATTTTAAGAATATATAAATATAAATAAACTGCATTTTCTATTTCTTTATTTGAAAGGAATTTTTGAGAGCTGAGACCTGGAAGCCTAATTAAAATAAGAGAGCAAAATGAAAGACAATTTTACACAAAGCAAGACATGACATCAATTTTCCAGGCTTTAAAAGCCGCCACAAGCGTTTTATATCAGCGAACTACACAATAATACCGGAGAGGGAGCTGTTTTTAACAACAAGAAGTTGTTGCAATTATTCTGATAATATAATTGTAGTGATTTTGATAAAACCAAATTGATTAGGAAAAATGATTCGGAATAAGCAACAAATATAGTTAACTTTTAAAAATAACGTGTCTCCATAAAAGAAATAACGGAGAAAGCAATAGAAACTGTTTACCAAAAGCAATCTAATTAAAATAATTATACAACGACAGAAAGACACTCGCTATAGAAAATAGAGAATAAAAGTAATTCCGACAGATATACTTCGATGTCCCTTATTGATTCCTCTCTGGGTCTTCTTTATCGCAACTATTTGGTCGTTATTCTACAACCATAAAATAAGTATCATCAATTGGAAATAAAAATAAGTATTCCTCCAAGGAGAATTGATCTTGCATCCCTTAACTTGAGGAATCTTTTTTTACTCTAAGAGCAACTTACAGACTAAATTACGAAAGTTCAACGTGTATTCATTTATTTTGGTTAGCGGCATATCAACACCTTGTAGCAGACCGTGGGTTTAAGTGTTGTTAAATGAAACACATGTGAAGAATATGGCGGACTCGGAGATTGAATCCACCATAAACAAATGTAAAAGAAAAACAAACAAAACCGATCGATATATATATATATATATATATATATATATATATATATATATATATATATATATATATATATATATATATGAAAATTTATACATATATATATATATATGAAAATTTATCTAGCTAGCAGAGAAGACAATATTTGTGAATAAAAATGACAATAGGAAAACTGGCAATTGCTGACGCGTTTCGTCCAATGTGGACTTTATCAAAGCAAAACACGAAAATGAAATTAATTGAACAAAGTAACTAATAAAACAAAAACAGAATGTTCCTAGAAACTGGAATGTAGAGAAACGCTATTTTCATATTTTTTTAACTGAAAATAACGTCAGTATTTGTCACGTGTGGAGAATATTGTCATTATATCTGTGTTGATGTATTCAACCATTTTCTTTTGATTTTATGAATCTGTTGTGTATATTAGTTTGTAAGAGCATTAATTTTGTTAAGAAAGGTGAAATAGGGAAAAAAACCTGGGCGTAGATTAATATTTGGGTAATTTTCTATGGCGGCACTCTCCAGAATTTTCCTTCTGAGTGAGTTATAATCATAAATGCGCTTTTTCAAACTTCTACTTGTTTCTCCAATATATTGGGAAGAACAGTTTTGGCAATTTATTTTATAAATGCCTGCTTCAGAAATATTAGTGCTATTATTGCTTGAAGATCTTAGTATATCTATAATTGTTTTGGAAGTTTTGTGACTATTTCAAGATTATTTAGGTGGGATAGATTATTCTGGATAGTGGACGTGATAGGATTGGTAGGTAGTATTATGTATCTGTTTTCACGTGATTTACTATTGTGGATTATGTTATTAAGAAAACTGATAACATAATCCGCAATAATAAATCACAGCACAAAAGAGACCTCAGAAAAAACAACTTAGCTAATGCACTAGTCATACATAGAAATAAATTCAACAATAATTTTGATTTTAAAAATGCTACACTCATAAATAAAGAAAATAACTCACTCAGAAGGAAAATTCTGGAGAGTGACGCCATAGAAAATTACCCAAATATTAATCTACGCCCAGGTTTTTTCCCTATTTCACCTTTCTTAACAAAATTAATGCTCTTACAAACAAATACACACAACAGATTCATAAAATCAAAAGAAAGTGGTTGAATACATCAACACAGATATAATGACAATATTCTCCACACGTGACAATTACTGACGTTATTTTTCAGTTAAAAATATGAAAATAGCGTTTCTCTACATTCCAGTTTCTAGGAACATTCTGTTTTTGTTTTTATTAGTTACTTTGTTCAATTAATTTCATTTTCGTGTTTTGCTTTGATAAAGTCCACATTGGACGAAAAGCGTCAGCAATTGCCAGTTTTCCTATTGTCATTTTTATTCATAATATATATATATATATATATATATATATATATATATATAGAAATATATATATATATATATATATATAATTATTTATTTAAAAATATGATTCCAACACGCTACATAAGAGGACTCATGTTTCAAAACAAGAGCCGAAAACTTCAATATAATTATTTGAATTAAATTGAATTAAAGTAAACTCTGTTCCATCTTCAAGCGAATTTTTTTTTTTTTGCAATTACTTATTTCTGAAATTTACGTGTTTTAATAGCATATTCATAATTGAAATCAAAATTTCCATGGTAACAGCCAGGGTGATTGTTTAAATATATATATAGCATGATGAGAAGCCACGTATACTTTCTTAAAGTTGCAAATTAAAAAAATAATAATGTTTTTTTATGAAAGTATTTATTTATTTATATATATATTTGATATTTCAAATTGACCTCAATCTTTCTTCAGAAATAACTGTTTGTTACAAATAAATTAAAATTAATGTTTGTTTACAAGTAGCGTCCGTCGCGAGAAATATGACGTCACGTGATATGGAAATATGTCGTCATGTGATATGGAACGCCACAGTGGCGTTCCATATCACGTGACGTCCGCGTAGTATCTGTTATGGCTGTACAGGCCCACACGGAAGTGACACTCGATTGCAACGAATGCATGTGAAAACGCTCTCCCCCATGTCGCCTTGTTTTATTTCTGTCGAGCTTAGCGGATAGCAGCGCGCCAAAAACAAAGAACCACGCTAAGAAATGTACGTGATACTCTATTTATAAACCAGTGTATTTGTTAAGTAACTCCCGGAGTAAGCTAGCGATTCATTTCTCGAGATCAAAGCAAACGATTGTTCTTGGTTAGTGAGTGGATTTAATCACATATCAAATTCTATTGGATAATTTTATGTGTAATCTTTATCTTAGACTTGAGTCTCTAGGAAGCTACAGTTGATGCTTATACTTGAGTCATAGGCAAGCATAGGTAGCGTTAATATTTGGACATAAGCCATGTTTACAATTGAATCTATAGGAAGACATAGGTCGTGTTTATACTTGAGACTTTAAATAGACGTTGATCGTCTTTGTATTTGAGTCTTCAGATCAGTAGTGTACAGAAGGAGGAGGCAGTGTATAATCTCGGCCCCGGGAATCCATATCGGGTGGTCATCCAATGAAAGACTAAAATAAAAATTTAGTTTATATTTAATTAGAATAAAGTGTTTATTTCATGTTTCATCTATTTTTACATATATAAAATGTCTTCTTCTCTCACATTTCTCAGTGCTAGGCACTACTTCAGTCTTATGGGCATAAAATCAAGTAGTTAGCTCCGGGCATCACTAAACATTTGCACGTCACTGCGTTAGATAGACATAGGTCGCGTTTATACTCGAATCTTTAGATAGATATAAGTTGTGTTTATCACTAAGTAGACACAGGTCATTTTAATACTTTAGTCTCTAGGAAACATAATTCTGTTTATACTTGAATCTATAATTAGACATAATTCTTGAGTAAAAACTCAGGTATAAATAAGACTTATTTAAACTGAAGTATAAACACGACCAATGTCTAAAAAGATAGACATTGGTCGTGTTTATACTTAAGTTTCGTGGTAGACATAGCCCGAGAGTGTACTTGAGTATATATGGGGGAATAAATCGTATTCGTACTTGAGTTTTTATGTTGACATCGGCCATGTTTATACCCGATTATGTAGGTAGACAGAGGTTGTGCTGGCATCCATCCAGGTGTTGGCGACATTTTGGAAGGAAGTTCCACCCCTTTACAGGGTGGGTGTAGCCGGCGTATTCTAGATCCACAATAAGCAAATGGTGAGAAATACCATTTTCGCTATTATTCTGGGTGATCGTATAGGTATCCATTGTGCAAGACAAACTTTGTCAGATTTTTTCAATATTTACTGGCGATCCTAAATTTCTTCAAATTCTCCAACATTTTGAATTGTCATTTACGGTTCTTTTTTTTTTCTTTTTCACCATTATGCCATTGGATTATCTCCCTTGGCTAAAATTGTCTCCCCATGGATTTGAAATTAATTTCTTGTGAGACAAGTGGCTTCCATTTTTTTTTTTTTTCTATCACGACATTCCCATAAGTGTTTCACTTGAAACTTGATTGAAATTTTAACATTAAGCATAGAATTTGATGGTTTAAACTCCATCTATTAAATCCCCACCCAAATTAAGAAGCATTTGTTGATATTTACAGAACCGGTGAGGTATTCTATCTGCCTTATCTCTTGTTAGTTATTTTTTTCTGTTTTTCTCCTTTCAATTCATATTGCTAACATTCATTTTAGTCCCACTCGAATAGAACGTTGTTTGAAGGAGAAATGGCAATCAATATACCTCACTACGAACGCAAAACAAGAAAAAAAAAGAAACAAAGATAAAGCGTAGCTTTAGAGAAAAAATTAATTAAACGAATGAATTCGGCATGTGTTTCGCCAAAATCCTGCCTGGAGTGTAGGATTGGAAAAAAATAAACAATCTAAACGAATTCATTATTAATAGTGCTTAAAACAATCTCAAAAAACAAGACGAAATAGACTGGAAAACAAAGAATGTGGCTGATATGTTTATTTTTTTATAAACGTTTCCCTTTACCTATATTTTTTATAAATGTATAATTTCGTTCCCTTTCAATTCTCTTATGGATTTGAGTTCGTGTGGAGGACACGTGCTCAAAATTCATTAATAGCCTTTTTATTTATTTTTTGGTTTTTCTTCCTTCAGGTTCTCTATTCTTTCCTTCCATCTTTCTTTCTTTCTTTCTTTCTTCCTTCCTTCCTTCCTTCCTTCCTTATCATCATCATCATCAACATTATAATTTTTCTTCTCTTTTCGTTTTTCTTCACCCTCTCCTCCTTCTTATCTTCTTCTCCTCCGTCTTCTTCCCCTCTTCCTCCTCCTCCTCCTCCTTCTTCTTCTTTTTCTTCTTCTTTATGTCCATATCACGCTGAAATACCGCTTCTTGTACGATTACCGAAGTTAAGCAACGTCGAGCCTGGTCATTACCTAGTTAGATAACCGCTTGGAAATACTAGCTGCGGTCAGCATGGATGAGTGGATGGTGTAATGGATAATGGTTCAAAATTCGAAATCGGAGTGCCGAGTTCGAATTCCAGTCTGGATCGTTATATTCGCGCAAATACCCAAATTATTGATTCATTAGTAGAACTTGTATCAGTAAATCATTATTATTCCCCAGAAATTCTTACAAACTAATGTTTTCTGGCTTTGAATAACCGACAAAAAACAAATCTATCTATCAATCTTCTTCTTCTTGTGTTTTCATACTCTCCATAAATGTTTGCTTGTCCTGGAGATTAAACGATAGCAAATCTTCTGAATATGATCGCATTCTACTCGGTGTAATTTTCACGCGTCTTTTTAATTGATATTTTTTACAGGCAGACTTATGTCTTCATGTTTGTTGTTAATATCACAACGTTCCAACTGTTCATTTAAATGCTCATCCCCAAATATCTGACGACGGAAAGCGACTTTGTTTCTTCGAACTTGAAGTTCTATTTTCAATCAGTCAGTCAGTCAGTTAGTTATGCGACATGCTTAGGCGGTCATGTATCCTTCGACGAGTCAGATTTTTTCCCTTAGTAGTTTATAATTTCTGTCTGCGGTAAACCAATGGACATCCAAGTCTATAGAACCCGGTCTGTCCTGCTATTTAAAAAAATAGCTGGGGGGGGGGGAGAAGGTTATTTCAATAATGATGTTATTTTTCGGGCAGTCTCAACCCTTTCGTGGAACTCCAGACGATATTGTTGCTTATGTTTTGGGCTCGGTTCAATGCGCAGCGACACTGATGGACATAATACTAAGCTAATATATTAGGTTGGGGCAAAAATAATGTCGTTTTCTCACATCGTAACATATGTGAGAAAACGACGTTATTTTTGCACCAACCTAAAAATAATGACGTAATAATGTCGTTTTTTGACGTATTTTTTAACGTCCAAAAACGACATTATTACGTCATTATTTTTGCACCAACCTAATACTTTATCTTTCTTAATTCCTTACCGTAGCGCTGGTATTTTTACCAGATTGTCGCTCCCCCCTCGTTTAATCCTTGCTCCGCCGGCACAGGCACGTCAGCCAAATGATAAGGCCCATTATCTTTATTTACGAGGGTCAAATCCGTAGATTGGGTGGTGCGAATGGATGTCGAAAATCCAAAGTATTTTAAGTATTTCTGCTTGAGTTCTTACTATCCTATAATAATCGTTCTCATTCATTCATTCGTTAGTTTGCACGACCGTTACGCCCTGCTAATACCACCGGAATAAGGACTATTCCGTTTTGATCGCGTGGAATGAGGGAAAAAGACACTATTTAGTCTTAGTGAGAACGAAAAAAAAAAAAGATAAAAGTGGAGAGAGGGAATCAGATGAACTGATAAGAACAGATACTATACTTTGATCTTAGCCGAAAAAGAGGAGAAGCGATTGTATATTCTTGCTGGCAGGATGTGACACAAGGCCAGTTTAATGTGTGGTACACGCGCTGGTATCGGTATTACTAGCGACCCCCCCACTCTTTAGTGAAATGAAGGAGGTACTGTCGATGATACTCTCAGTTGCGCTCTGTCCGCAGACAGACACAACTGAAAGATTAAATGTAGCTTATTCTACCGAGGGCAGATACTACACTTTGATATCAGGCAAAAGGTCGAGATGCTATTGTGACTGTGATAAAATAACCATTTTTCAGACTCAAAAAACAACGGAAATCGAGTAAGGCAATTGTCAAAATTCCAGTTACCATAAATAAAATAACATCGTCTGGTGAATTATTTCAAAATTATTATCAAGAAAAATGTTCGTAAGACGGGGATTTGGCAAGAAAGAAAGAAAGAAAGAAAGAAAGAAAGAAAGAAAGAAAGAAGTGTTTAACGGCTGTTTCATATAAAATGAAAAAGTTGTCAATTTGAAATGTTTTCATTTCTACCCACTTCTTAAAATAACGACCAACATTCATATTTATAATTGTTATTGCAATATTTTGTTAAAATAATTCGTCTCAAGTATTTAAAGATGTGATAGCGGAATTTCTACGGATATTCTATTGCCGTAAAACTTACCATGTACTTATTTAATCATTCAGATTTAAAATTCATCAGAAAATTTAAATAGGAAAGCCGTGTAATTTTCACGCGTCTTTTTAATTGATATTTTTTACAGACAGACTTATGTCTTCATGTTTGTTGTTTATCTCACAACGTTCCGGCTGTTGTCCTCGATCGCTTTCTTCAAGTGTTTGTCGGTACGAATAAGCTTCAGCACTGTTTCCAGCGAATATTTCCTATCTATTGATACTTTTCTTAGATTCTAGGAAACATCTTTCTCTATTCATTTACGCCTTCAGAGATCTGATTCACTTTTCACGTCGTCTGTTATAACATTTACTAAAATAGATAAATCTTTGTAATTGCTTAGGTTTCGCCGTTCCCTATAATAATCCACACATTGATCTGTCTCTTTTACTGACAGCCATATATTCTGTCTTCTTACAGTTAAAAGTTAGTGTTTTCTTCTTGCTTTCATTTGTTACTTTGTCTAAGGGTTCTTTCAATTTTCCTTTCTGGTCTCCTATCAACATATCATCCGCGTAATGGCGTACCTGGAAATCAGCTCACTGTACATAGCACCAGCTTCGTGTCCCCTTGTAGATCGTGTTATGTAGCTGGAAGAAATAATCAACATGAGTACCTAGATGGGTAACCGAGTGGGAATACCAGGTGGTGTAAGCTTGGATGTGCGGATGGTGTAAAGGATAACGGTTCGATTTGGGAACTCACTGAACCGAGTTCCAATTCTAGTCGAGTTTGTTATATTCATTTTCATGCAAATACCTTTCGGAAAGGTATTAAACCAACTCTTCTCCCCCAGCTATAGGTTAATTAGTAGAACTTGTATAATTTAATTATTATTATCCACCCCAAATATTTACAATCTAAAAATATTTTATGGTTGATAAGCCGTAAAAATCAGTCAATAAATAAATCTAACGATGAATGCTGACAATGACCTGGACAGAGGATGTAACCAACAAAGAAGTTTCAAAGAAAATAGAAGGAAATGTATACTTACAATCAGAAAGAGACTGATGAATTTTATATGACTGATAATAAGGAAAGAAGACTTGGAGAATCTAACACTCACAGGTCATATTGAAGGCAAGAGATGTATAAAAAAAACAAGAGTAACTTAACTAACGAATTTGTGTGAATGGAATGAAGAACAAGAGTAAAGAGGTGTGATAAAAGATCAGAAATTACTTTGACCAACAAAAGAGAAGTTGTGGAGAGCCATAATCTCTCAAATCCGAAATGGACATGTCACATAAAAGAATTATGCTCTGCAGTGTTTCGCCGACTTGCTAACAAAAATACGTTACGTAAAGTCCCGAAATGTACCTGAACTGATATACCCATCTGCACGTTGCGTAGCCGCCGTTATTCCGGTAAGTGGAAGAGTTAGACCTTGTTAGCGCGCTGTTTGTAATTTCTTGTCACTTCAATTAATATTGTCTGTGGAGGAAGTTCACAAATACTTCGACTGAATGTCTTGGTATATTGCCGAGGGCGGAAGAACCTGAAGATGTTGGCTCCATGTCACCTGGAGAAAGTAATCAGGCTTTTATTTCTCTTCCTTTATAATTCCGGTTATCGATTCAGAAAATTGATTAAGTCTTTACATTTTATTCCGTCAACTTTCTTTTTTTTAATTTTGAAAATTCTTGTCCTTATTTGGTTTGATTCAAAATTTATTCGTTTTCCTGTTTGCAACAGTTTTTTGAAGAGATCTTAAGAATTTCATCTTTGAGTTAAAAAGACAAAAAAAAACGTCTGAAGTCTCAAGAGATTTTTCTAATTAGTCTGTTCCCGCAAAACAGGAGTGTCTGATTATTTTCAGTGGTTCCGATCACTGAAATATATTTCAGCAAGGAAAAAAGGATTTGGATTAGGGTTTGGGTTAACAATAAGAGGACCGCGTTTAGTAGGAAAGAGATATGAAAGAAGTTCGGGATGAAAAAGGAAGTGTTCGTGAGTCGGGGTTTGGGAATAAAGGAAAGCAGGAATAAAAGAGATAAAGGGGTTTTAAGCATCGGGGTGAAGGAAGCTTTATATTCAGAAAGAAAAGAGAGAAGGAGGGAAGGATTAGAGAAAGAAAGAAAGAAAGAAAGAAAGAAAGAAAGAAAGGAAGGAAGAGATTAAAGAAAGAAAGAAAACAAATAAAGAAAGAAAACAAAGAAAGAAAGAAAACAAAGAAAGAAAGAAAACAAACAAACAAAACTACGGGAGAAAAGAAAGAAAGGAAGGAAGGAAGGAAGGAAGGAAGGAAGGAAGGAAGGAAGGAAGGAAGGAAGGAAGGAAGAGATTAAAGAAAGAAAGAAAGAAAACAAAGAAAGAAAGAAAACAAAGAAAGAAAGAAAACAAACAAACAAAACTACGGGAGAAAAGAAAGAAAGGAAGGAAGGAAGGAAGGAAGGAAGGAAGGAAGGAAGAGATTAAAGAAAGAAAGAAAGAAAACAAAGAAAGAAAGAAAACAAAGAAAGAAAGAAAACAAACAAACAAAACTACGGGAGAAAAGAAAGGAAGGAAGGAAGGAAGGAAGGAAGGAAGGAAGGAAGGAAGGAAGGAAGGAAGAGATTAAAGAAAGAAAGAAAGAAAGAAAACAAAGAAAGAAAGAAAACAAAGAAAGAAAACAAACAAACAAACAAAAATACGGGAGAGAAGAAAGAAAGAAAGAAAGAAAGAAAGAAAGAAAGAAAGAAAGAAAGAAAATATTGGAAGAAAAAAACTAATCCCTAATGATTATTCATTAGAACATCCACACAACCAAGCACCTGGCATTCCCAAACGATCACCTATCTATACAATGACCAGACTGAACTTTGCTTAACTTCGACGATTGTAAGAGAAGCGGTGTTTCAATGGATTGTGGCCGTAAAAGCAAATACTGTTTCGGTGGAAGAAACCGACCAACAACATGTGAGCATGATCCGATATGAAATATCTTGTCAGGAAGGAAAGTATATATATATATATATATATATATATATATATATATATATATATATATATATATATATCTTGGATAAAATGGTTCGATTCCAAATTTGATGAAAGCTACTTAAAGACACTTGAAGAATGTTAAAAGTCATTTCCATTTGTCAGTCATTTCCTATCAAATATATATTCTCTAGAATATGTATTACTGATTTCTTAAGCAAATATATATGTACACATACTTACTTATACGATGGTGTATTTATTTATTGTTGATACCACTGACTTAAATAAATCAGCATCAATAAGTGGGCCGCTGAAATGTTCTAGAACCGAAATCATTATTCTGACGTTTTGATCTTTTAAATACTGATTTTTAATAATTGGTTGGACCAACAAGTTTTCAGCAGACACTTGTATGTCCAAGAATCGATTCATTTTTCTTGATAGTTTTCCTTTTAATCCACATCTTGTGAAATTTGATCTCATTCGAGATCTCTCTCTTGGGTGGCTTTATCAGAACGACTCAGATATCAACCAGTCGTCTTTTAACGCCACCAAAGAAAATTGCTTTCATTTTATCTCCATAGAGAAAATGTTCTGCCTGTCATCAGCATGGCTGGTTTTAAATTCTAGGAGAGCAACACTCTGCGCTTTCTTCTCACATCTTCCACTGACATGAAGTGAAGCGACTATATCTAATCAATTGCTACATCTACTGCAAGGAAAGTTGGTTCACTGTGTCGTACCAGAAAGCTTTTCTCATCAGACTCCAACTTACACATTTATAAATCTACCATTTGTCCGTGCATTGAATAATGTCATATCTGGTCTGGTGTTCCTTCTCTATATCTGCAGACTCTTGACAAAATTGAAAGAAGATTCTGCAATGTAATCGATCCTGACCAGGCACCTCGGCAGCAATCAATTTCTCACTGACATGATGTGGCTTCCCTCTGTCTTTTCTACAAATATTTTAATGATAATTATGGGGTTTTTTTTTACCCTGGTGTACCGACTACATGAATTTAAGCGTGCTACTAATTTGGCAACTCTTACCGTTTTACTGATGAAGTAGCAAAATGCAACCAGCATTTCTCTTCTCGCACTTCACATCTGTGGAATTCCCTTCCGATTTCTTGCTTCCTTGATAACTACAATTTTAAAAAATTGAAATACAACGTCAGTTGCCATCTTATGTCATCTTAAACCCTGCTTTGTTTTTTGTCCGTTCCTCAATCTTCCCTACTAAAGTTTTCTCATTCACTTTCAATCCCTGTAACCCCCTGCATTCTAGTGACATTATCACGGTGACTGGGGTGAAATGATAATATATATATATATATATATATATATATATATATATATATATAAGGTCTTCAAGGGTCTTCAATAGATTTAGGGATTTTTAATATTCTTAAGGATGTAGGATCAGTTCGAGGGATATCGGAACGGAAGATGGAACTACAGAGCCGAGTTCAAATTCAGAGCTAGCCTGTTGCGTTCGCTTTTGCATAAATGTCTTTGGAAAAGGCATGAATCCATGTCTCCCTACAATGGGTTAATTAGCAGGGAAGTTGGGACTGTCTAGTCTTGGGAGACAACAAGTCTAAGAGAAAGAAAACAATGGATTCCAAACGGGAGAAACTTCTGCGGCGAATCATGTTCACCTACGTCCTGGAGGAATATTTCTCAAAAATAATCTTCAATGTCTTTCACTCCATACCAAACAATCAAAAGTTCTTTGGTTCAATCCAGTCGGATGTACATCGCTAAGTTAGTTTCCCCAAAATTTCAAATCTTTATGATTTGCTTGATTTTGTTTAGCAGCAAATCAACCTCTATGGATTAGTTAATGCCGAAATACAAATATTTTGAAAACAATTTTATGGCTTCAACTAAATATAATTTGAACGCAATTATATGCCTTCAGCTACAGATAAAATGTATTGTTGAGCATTTTGCATTAAATATGTATTGTTGGCTGGTTTATTTTGTTTAGCAGCATATCAACCTCTATGGGTTATTTAATGCTGAAATAGAAATATTTTGTACATAATTTTATGCTTTCAAGATAAAGGTGTTTTTAAGTATATATATATATATTAGATCATAAAATCTATTTTTGCTCTCTTTATAAAAAGATGTACTGTTGATTTTTTTTTGTTGGGGTCATAGGTTGGATCTGAGAACAAGAGCAATAAAGAGGTGGTTCCACGCTCGTCAAAACCTCCAATCTCCAGATCAGTGGCCTTGCTGCCGAATGTAGTTTATCGTCATACCCAGAACGGTCATTCAAATCTAGCGGGGATTTATTTGTTACTATCAAACAATCTTCGTAGTTCAAACCATTTATAGTTTTTTGTTTTTTTGTTGTTTTTTTGTTTTGTTTTTTCTTTTGCTTTTTTTTGTTTGTTTGTTTGTTTGTTTTTTGAAGTTTTCTACATGTCATTCAACATAGAAAAGAACTAGCTGTAGCAAAATTGTCGTTCTTCTGAAAAAAATGTCATATGCAACTTCATATGTATTTTAACTATTATCATAGGGCAAAGAAAAAAGAAAATTGATAAAGACATAAAGAACCTAATCTAATGCCGATTTTAATCAATCGATTATTAAAAAAACAATATTTGTAAATATGGACACAGAACAATTAATGCGCGGATTGATTTCGTCATCGATGACACCTACTTCCCATCAAATGCTGTAGACTGGGAAAAGTAATCTTCTCCTACTTTTCCATGTTGTTTTGAACAAATTCCAAAATACTCTCCGACCAACATTATTAGTCACTTTTATTATATTCCTAATAAACTAATGAAAGCAGTCAGAAAAATGTTTGCACTATTAATGGGCAGGTTTCAAATGCATAAATTATAGTAGGCTACATGTCATTATTACAATTTGGCAATAGTTTAAAGTATTTTACCGTATGTTCCAAGCTTCACATTATAAAGCAGGTTAATGTTAAATATTACTCTAGAGAAATCTATGACAAAGTGGAAATAGTTTTCATGTGACGTGTTTAGTCGTTTAGGAGTTTATTGGACGAAAGTGATTACGTTGATGTAACTACACATGCGCACAAAGTAGAACTGAAGTTTTAAATTTAAATTTTTGTATGTGTTTTGTGTATATACTATATATATTTAAAAGAAAACACATACACACACACATTCAATGCATTAGCTACTCACTGTTAGTATCTGACCATAATTTTCATTTAAAAATGCTACTTGAATTAAAAGAGATTCAGTTTATTAAGACGAAAATCAATAGAAAGTGATTTAATCGCTGGATCATTGTCAGTAAATTTACGTCAAGTTTCTTACAACATTTCATCTTTCTTGACAAATCCTCTCTTATCATAATGTGGGGCAAAAGTGATAAAAATCTAAACAAAAGGAAACTAAATGAAATCGGATAGACTATATACCTAAAACCTTTAAGAAAAATAATATTAAATTTAAAATTTCAACGTCCACTCTCCTCCGGAAGAATGTGTAGCTACATCAATGTAAGCATCCCTTTAGTTTGATGAATTCGTAAATAACGAAAAGCGTCACACGAAGAATTTTTCCATTCTGTCATAAATTTCCCTAAAATTGTTCTTGATTTATCAAAATTTATGAGGTAAAGCGGGATACAAATTAACACAGATTAAAAAGTAATAGGCGGATTTAGGGAGTAAATTATTATTTCACACCGCAACAAGCATTTCTATTTCCTCGTAAGTGTTACTGTCCTTTTCTCGCCTCATCACTTGAATATCAACGAAAAACAAACGAGGAGAGGAGAATATCCAAAATTGATAGAATGTCATTAAAATTTCACTTATTTAGTACCTTGTGATTTATATGAAGACATTTTTATCACTGCTTTCAAATTATTGTTTTATGTTTGTTAAGTTAAATAAAGTTGGATTTCAAGTGTGACTCAAGAAGCATCTGAAATGGTTTCATTGTCCTAATTTTAGTTGTTATAATTTACCCCACCACATTACATTGTGTCCGAGTGTCTGTTACTTTTTGCTCCACTGATGGGGTAAAAAATATCATTTTACAATCTTCATTTTTTTTCCCGTTAAGTCCTTAAATTGAAATGACATCTAGAATAGCACCTCATCATGACGTTCGCTTAATTCTAATGTTTAAAAATCAGCGTTTCTCAACCGTTTTTTACTTCAGAGTGCATTTGTAGAATAACTCTGGAGCGCACTTTAAATTTTAATAAGGAAAAACTAATCATGAAATTTTGGTTTAGCATTCCCAAAGAAGACTACAGTTTTCATTTTAACGGGATTTATGAAGCACCGGCTTTTTTTAGAGCGGCCAATAAGGTCTGATTAAAACCTCTTAGGGAAGGCAAAAGGGAAAGGATTATCCACTCCTTCTTAAAGATTAAGGAATTTAGCACCCACTTCAATATATCAAATGACAAAGACTTGACTTCGCCATGGAAGCCATGTGGTTGGTGTCTAGCTTTTTAAAAATAAAGATTTTTTAAATATAAAAATAATTCATAAATTAACTGTTAACTTAGGTTGCAACTGGCTACCTTTCAGGGTGTATTTGTGCAATATGGGGACACTGGTTGAGGTACGCTGGCTTAAATAAGCGTGTCTGTTTTTAATTATATGGTCGGTGTGGTAATTTGAAAAAAAGGTGTAACATTGTGGCCGGCTTAATCCGATATTGTTTCCCAAATTTCATTTTGTAGGTAAAAGATTATAAGTATAGTAAATCTGAACATTTGCAAAGACGATTTTTTCTAATCTGAAAACTGGATTTGTAATAATGACGGAATTATGAGGACAACATTAATGCGTTATTTGTTCTTGTTATCGTCCAGGACGAACAACACGAACACAAGAGTAGAAATAAGGAAAGTATATTACACGAAATAATAATACAAGATGTGGAAGGTGTTAGTATGACTGTCAGTCTGGTTGGGAGTGAACTACTATCGGCTCGACTGGATTCAATATTTACTTGCCCCCTGCCCACGAGGAAAAGATGTGGCACAAGGTCGAGTTTTACATGGGTTTCCCGAGCCCGTAGGCTCGGCCAAAAAATGCCCGTGGAAAATGTAAAAACAGAATCGGGTTAGCCAACCTCCCGGAACGAGACTCTGCCCTTCGGCGGAGCCTCGTCCAGGTTCCTCTCTGCTCAGAGGCAGAGAGTTCGTCCCTCTCTCTTGAGAGGCGTAGTATACATAGTGTTAGCAAGAGTTCATTCTGTAGTTATAGGTAAGGACCCATAACAGTTCTGATATTAGTTTTTAAAAGTTACCCCTTGATATTTATGACCGGTTGTATTTCTTCATACGGAAGCAGACTTGACGGCACCCAAAATAGTATCCTAAAGTTCATCTTTGCTCGTGAATTGCCATCAGTCAATATCACGCCTCTACGAGATTCTTCTTCAATTTCTAAATCAGATTAAAGTCGGTCAAACAAGGCCGCCACTTTATGAAACGGAACAAGGCCGCCACTTTATGAAACGGGTAAGTTTGAAACCCATTTTATTCAAATATTTCATTATCTTTATTCACCGAATGAGATGGCACATTGTTGCGCATAAAAAAGGCAATCTTCTTTCTCAGGATGTTTGGCTTCTTTTTGAACTGACGAGATAAATTCCTAAATTGGCTATTATCAGACCTGCATTTGCATTGATCAGGATACCTATAAAATTCTTCACAGTTCGGCGCAACCATTCTTAGCGTTGTTTTCCTTTTTTGCACTGTCTAAAGTTCTTAGATATTTCTCTACGACCGCCTAATCAGATTTACGCCTTATTTGAAAGCTTTGAATTCATAAAGTAACTATCAATTTGAAACTTGCAAATTCATACAAACGGCTGTCGTATATTTGCATATGCACAAAACGAACCGGCTTTTATCATAAATGAACAGACAAATGATGCCATCATTCAGTGAATAAACCTCTATATTCCAGTATTTATTTAACATATAGATAAAGCATTAAGTGCTGAATTATGTGACATAGCATAGTTTAGACAGACAGTTGACGTTTATCCAATGATCCACTGATCATGTCTAACAGACAGGGTGTTCCCCCAAAATTAGTATAATTTAAAATGTGAATATCTGAGTAGCTGTATGTCCCAGGGAAACAAAATTCAAACGGATGTAAATTTTATAACCAATTTCGCAAACCTTCACGAATCTATATAAATAAATCCGAATGTCGGTGTGTCACACTTTTTTTTAAAACTTTACTCCTAGAGGTCGTAGCCTAACATGTCATATGAACAAATTAAAAACATTCCAGGCCGGATCCGGACCAGAAATCTTGAAATTTTGGATTCCCAAGTTTTCATTACTGCCATTGTTTTCCTACGTTCATTTTTGCAACAATTTTTTGGTACGATAACAATTTTTATAAGTTGGAAATAAATTTGGGGATAATAAAAATTAATTGCAAAATCAAGCGGAAGACACCCACAAAAAAAAAATTATTCTATGGAAAGTAAGGACATAAGTACACGAAATCTCTATCTATAAAAGGCTGGATGTGTGTGTGTGTGTGTGTGTGTGTGTGTGTGTGTGTGTGTGTGTAACGAATGCACAGCCGCAATTTTTGACGAATTTGCACCAAAATATACATGCTCATGCTCCAAGTTAGCGGGAAGGCCAGGACCGACTTTGCATTTCCCAACTCCCATCAATGGTGGAAATAATCGATTTTTTCATGCTTCTACGGCAGTTTTCATGTAGTTTGCGGCCATTTTCTACTGACCAGAGTAGAAATATAGCTGGCTGCCACGAATAGGCAAGAAGATTCTATTGGCCAGCGTGATAGCCAACAGCTGACTGACACGAATGTTAACTAGCATGCTAGCATGCAAAAAAAATCGATAGCTGCATTTGTCACAAGTGGGAAAAATTTAAATCTGCATGGCACTTTACTCCAATTGGCTCATTCGCTTGCTTAAACTCAACGTTGATTCTGATTCCGCAGAACTGGGTTCGGTGTGAAAAAGTATTTGTTGTTAACATTCTTTTTTCATTCGGTTTTTCCAGTTCCGAATCCTTTTTTTAAAGCTGATCGTTTTGTGTTCATTTTGTTTAGTTCTTTTTTCGTAACAATTTTGTTTAGTTCTTTTTTCGTAACAAATTTAATGTTTAGTATAGAGCTTAGAAAAAATTCGCAGTGTTAGATAGGCAAGAAGTAAGGCATGTAGCAACATCAGAACGGCAAAGGGCACTCATTTAAAGGCAAAGAAGGGCAAAAATATTTTAAGTCAAGTGATAGCGATTGCTGTATGAGTCGTACGATTTTTTAATCAAGCACGGGCAACGCCGGGCCATGCTGCTAGTTGCCTTTAAATTAAGTGGCGACAGAAGAATTATCATTGAACTTTTAAAACGTTAGCATAAATATTCACGCAATACTTAGATGTAAGGATCAATTTTTATTTCTCTAGTTTATTGTTGCCTATCGCATACGTCAGCAGTATACCTCGCAAAAAGAAATCTCCGCTAACAGAAGACCAGATTGCAATCAAAAGAGAGCGAAGAAAAGAATGTTCCGTGCAAATAAAAACCCAGATCAAACAGCAGCCAAAAAAATTTCCAATGCTAAGAATATGTAAAGATTTAGGGACTTACAAGCTCCTGAACAAGATGAAGGATCAACCCAGATCTCTTCGCAGGAGCTAGCTTAAATGTCGCCCGATATTGTACACTAGCTTAAACTATTTGCCCATAGCTGGCAACTTATCAGGGGCAACCGCCTCGGGTCAGCATGGACCTGCGAAGAACAACAGTTAGGTGGTTTCACACTCCTGAAAACCTCCCGATCAGAGATCTTGCTACCGGACGTAGTTTATCATCATACCCAGGACAGGACCAATCGGGTACGAAAATCAAAGAAGTATTTATATGCAGTGTATCACGAGAAAATAAACCTGGCTGAACCCATCCCTTCCCATCTTACATTACAGACGATATCCTTCGACTTGAAAGCTCGCCTTGCTGTTGATTCCATTTTTTATATAAAATGTATTGCTGGTATTTTTTCTCGTGTTTTGTTTTTGCTTGGGGGTTAACAATTCTACATATGGACGAATTGTAGACTTATAAATAATGGTTTCAGTGATTTAAGTCTTACTAATTAACACATAGCTGGAGAGAGAAGGTAAGTGAATATTAGAAATCCAGGGGAGATCGGCTTTCTGATTAAAACTTCAGAGCCATTATCCATTATATCACTCACACATACAAGCTTGCAGCAGCTGGTATTCCCAAGTGGTCACCAATCTAGGTACTGGCCAGGCTTTATATGGATTAATATCATGAAAGTGTTTTGTTAACTTAGGTGATCATATGAGAACCGGTGTTTCAAAGTGATGAGGGTGTCAGGTACTTACTGGATGAAGCCATCATTTTTCCAGCATCTTTAATGTTGATCCATGTATATGCGTTCCACTTAAGGTCAGAGATGAACTCGAATTCCAGTAAACGGCCGAGATAAGTACACTCTTTGAGAGAACAACCATTCATTAAGATCGACAAAACATCAAAAGGAATTGATTTGTTTGTTTAACTACATATCAACTTCATGGGTCATTTAATGCCGAAATCTAATTTTTCTTGTGAACTTTAAGTAATAAAAGTATTATATACGTTATTCTGCTTTCACAGTTGAATACATGGTAGATGATACTCCGCTTTTGTGCAATTACACGATTGTGTGGACAAGAGATGCTGATATGTGTCTTATGTTGTAGTTTTGTGGAAGTTTTATTTTCGAATACAGTTTAATTTCTTTAAGAGATTTTAGAATATTTATATGGATTAATATCATGAAAGTGTTCTTTCATGTTCGTTGTGTGGTTGATTTTGTTCAGCGGCATATATCCACCTCTATGGTCATTTAACGCAGGAATCTAAATATTTAGAGTAATTTATGCCTTCAACTAAATATATTTTGAACGCAAGTGCAAGCCTTCAGCTACAAATAAAAACTATTCTTGGCAATTTTACTATATATAAGTATTGTTGGTAATTTTTGATATAAAAATATATTACTGGTATGTTTACTATAAAACCGTATTTTTAAACTTTCCCCGTGATTGTTTTTGCTTGGGGGTTAACAATTTGCCTATAACTGGGACCCCCAAACAGGTGCTACCACCGCGGGTCATAGTGGACCTGGGAACAACAGCCATTAAGAGGTGGTTCCAAGCTCCACAAAACTCTCCTGAGCAGAAGTCTTGCTGCCAGATGTAGTTTATCGTCATATTGTCACACCCAGGGCTACATAAAGAATTATATATATATATATATATATATATATATATATATATATATATATATATATATATATGCGTGTGTGTGTGTGTCTGTGTGAACATGGAAGTCAACACTCAAAGGCGACAGGCTGTATCATGCTAGACGCAATCGTCAGGAAGCCTGATGTCTGCTTCTAACATGAAACAGCCTGTCGCCTCTGAATGTCGACGTTAATGTTCACTTTTATATTTACACACGCTCTATCTCTGATATTGAGCACTTTATCCCACACCTTAAAACTATATTTCTTCATATATATATATATATATAAATATAAAAGTGAACATAGAAGTCAACACTTAGAGGCGACAGTCTGTTTCATGCTATATGCAATTGTCAAGCCACGTGTGCTGTTATTTTTCTCGGCTCTTTACACACGCTCTATCTCTGATATTGAGCACTTTATTCCATAAATATAGCACACCTTAAGACTATATTTCTTTATATATATATATATATATATATATAAATTTTATCCAAATTGTCTTTTCATCTGAATTATTTTCAGAAATTTAACATATAAATGTGTGTGTGTGTGCGTACAGAGAGAAAGAGAGAGAGAGGGGGATATGGGAGTGAGAGTAAGCGGCCGAAACATTATGATGAAACAATTTAACGTATGTAAACAGAAGGGCATTGATGTGTGACAAATCCCACTGATTTGGAGTGTACTTTTAATTCCAGACTTCGTTTATAAAATTTAATTTTGAATTCTGGGAGAGAGTAAGCCGTTTGCAAAAATCAGCCTCTATATTAAAATATTTTTTGTTTGTTATTTCTTTCTCGGTTTTTTTGCCAGTCGGTAGATAGACTTGTTTGGAGATAGACTTTTTAATCTTCTCAACACAGTCTATTTCCTCTGGCATCTTCACATAGGTGTGGTTATATTGATTGCTTCTTTTCATCGAATCTTGAAGATTTTAACTCCTGGTGGATCAACAATTTGTCAAATCGACGAGGAGAAATATTCTCTTGATAATATCAATTACGACCAAAGAAGCATTTGTTTTTGTTTTTCATTTGCCAATACGACAGATTTTTCTTTCCAACATTTTCTGTATTCACTTGGATGAATTTTTTTAACAAATTAAAATTTATTGAAACAAAACAATTCCAGAACAACGTAACAATAAACAATTTTTTCTAACCTCTGACAGCCGCAATGATGAAGAAAGCATTACCTTGAACCATCGCCAGTGAGACACGCTGCAAGAGCCACTCCGTTTCGCGAGGCTCGTCCCTTAATCGAGACGCAATCGCGCCAATCCTCCGAAGGAACGCCATCAAACGAGGGCCAATAACCCCTGAAGTCTCCACTGCCAGAGGAGTAAAAAAAAAAATCTATCAGCAAGAGAAGAATATTTAACTATTTTTTTTTATTTCTGCATCCCGGGCGACGGATCCTGGCTCAACCGCAGACCTGATCAAATTACCGGCTGAAAATGTATCCGCACAGGTCGCATCCCAAATCAACGACTTCCCCATTTTAAAAGGGAAAATGCTAATGCCATCCGGCCGCTTCATATCAACGCGGTCGAGGCCTACAGGTTCGATTTGGGAAGGAAACCCAGCTGCATCCAAACCTCTTTTGATGGCAGCATGATGTGGAAAGCGGCCGGCACTACGACGACAGGAGAGAGGATGCAAACCAAACTCATCGATGGAGACTCCACATCTGCATTTGTGACGCTCACATATTTTGAGTCCAAGACGGATCCCGACTCCGACTCGAGTGCACTCATCATCTAGAAGGGTACCGGTAGATGAAGAGGGCTCTGTGTTGAGCCAGGCGCCACTACTCGGTTGTGAAGCAGATAGTAGACAGGCGAGGCAATGCTGATCCAGAGAGAGCCTCAAATTAGAAAAATTGGCCTCGCATTTTATTTTATCCCAGCTTTTTTGTTTTGATGTGTCTAGTGGGAGAGAAAGTAAAATTGGATGAATTAGAATCAGAAGTTTTGGTCTTCTAAAATAGATTCAAAGTAGAGGACACCCTTCCAGTCCCCCTATTTACGCAGCATACCCAAGTTTGAATGTAAACCGGATTTTGCTACGGTAAGTGATGACACATTTCGCTGGCTTCACAAAATCACGCGAACCACTCTCGACGCATTAAATATTCACGAGACTTTCGACATAAAATGTATAAATAAATTTTGTTGTTTGTGTTTTTTTTACATATAAATGTCATTTTTGTCTTTATTGATGGCAGGTAACGTGAAAAACCAAATGAAAAATATTATATACAGTGAAACGAAATCAGTTGACATAGATAAATAGATAGATAGATAGATAGATAGATAGATCTGAACAAACTAAAATAGGATGCATAGGTAGGCGTGAAAAAACTAAAGTAAATAGGATAGATAGATAGATAGATAGATAGATAGATAGATAGATAGATAGATATTGATATGAACAGACGATAAATAGATAGATAGATAGATAGATAGATAGATAGATAGATAGATAGATAGATATTGATATGAACAGACGATAGATAGATAGATAGATAGATAGATAGATAGATAGATAGATAGATAGATAGATAGATAGATATGAACAGACTGAGAAAGATAGGTAACTATGAACAGACTGAGAAAGATAGGTAACTATGAACAGACTGAGAAAGATAGATAACTATGAACAGACTGAGATAGATAGATAGATAGATAGATAGATAGACGATAGATAGATAGATAGATAGATAGATAGATAGATAGATAGATAGATATGAACAGACGATAGATAGATAGATAGATAGATAGATAGATAGATAGATAGATAGATAGATAGATAGATATGAACAGACTGAGAAAGATAGGTAACTATGAACAGACTGAGAAAGGTAACTAGGAACAGACTGAGAAAGATAGATAACTATGAACCGACTGAGATAGATAGATAGATAGATAGATAGATAGATAGATAGATATGAATAGACTAGATATGAACAGACTGAGATAGATAGATAGATAGATAGATAGATAGATAGATAGATAGATAGATAGATAGACTGACTCGCTTCGAAATAATACTTACTATTTTATTATGCTGTGCAGATGTTCTTGGAGATTGGACCCTCCATCCATTAACTTTTCCCTTATTGTACGTCGCAGTTTGGTAAAATGGTGTCTGACATGAAACTGTATACGATTACTATCAGAGCATCGCTTTCACTAATACAAGGCAGATATTCTATTATCACAGTGTGGGACATTTAATAATACAAGTAATAAAAACCCTACCCCCCCAAAAAAAAATTAAAGAAATAAAATTAAATTGCTTCAACTAAATGCCCAGACACAACTTAAGCAAAAATTTAGAAGTTTGAAAATGTCAAGGTTCCAATATTTTCAGCGTTTCTTATCTATGCATAATTATAATTAACGTTTTGTATTTTTATATTTCCCTTCACCTTCATACGAATATGTGGTTACATCAACAATGGCTTTATTTAATCCGATAAAGTCCTTTGTCATTAATTTTCAATATATATTGTTTTAATATATAAAATGTATATATTCTCTCATATATTGAGAGGGAGTCTGCAGCAGAAATACGTCCCACATGTATCTCATAGAAACACCTCCCACATATCGGTAAGACATTAGCTAAATGAAGACATCATCGCAACTTGCAAAGGTCCACTGCACAGGTGAAAGTCAAAAATGGGGGAAGATTTCTGCCGCGTGATCAAGATTATGAACAAAACGAGCACGCTGAAACCCTCGGCCACGATGACTTGTGACTTCGTGCTAGCACAACCACATAAATACACATTTCGATCACCTCTTTTGGTGAGAGGGCGAAAATTTGTCTTTATATATATATATATATATATATATATATATATATATATATGAAGAAATATAGTCTTAAGGTGTGCTATATTTATGGGATAAAGTGCTCAATATCAGAGATAGAGCGTGTGTAAATATAAAAGTGAACATAGAAGTCAACACTTAGAGGCGACAGTTTATTTATTGCTATATGCAACCGTCAGGCTTGACGATTGCATATAGCATGAAACAGACTGTCGCCTCTAAGTATTGACATCTATGCTCACTTTTATATTCATATATATATATATATATATATATATATATATATATATATATATATATATATATATGAATAAAAATGACAATAGGAAAACTGGTATTGTCATTTTTATTCATAAATATTGTCTCTCTACTGATTAATTCGGAGAAATTTTCATATATCTATATATATATATATATATATATATATATATATATCGTATATATTCGTGTAATAATTGGCGGGGAAGAGGTTAATATATACATTTTAAAGTGATCAAAATATGTTGCATTTGTAAATAAAATCCACTACCATAATCTACGCATATATATATATATATATATATATATATATATATATATATATATATATTGTACTGTTTATATTTGTATTGATAATACCCTACTAATTCGTGAGCAATTATACAATCTTTAGGATCGCTGACAAACAAGGGCTACTAGTTATCCTGGTAAACTCTTCCTTTAGGATTACTCTCCTTTGGGTCGCGACTATTATAGGTATATCCGTAGTTTTTAGTTACTACAGATTCTTTTGCGTTTTTTTTTTTTTTTTTTTTCAATTTTAAATTCCTGATATTTAATAATTTTTGTCATATTCTTTAACAAATCTACTTTTAGTTATGGTACCGCCATATCTCAAGAGAGTTTATGATCATGGCAGTCTCAAGAGAAAAACGTTCATTTAACACATCGTTTTTGTTGTTATTTTTCTTTGTTCTGTTTTGTTTAATTTCTGTTTGTTTTTTTTATTGTTGTTGTTTTGTTTTTCTCTGATCATAAGTTACACTTTGCCGTCTACCGTCCTTACGTTACTATCCTCTAGAACAAGGTTTTTCGAACTGTGAGTCCCGACACTTCATTGGGTCGCGAGATAAATGAAATGGGTCGTGACAAAAAAGAAACAAAAAAAAATACGAAAGTGAAAACAAAGTAAAGAATATAAACAACTCTAAATGTTGCACAACACTCATAAATCATCGCTAGTTATTCATAGAGGTAAGTTAATTTTATGTATCTTGTTCGTCAAAATCGTTGCAGACTGAGAGAACTCATGTCAAAATTTAGATAGGAAGGTTTGCAGTGCATTTGTCTGCATGGCCTTAACGCTACCTTAAGATTGTTGAGTAATCCAGTTGCAATTCATGGCAAAAAATGAAGTCAAGTATTAGTACATTCTTTCTGTGGTAGTAAGATGATGTCTTGTGTTCCTTTGAAGTTTCGGAATTTTGGTGAGTTGGCTGTTCTTACGGCAAAATTTAAGAGCGGGATATCTTTTTTAAGTAATAATTTTCTATTCATACCAATTGAAAATACAAATAGATACATACAATTCCAATATGTGCAGATCATAAGAAATATACATAGAAATTGTCAATGCTAAATGGATAAACCTAATGAACAGAGTTTGTCTTTAAATTATTTCACGTAGGTAATTAATTACACGTAGGTAATTAATTTATTACATGTAGGTATCTTAAGAGGCACGATGGCGTAATGGATACCGGCTCGGATTGAGGAATCGGAGAGAGCCGAGTTCGAATTCCAGTTGAATCGATTACATTTACTTCCGTGCTAATAGCCTTGGGAAAGGTACGAATCCTCTTCTTCTCCCTCCAACTATGGGTAAATAGCAGGACAGACCGGGTTCTATAGCCTCGGGTGGCAACTGGTCTACCTCAGAAAGAAATAGCAACCTACTGCTGAAAAAAAAAATCTGCCTCGTCAGTCATGTATAGAAAGATACATGATCGCCTAAGCGTGTATCATGCATGGAAATTAACTGAATGAGGTATAACAGGATGGTTTTTGCTATGGGTCACAGTAAAAGAAAAATGGTTGAAAAATGCTTTTTCTAGAAGAGATTTTAAGATCTACATGCACGTCTGAAAAATCGTCATATTTAGGCTAACCATAATTTTAGCGTGGATCAATGCACGTACGCCATTTTTTTTTAGAAAGGCAAATTGGGTAATTAATTTTGTTTTTCGCTCACTTTTTATTCTGTTTTCGCGCCGTCTGGGGAAGCGATGCCCACTTCTCTGGTTATTAGCTGTCGTTGATAATTAAAGTATTTCTCTATATCTTATTTTCGCACTCGATTCCCATTTATTTGGCTTTTCGCTTCATTATAACTTGCCATAATCCATTCCATTTCTGTCTTTTCTCATAAGATGAACAGTGTTTTTGCTCACAGTACCGTCGAAACCACCTTACAGTGACGATCTCTGTCACATGAGAAGTTATCATTATTTACATTATTGACGCTCGGACTAATGTCCTCATCTTTGTTGCTATTATCGCAAACTTTCGGCCGTTGTGCCTTCCGGTCTTCTCCTAGTGTATGCCGATCCGGATAAAACCTTTATTTAATCTACGGGGATAGGTTGTTATCGTTCCGTTGTCTAGAGATATTTCGTTCAGTTCTTTTAACAGTATTTAACTGTTCAGTTATTAATCGGTTTGTTTCCACTACGTCCGTGTCTATACTACCTGGTCCAGGGATTGAACTCATAATTTCTATGTCGTAGCATTTACGAAATAACGCTCTAATCCCCTGGTCCGTGAAGAGCGGAACAGGAACAATCTTCCACCGTAGATAAAATAAAGTGTTCAGTTCAAAATTTCCGAAGATTACTGAAGATATAGCCAGAGGGCACAATGACCGAAACGTTGTGATAATAACAGCAAAGATGTGGACATTAGTTTGAATATACATAAGCTAAAGGCTCTTATTAATACAGACATCTTAATGACGGGTTCTGGATTTGTTGATCTTATGCTGTTCGTCTACAGGCTACAAAATAATGACAAACGATTTCTTTTCCCACACAATGAACGCTTATTTTGTGCAATTTTTCCTAAATATCTGCACTTAAGACAGTTAAAGTATTTTTCTGTTATTTGTTTTTCCATTGTCATAAGCGGAGACCAGACGACCTTCAAGTTCAAACAACCAGCGCTAAAGACATTGTCAACAACTCAACAACTCAACCACGAAAAGATGTCTCCGGTTTGATATTTACTAACCTTAGTATGGTACAAGATAAAAAAAAAATGCAATCAATTCACCCCAATAAAGGCGATAATGCCACTAAGGCGCAATAAGACTACTGATAGTGAAACAGAATTAAAAATGTTTAGAAGGAACCGGAAACCCGATTCTAATCAGGAAACAAGTGATAAACATCTACACCTGTTGAAAAGGCCAGGGAGGTATGTGAACCGGGCGATAGGCGAATCTATGTACTTCTATTGAAAAAAATGGTAACGGTGGAGTAATGGACAGCGGCTTGGACTGAGGAATCAGAGTGACGAGTTCGAATTCCTTTCGAATCCATTCACTAATACCCTTGTGAAAGGTATGAATCCTCTTCTTCTCCCAGCCTTGGATGGCAACTGATCTATAGCCTTGGATGGCAACTGGTCTACCGCAGAAAGAAATGGCAACCTACTGCGTCAGTCATGTATCGAAAGATACATGATCGCCTAAGTGTGTATCACGCATGGTACATAAGTAACTGAATATAATCTCATTGTTTCCTGTGTAACGAGTTCAAACTTCAATGGATAATTACTTATTAATGTGATATTCCTTCGTTATGGTAACAGGAGGTATGTCCTCTTTTTGACATCGCATAATACCTCATGTTGCCATAAGTGAATTTCGCATTACTAAGAAAGAGAAATGTATTCCTCGAAATGTTTACTAACGGAGTTAAGTAATATTTTATACATTTTTTCACGCCTATTGTATCTAGTGGCTTTCACTGTAGATCAACTGGCAGCAAATCTCCTCCACTCTCCAGCACTTTCCTCAGTATTCTTGCTGATTTTTGGAAATACTACTTTTTTCATCGGATGGCCTTCATTTTGCTAGGCTTTAGAAGGATTACCGAAGCGCACTTATATTGATGTGTAGAATAATTTTAAGCTTTATAACAAAGTACACACCTGACTTCTATCCTCTACCTTCATCAGACCGAAAAATGGACTGCTGTTGCCATATTGGAGCAGGATCTGCCCAGACGTCACGTTCCAGTCTTGATAGAATTCAAAAGCGTCTTCGAGTCCTTACAGAAGAAGAATTATTTTCCTCACTCCAACCTCTCTCTCTCTCACTCTTTCTCTCTCTCACAGGCGGGATGTGACAAGCCTCTCACTGCTCTATCGCTTCTACCATGGAAAGTGTTCGGACGAACTGCATTTCCTGGTTCCACCAACGGTTAGGACCCGCTCTAACCATTTACATAGTAGCAAACCATCCACACTCTCTCCGTATTCCATCGGCGAGAAGTAAGTTCCACTCGAACAGCTTCTTCCCGCGAACCACTGCCATGTGGAACAGACTCCCTAGATCACTACAATATCGACCATTTCAAGTCTAGAATCAACCGTTATCTTCCCTTCCTATCCATATAAACTAACCCTTTTCTTAACACTCTACCACTAGTGACCCCCGGGCCTTGTACAGTGTATTAATTATTACCTGCTTTTAATAATGAAAAAAAAACACTGACGAAGACAAGTTTTCCGAAGTAATTGATTTCGTTGCTGATTTGAGTGCAGAGAAACCAGATTTCTGCTTTTACTCCAAAAGTAGATTGATTGGGTTTTAAGTTACGATGCAGATATTTCAAGGCCAATACAGTTTTAATACAATCTTAACTCTATGAAGCATCACGTTAGGAACAAATTCCCTGATAATTTCTGGTAATATTGGTTCTTTAGGCGCTATTCTAAGTAAAAATGTGTTTTTTGTTTCCATTTTCCTTAGACCCTTTCTTGTTGTTCCCGTTTTCCTCCATAATATTCTCAGAATCCTGTTTTCTTTATTTTCTTTGTCTTTCTTTTTTAATGCTTTCATATTTTTTTCTATGCTCTCTTAGACATTCTTTTATCATTCAATCTGTTATAACGCTTCTTTCTTTTCTTTTTATTTCTTTCTTCTTCATTTTTATGTCACTTTTATTTATTTTGTCAGTCTTTCCTTTTAGTTCTCTTTGTTCGCTTTTTTGAATTTGTAGCATTGGGCGTGTAAAATTGAGCAGAATAAGTTAAGATTCAGGATTAAGAAGAAAAAAAATCTCAAAATTAAAAATACAGTCACACAGGTTGTTAGAACTATATGGTATTTCTGAAACACTATATATTTTATAGGCTCAGTTGATAGCCACAAATCCCACAAAAATCGTAAAAGAATTATACGGCGGAACCTTTTCATTGGCCCGTGAATTGACGAATCATCTATTAGCGATAAAGCGAGATTTTCATGATAAAAATTTTCGGCTTCTAAAAATTTTGAAGTGACAATGTTCATTTCGTTGTATAAGGGTCCAACAGCTAGGATTCATTCTCTCTCTCTCTCTCTCTCTCTCTCTCTCTCTCGCTCTCTCTCTTTGTCACTGACAATTAGTCGGCAAAATTTTCCTGCTGGGGGACAACAAAAGTAAACAGTGCATATTATATACGTTGTGCTATTTCATACTACCTTCTCCTGATAAAAAGAAGGATGATTTGATTTTCAGTAAGAACTTATACTTAATCTTATGTAATGTCGTCACTATGTCACCATTTGGATATTTATCCTCTTTTTCTTTTTTACTTTTTTTTTTGGGGGGGGGGGTTATTATAACGTCATTCTATTCGTTCTTTTAATCCAACAATGTCCTCTCTTTCGCTCTCTGCTCTATTTCTTTATTCTTCCTTTCTTTCCTTTCTTTTCCTTCCTATTCCGTGTCTCATCCTTTCATCTTTTTCTTCGTATTATTAGTTCTTTCGGGGTTTTTTTTAATAATTCCTCCTTCCGCCTTTCCGGCAATTCTCTTTTAACTCTTTCTCTTTCTCTATTCTTCTTTTTCTGTTTTTACATTTTTAACCTCGTCCCTTTTTTCTCCTTTTTTCTTCTTCTCTCTTTCTTTCTTTCTCTCTCTCTCTCTCTCTCTCTCTCTCTCTTCATTCTCTCAAACAAAATCTCTCTCACTCACTCTATCTTTCTTTCTCACAAGCAAAATCGCTCACTCGTAAACACAATCTCTCTCTTTCTCTCTCTATATATTTATATCTATATATCTATATATTCATACATATATTCTTTTTGAAACAAAATCTCTCTCTCTCTCTCTCTCTCTATCGATCGATCGATCGATCGATATATATATATATATATATATATATATATATATATATATATATATATATATATATATATATATAAGTTATAAGGAACTTGGTAAACCGAATTGGTAAATCCAAAGAGGATGAAATCCTGAGAGCTCAATGTCAGGACAGAGCTAATATGTAATGAAAAGGGTACCTTAAAGTGTTTTTTTTCATTACATATTTTATATATATATATATATATATATATATATATATATATATATATAATAAAAATGTGTTTATATGTGTGTCTATGTGTGTGTATGTTTTGGTATGTATGTACTCATATATATCTGTATATGGGTGTATATGTATGTATATATGTATGTATGTATGTATGTATAGTTAGACGGATAGATATAGGGATACATTGTTTATTTGTTTTTAGATGGGTGTATGTAATTGTATGGAGATGTAAGGTTTTATGTATGTAAGTTTATGTGCACGCATGTCTATGTCCGTATGTATATATGCGTGTAAATGTGCATATATATGTAGGAGTGTATGTGTATGAATGTATGTGTATATGTATGTATCTGTGTGTGTATTTATGTATATATATGTATACATGTATGTGTGTGTATGTATGTGTATGTGCATGTATGCATATGTATATGAGAAAATATATATATACGTGTATATATATATATATATATGTGTGTATGTGTGTACATGGCTATATATATATGTGTGTGTATGTGGGTACACGCCTATATGTATGTATGTACATGTATATGTTATTGTGCATGTGTTTTTGAACATAAAAATATAGGTCCTTGCTAGATTAGATAATCGTTATATTCATTTTTTATAAGTTTATATTTGATTTGTAACCTGCAGTCGATATTAATTTTGTCAAATATTCTTAATTACACAGCGGCCCTTTCAGTAAATATCCTTCAGTTATAGTTTCCCCCGCCCCATCTCTCTCCCCCACCCCTTCTTCTTTCCTTTCCTCTCCCTCCCTCGTCTTCTGATCTTTAAGATTAGATCATCTATTGTGTGCGTATGTCATCACAAAATGTATCCTTTCCGGTACACATCTTTAATGTATTAGACATCCGACAACATTCATATTTCTCTCACTTAAACCGTCTTCGACTCACCTCTCTAAAACTTCTCTCTATTAAATTTTAATCCCCCACCTTCTCTCGTATGTTACCCCTCTCTTTAGCTCTAACATTCGTCCCACACTCTCATACTTACACTCTCTCTAAATTCTATTTTTATTTCCGGAGTTGTTTTTTTCTGTTTTCTTTTTGAATTTGTAGGTCTGATGAATTGGATCGTATTTACGATTCCAATGGAATAAATTATGACCATGGAATATTAGTGTTTAAGCCTTTTTATTATATCCTTACTCTGTCCTGGACATTGAGTTCTACCTGGATTCTATCCTCTTGGAATTTTATTATTCAAAATATATATATGTATGTGTATGCATCTATGTATATATATTTATATATTTTGCATATGTATGTGTATGCTTACCACTAATATTATCTATCTATCTATCTATCTATCTATCTATCTATCTATCTATATATATATATATATATATATATATATATATATATGTGTGTGTGTGTGTGTGTGTGTGTGTGAGTGTGTGTGTGTGTGTGTGTGTGTGTGTGTGTGTTAGTCTTCAGTTTTTCCTTCTTTTTAACTGGATCTATTGTAATTTCTTTCTTTTCATTACACCCATTCGTTTTCATTGAATTTTTTATCCGTCTTTTTCTTGTTTCTTCAGTTTTGTGGCGTCTGCTTTTTTTTTTCTTTTTTCTTTCAGTCCCTTTCTTTCTCCCCAATTTTCCACCATTTTCAACTCTCTCTCGCTCCTTTCTCTCTCTATCTCTCTCATATATATATATATATATATATATATATATATATATATATATATATAATTTATTTCGATTCTTTTCACAGTTCTCTTTTGTTTATTGACACCATTCATTCGTTTCTGAGCTTGAACATTTTTAATCCATTTTGTTCTGTCCGAGCTTAGAACTTGCTTTAACTTTAATGTCTCTTGAAAAAACTATGGTATTCAGGAAACCTTGCAACTGTCACAACTGAATGGAAATAGATTGGAATTTTTTTTAATCTAAATTTTCAATGAATCCCTCGAAACATATCACTTGTGACTACACCGTTGATAGTGATGAAACCACCCAAGTGTTATATTCACGAATTAAACAAAAACAAGAAAAATGCATTTACTTTTATCGTCAGAATAGAAAGCAAATTGAAAATGGCGATAATTATGGTTGGTTAAAAAAGAAAGATAAACAAGAAAATAGCTCACTTTTTTTTCTTTTCTTTTTTTTTTTTTTTGATAACTGAAAGTGTAGCTTCATTGTGAAACTGTTTTTTTTTTCTTTCAGATAGAAAACTATTTAACTGAAAACGTGGCTTGATTGTAAGATTGTCGTTTTGTATTGTTTTTTTTTTTTTTGTTTTTTTGTTTTTTTTTTTTTTTTTTTGTTGTTTTTTCCATTTCTGCTAAATCTGACAATTACCATTCCTGAAAATATCTTTATCTGGGATACTGAATCGGTGTGCGTTTCAATGTTTTCTTCCTTTGACGCTGCCTATTCTTAGATGCTTGATACAAGGGGAGTTCATGATAATTCGGGGTCAGGATTTATTTCAATATTCAATAAACGGCTGCGGTTTTGATAAAAGAGTGGTTAGGAAAATCATTAAAACGGTCAAAATTTTCAAAAGTTTCGGTGGTTATAATAGTAAGAAGCTCGAGATAGTAGGAAGATTCCCTAAAAAAAAAAAGAAAAAAAGTCCCACCATATCTGTTAGACACCTGAAATTACATTCCGAAATGCTATATCTTTGAGATGTAAAACTTTTAATGCCGACAGGATTCAAATTGGATTCTGAATATTATGAAGATATTCTATTTATTTATCACTTATAGAGTTTATAGATAATGATTTTGATTTTTTTTTTTTAATTTTGCACAATTTCTTCGTAGTACAAAATTTAAGTATAGAATGAAAAAAAAACAGAGACATGTTGAAAATTACAATCGAATAAAAGAAAAAAACGTTATTTAAAAAGGATTTACAACGTAGATGGAACCCTAATTTTTGTTGAGGAGGCTTAAAATTGTTCGAAACCAAAAGTTGAACCACTTCTACAACTTTATTTACTTCTAAGAAAATTATCGATATTTTAAAATATTTATAAATAGTGTTATATTTATAAATATAGAAATAAGATTTGAAAATACAGTCAATTTTTTGACAATAGAAATCTCAAATAGTTTTAAATTTGTATCTGATTGGGATTAAAGTTTCATTCTTTTCTCTCCGTAATTTTTAAAATTTTTCTAGATTACGATTTTGTTGAGAGTGTGTATGTTCATACATCAGCAGTAACAAACTTAAATTCAGCCGAAGAGGATATAAATGGTGAAGTTTATTTAAAAATCATGTCGATAAAATGAAAGGAAATAAATTATAAGATTTGTATTTGATGCCACTATGAGCTGAACAATATCGAAAATTACATGTCAATAATGATGCAAAACCTACGAAAATTATAGCAGGAATTGGATAATTCAGATTACTTATCGAAAAAAAATAGACTCCAAATTGGATCTATAATTAAAGAATTACCTGTAACATATCTTTGGTTAAAAGTTAATTTTGTGAATTTTACTCAGCAATTTAAGAAGAAAAAGACACAAAGATTGTGCAGTGATTTGAATCTTTAAATTTTATTCCCAACAAGATCGTCTGCAAATGTTAGAAAATGTAGCGGCATTTTTAAAGGGATCTGATTGGTAAAAATAGTAATTTGACAATATAAATTTCAATGTCTCTAGAGTTTCCTTTTGCTTAAAAATAGAAGCTTTAATTCTGAAGGAAAATACAGGTTTGTTACGTACAACTTTTTTTTTGTTTTGTTCTGCTTGGTTTTTGTTTGTTTATTTTTTAGCTTTTGCAGCTCTACTCATTTCTTTATATTTTTAATTCACATCGAATGCCATTGACGTACATCGTTTAACTCAAATGATAGATCTAAGGTGATAAATCCCGCGCCACCGAAAAAGGAACCATCCTATTCTTTCTAAAAAGAGTATTTCCGAAATTATGTTCTTTTCCAGTATCTTCTTTAAATGTCATCCATGACTTCTGCTTTTAAGCATACAATAGATTCAGGCAGCTAAGGACAATGATGGTAGGGGTGCGGGGAGTGAAATGACTGTTCGAGAAGATGCTGTGTCTATTCTGACGTAGACAATATTATTAATTTAATTTAATTTAAAAGCACACGTATAAAATACTTAAGTTTGCAAATCTATAGAGAAAATTATGCATTTGTTTGCTTCTCAAGGACCAAAATAATCTATTCAACAACAACAACAGCAACAATAATAATAGTCTATCTTTGAAGATCTTCAAAGTACTATCAAACTACAAGGACCTTGAAATAGAAATCTCAAAAATGTGGCACATGAGGACATCAAACATTCCAGTTGTAGATGGAGCCCTCGGATTGACTGGAAAAGGTTCCGACAGAATCATTGAAGCAATCCCTGGTAGCCGAAGCCTTAAAGAAATACAATAAATTGTACTCACAAGTATATCCCACACTTTACTAAGGGTGTTATCTATGTAAAATGGGGTGTGATCTTGTGGGATTTTGTTATTTTTGTTTTTTTTACACAAAAATGCTCAGTGGAAAATATCATGAAACCATTTATGACCTTAGGTCATTGGCTGGGACCAACAAATGAGTATATACCATAAATCAAAGGAAATATAATAATAATAATAATAATAATAATAATAATAATAATAATAATAATAATAATTATTATTATTATTATTATTATTACATCCTTTGCTTGTCTTTGGTCATTGGTTATGACCCTGAATTCAATTAAAAAAGAACTGCAGGTGAAAAAGACATTTTTATACTACTACTACAACTACTACTACAACTACTACTACAACTACTGCTACTACTACTATTATCATTATTGTAATTTTATTTCCTTTAATTTCTGGTGTGTACACATTTCATCCCAGTTCCCGCCCAGAGACCCTAAGCTTAGAAATGGCATCATGACATTTTCCACTCACTCACACACACACACACACACACATACAAAAAAATTTTACATAGACAAATCTCTTAGTAAGATGTGGGCTGTACTCGTGAGAACAATTTTTGAATTTTTTTAAGGCATGGGCTTCCAGGAATCCCTTCAATGAGTCTACTGGAATCTTTTCCAAACAATCCGAGGGCTCCAACTACAACAGGGATTATTGATGTTCCCATGTGCCACATTTTTGAGATTTCTATTTCAAGGTCCTTGTATTTTGATAGCTTTTTAGATCTTCAAAGATACATTGCAGTCCGCAGGGACTGCCATATCAATAAGGAAGCACTTTTTTTTTCTTTGTGTTCTTTAATAACAATGTCTTGGCGGTTACCGTTGATTGTTTTGTTTGTGTACACTGTGTAGTCCAATAAATTATTATTATTATTATTATTATTATTATTATTATTATTATTATTATTATTATTATTATCAATATTATAATATTATATTTATTATTAATAATAATAATAATAGTAATAATAATAATAATAATAATAATAATAAGAAGAAGAAGAAGAAGAAGAAGAAGAAGAAGTTCTGTATTCTTTGTTTTGTTTTTAAAATTCATGGAAGGTATTTTTTTAATGTAATGCATGTTTTGCGGGCGTCCGTTTTATTTCAAGCAACTCACTTTACCCTGTAAATGTTTCTATTTAAACCGATTTTCTTCAGTAAATTGGTCGAAAACTTCAGAATCTTCTCGGTGGTTTATTTCTTGTTTGTTGGTTCGAATACTACAGACAGTAAAAGGGTAATCAACAAACATCGTAAAATATGTGATGCTCGTTAACGTAATCGATAAACAAGAAAGAAATCACTTTAAAGTCTGTGTCGGACGGTAGGATCAATTTGAGAAAGCCATTTTGAAACAGCTATTTTCTTTTTTTTTTTTTTTTTTTTTTTTCACTCCACCTTTTTCTTTCAAAATGGAATACCAAAGCGTTCCGTTTGGGGCTAAATAAGTTACAAGTGCGTTTTAAGTACTACACGTTCTAAAGAATTGTCCCTTGTTGGATGATTTGAAATTGCTAATTTAATACCGAAGCCAATATTTTCGGCAACTGTCGATGCGAGAAGAAAGCGAGGTTTACCATCTTATTTTCCCTTTCGGTTAGATGCAAGTAATGTCATTACGTTGGACTCTGACAGCGCGGAAGCTTAACAACTGTTTTTACAGTTCGAAGACAACATCTCAATTTTTCTGAAAATAAATTCCTCAAAACGTTAAAGCTACCTGACAATATTTTACAACTTCTTACGCAAAATGATTTTATAAGAAAAGTTTAGACAAGAATGGCTGACTCAATTATCCCCTCTGTACACTGTTAGGACAGAGGTTTTCTCTTAGAGCTTGCCTAACTGTAACTCTAATTAAAAAATTCTTTGAAAAATACCAAAGTTCTGTCTGTTTTCTCTCTCTGACGAAGATTTAATAAAAGCGAGACATGTTAGATTGATAAACGTTTCCTATTTGTTCTTTAATCTATCATCCTGTACAATTCAGATCCATATATGATCTGCATTTTGTCTTTAACTCATATATATATATATATATATATATATATATATATATATATATATATATATATATATATTAATTATGCGAATGAGTAAATATAGGTAGGTATATGAAGGATCAATTGTATACAGATGCATATAAATACTCTATAGTGTAAGAAAAATACAGTGTATAATGTTAAGTAACAGAGCTACCGAGCTTCCATTTTTGAAACATGGTTAGAATTGTGTAGCGAAAAAAACATATTTAAATCAATTAATTTATAATATTAATGCTCTGTAAATTTACATTGAGCACTATTTTGTAAAAATAAAAATATCTATAAGAACACCGGATTATATATCTTACTGTTATTTCTTTTTATTTATTTATTTATTTATATATATATATATATATATATATATATATATATATATATATATATATATATGTCTGTGTGAATGTGTTTCTACTTTAAATAGACGGTCCTTAACGTTTATTCTAGTATGGTGATAAATCCACCCGGGACATCCTTCTTCCAATCCAACCTTTTTTTAAAATGTTCAGGAAATTTACTGCCATCTTTTAATTCATGCTGCGAATATTCTGTAGGAAAACGTTTCATTAACGATAATTATAATGGTCTTAAGGCATTTGAATACGGCGCAATTATATTTAAAAAAAAAAAAAAAAAGAAAGAAAAAAAGAAGCATTGATGGCGAGTTTCTGTCGCTTGATGTGGAAAGCCTTCCAAAAACATTTAAAACCCTATTTGCATTTCAATTGGTCAAGTGCTTTTGTACTGTCTACCATCTTATAACGGTCATTTGAGAGTGACGCCATCGACTTGTATTAAATTCTTATATATCGATCAGGTCGATCTTCGTGAGAGAACTGTTGAGTCAAAACTAGTGAATAATCGATAATTTAGGAGTTTATAGAATTTATTATATATCATTTAGAAAGCATATATTTTCATAATCCACACAGACAAAAGGCTACCAATTACACACCAATTACACAATTTAAACATCTTAAATATTTTCATCTGATCACTTCTTAACGGAGAACTTTTCCGTTTCCAACTTTTACTAAGTTTATTCGGTGTTTTAGGCCATTTTCCGCTTCTTTTTTTTAATCATTTCTTCCCAAGCAAGAGAGTAAATACACTATAACACAATGGCTTACTGAATGTGAGCGAGATGAGAAAAAGAAAACACTATTAAGGAGAGAGAACATTAAAGTAATAAGAATCACGATGATCGAAGATAACGGCTGATATTGAATTTAAACTTTTTAAAAAGTTAACTGGGAAATAAGAAGCCGGAACAGTTTTCACAAGCGAGAAGTGCGAGAAAAGAACCTGTTAGCATAGAACTTGCGGTTACATCTATCAATTTTAAGTGTAAAATGATGATACCTTGCCGCCAATCTAGTATGCACTTAAAATCATAAACTCTACGTAACATAAAAGAAAGTAATATTTCTTTTTGTTGAATAAAGAAAATGTGGCACAAGGCCATGAGAAGGGATGTGGAAGGCCGAAAGTTGGTTAAATTCATCAGAACCATTTCCATGAAAGTATTGATAGAAAAGGCACAGGGAAGTTACGTTACGGCGGTGGCAAAGAGACTGAAGTCGAGATGCCAGGTCAGGGTCAATAATATTGCAGATTCTTCTTTGGATTTTTATCAAGAATCTGTAAATATATAGCAGGAACACCAGACCACGTATGGAAGCAATATACAAAGCAAGGACGAATAGTAAGTCAATCAGTATGTAAGATAGATTCTGGAGAGAAAAATTATCATCTTTTCTAGTAGCAGACATCGCAATTGATTCAATATAATCTTTCCATTTCATGTCTGCGTAAAAATATTTTCTTTATAAAAAAAATCTCACTTTATGTCCAGAAAAGAAAATACTTATACAAACATAAGAAATATTTTTAAAAAAACGCTGAATCGCAGTACACACACACACGTGCGAACACACACATACATATATATATATATATATATATATATATATATATATATATATATATATATATGTATGTATGTATATGTGTGTGTGTGTGTGTGTGAATGTGGGTATGAGGATATATATATATATATATATATAAGAGATTAATACAGATATAAAATTTGTCACTTACCAGATTGATGTGATATTCAACACCTCGACGACAGACTTTCGTAGACAGACGCTCCAGCAATCGTTCCGCCTACTCGGAATGATATACAAGAGCAATTGACTGTTTATTTTCTCGCTTTTGTTATTTTTATATTAAGTTAAAGAAAATTTGATTGTGCACTTCTTATTAATGTAAGGTTGATTTAGTTTTCTTATTTCATTGCGTGCATATGTCTGTGCACGTGTGTGTGTGCATCAACGTGTTTCCGAGTGCGCACGTGCTTGCACGCGTACATGCTGGTATGTACGTACCTGTAGAACGTCGTGGTTATATATATATATATATATATATATATACACACACACACACCTAGTGAGCCATATTTATAAACGCCTATACATATGCGTTTCGCTTTGCCTCTTTAGCCGACTTTCCCTGACGATCCGTTTAGGTGAAACCTAGGTAGGTTTGTCTGGCTCACTAGGTTTATCTAGGTCTGCTCTACGGTTGTATTGAGCTCTTTTGTTAGTTGTTTACTCCTATCGGGTTTTTTTCTTTGGGCTTCAAACCTGTATCTGTGAGATTCTTTTCAACAGACTTTCATGTTTGTAGCTCTTTCTTTTTTTAAAACCTTTTTTTCCCTCGAGATTGATTTGATTATTGGCAAATAAAAAATTCGAGGGGTTTTCGAAACGAGTATAGTTATCTATATTTGTATATATATATATATATATATATATATATATATATATATATATATATATATATATATATATATATATATATTGTGTGTGTGTATTTAGGTAGCATTTTTTCATTGATGCATCTTTCATTAAATAATATAGACAAGTTTTGTCTATTTATTTTAAGCAAATTCCTTTCATATCGTCTGATAAACTTAATAACTTTATCATTGAAAAGCGAAAGAAAATCAGCATATTGATACATGTATTTTAATTTTATCTAAGCTTTCGGCTTGCATAAGCCATCATCAAAGATTACAATTACATTATAATAAATTGAACAATACACAGACATAACAACAATGATATTCTGTTAGGTTTGCATAGAAGATTTCCAAGCAACGACAAACTCGTGCATCCGAGACGCTGCAAGCGAAAATCGCACCGCGGCCCATGAAATCACACATGACCTCGCGAGAGTGAAAACGAGAAGTGTTAAGTATGGGAAGCCGTTGGTATAAACCAATGACTTCTGTTACTAATTATAGGTATTTAAGAATATTTGTGGTGTTTTCATAGTTTACTTTGTTCAGTTTTGTTTAGTTTCAACTGTTTTATGTATATAGTTTCAAGAATTTTTAGTTTTTGTTTATTGTTTTCATGTTTAAGTATAGTTGTGTTTTCAACAAGGATTTTACGTAATTGTGTATGTGGCCAGGCATGTTGTTTTAAATGCCTAAAAATGTTAGAATTATCATTCAAATGTAGAGTCAAGTGTCGTGAAAGCCAGTTTGTGGTGTGACCAACATAAATATTATTTAATCCTGTGAAAAGGCAAATTGAAATAGCCAAAGAAAAATGGAACACCCTTAACAGCAACAAACAGGACATCTACGATAAACTAAAAGATATAACTACCCCAGACCAACTGGAGAAAATTACACATAGACTCATGGAAATTATCAATAAATCTGAATCTCAACACTGATTTAAAATTATAAAAAAACAGAATGCATTATACAAAGGTACTAACACTCTTCCTAACAAAATTGATAAATTCATTAATTTTTCCAACTATGAACTAAGCACCAAAAAGAATTACTTAACCTTGGACCAAACTGTCATATATACCGTAAGTAGAATCGACTTTTAAAAAAAAATTGAATTTGAGATGCTATACCAAAACATTGTTAAACTCCAGGATGAACAACTAATAGAATTTAATGACATACTTAAGGCCGAGGCATTCAAGGGTCGGCATGATAAAAGCAGAAACTCCTCAAAAATACTTTCTAAACAACTAAAAATTGAAGAACAAGAACTACGCAACCACCCTGACATTATTGTAAAATAAGCTGATATGGCCAACATTTTGATCATCCTAAACAAATTGGATTACAACAAAAAAACTTGGCGCCACATACTCCATGATCACATAAAGTTTAAAAACTTAACAAGAACCCGACCAACCAACTAAAGTCAAAGATTAATAAACTCATTATTGCTAATAATGCTGAACAGAACTCTTTAAAACTCCCTAAAATTGTTGGTGATTATAGATCTGGCTACATATACTGCACTATAAAAACGCATAAACCTAACTATCCTCTCCGTCCTATCATATCGCAAATTCCAACTCTTGTATATCATCTAACAAAATACATTAACCAACTTATTACTCCCTACCTTCCTTGTAAATATAGTGTAAAGTCAACATTAGAAGTAATCCAAATCCTAAAAAGTGAAAAACCCGACAATGAAATCATGGCTTCACTTGATGTTGAAAACTTATTTACCAATGTTCCTGTTAGTGAAACTATTGACATAATTATAAGAAATATATACAGTAACTCATCTTTACACCCAACTTAAAATTAATCCTACGGAAAATACTATTAGCTTATACTACTGAAGTCCCTTTCTTAGATCATAATAATATATATATATATATATATATATATATATATATATATATATATATATATATATATATATATACAACGTGATTGTATCTCCATGGGTTCAGTACTGGGTCCTACATTTAGCAATTTCTACATGTCGAACCTCGAAAATAAGATATTTACAGATTTAAAAAAGCTATCCATCTATTTAAGATATGTTGATGATATCCTTATGTTAGTTAAAAATACAGATGAAATACTTCAACTTCAAAAACGTTTCCAAAATAATTCTATTC
>OZ010591.1:56101021-56166021 GCA_963932145.1 Acanthosepion lycidas | reverse complement strand
CACATAATGAAGAAAGAGGGCTTGGAAAATCTAATACTCACAAGACCGATTGAAATCAAGTGAGTGTCATGGTGCCTACCTAGACCGACAGAATGAACTCTTCCGAAGGCCATATATATTACGCCTCTCAGAGACGAACGGTATTGAGACGATATTGAATCGAGTCGAGCTGATAGTAGTTCACTCCATACCAGTCTGACAGTCATACTAACACCTTCCACTTCTTGTATTATTTTTCGTGTAATATGTTCTTTGTTATTTCTACTCTTGTGTTTCGTGTCGTTCTTCCATGGTCCTAACCTTGGACCATAACACTGAGACAGGACAAAACATTGCATAACATATCTAATGAGCTTGAGTAAATGGGTGACGGAACAGAGTTTAGGAGAATAAATAGAAAGGCAACATTTATTAAGAACTGCAAGCGACAGAAAGTTGTGGAGAGCCATGACCGCCGACGTCCTGAGAGGACGAACTGTTCTCTGTACTCTGCTCTGTCTGGGTTATCTTTAGCGGCATTTAAAAACCAATTTTGAGCCAGGTTCAGAGGGAAAGTCGCTTTTGATGTGATGATAAAGCACACACACACCTAATAGTTACCCTCTGACTTTGATTCCGATTATGTCATGCTGCATCTCTGTGATATGGACACACTGAGACGGGCAGATGAACGTACCTCAGAATGGAACAGCGGTTAGATCTAAATATAGGGTTAAGTGGTTGGATATGTACGTTTGATCCTCATTGGGGTTAACAAACCTTGGAATTCATTGATTTGTTATGTTTTTTTACGGATTATCAACACTTTGTGGGTTATTTAAAGTCAAAACATGGATTGTAAGAATAATTCTTTATTTGCGAGTGAATTTTACAGTTTTTTTAAAGTAACACTGTTTTTACCAGATAGAATTCCTACTGTGTAATCATAGCTTGGAGGAGATGGATTCATACCTTCCCCAAATTTTTTTCGCGCAAATGAACGTAACGAACCCGAGTAGAATTCGAACTCGCTTCTCCGAATTATCATTCCGAGCCGCTAGCCATTACACCTTTCCGCATATGCTCAACACTTTGAAAGTGATCTGATATATCATTATTGCCACAGGTAAGCACACTTAGATAGATAGATAGATAGATAGATAGATAGATAGATAGATAGATAGATAGTACACGCCTTTACTATAAGATTTATGCAGTTTACAACGATGAATAAGAAGAAGGCAGCTTCTATAATTATAATAAGTGAATTTATTCTGATGTCACGTATATACGCATATATATCAAAGCTTGTGGGCATGCATGTGATTCTGTGTGTAAAAAAAATCGACTATTGCAAGAGAGAGCATTGAAGGATAAAAGCCTAACAATCGGATGTTAACGAAACAATTCTAACTAAAAGAAAACAGTTACACATTCCCAAGATAACAGACAAAGGAAGTCGCTTGAATTTCTCGTTCTGAGAAAATAGTGTCAAGAGAAAGCGTGAGGAATGTGTGGATAAAACAAGAGATGTAGTCACGCACATCTGTAAACACAGGCACGCAAGCATGTTAGAAAGCAATAACTGGATGTAAATTGCTACATTCCACTCATAAGATCAGGCCTATTTCAACTCACTCAACGTTATCTCTTATCTCGCGTATCACGAGACGAGAACATGTCAGGCCCACTTCCCTCCAGGGCGACGAGAGATTTATGTATTGTAATTATTATTAGAAGACTCGTTGTCTGGTCATCAGCAAGGGGAGCAACCTAAGATGCAACCTGGATTTGTCAAACTCAAGCAAATACAGACATTTTACTATTTGGAAAGTTTGTTTGTTTTTTTTCTTCTTTTTTTTTTTTTAACAGACGATAAAAATATGACACCGAAAGCCGAAAACACACGGAATAGCAAAATATAAAGTAACAAGAATATTTAGTTAGAAAGAAAATGTTATATCGTCGGGGTGAATGATACATAGAGAAGAATGAGTTCTTAATATATTTATTCAGCATGAGTACTCGGTGCTCATGGATACATACAAAAAAACACAGAACAATAAATTACAAAACAATTAGCAAGACAACTTACAAGGAATAGAGGAGGGTCAAATACTGTATAGCCAATCGAAGTAAGATCAGTTCGAATATTAATCAGCTTAGTATCAAATTATTAATCAACTATTAAAGTCCTTAATCATAGACTATTTAAGGCTATCAGCCAAGCTATCTGGTAGAGTGCTGAAGAGGTGATAGCTACTCAACAACAGAAAGAAAGAAAATCTATGTAATATGAAACTTTCTATAGAAATTTACAATAGTTTAAAGTCGCATTGGAATAGTGAAAGATGCCTTCCAGAAACCAAGTGCAATATGAAGAAACAAGAAAATTTAATTGGAAACGAAGATAAGACAGCTGAACTGTTACGTGACATCAGTCTTTATATATATCGGTGAATCATAGTTAATTTCCTCACAGATGAAAAAGAATATTGAGACAACAGAGATTTGGTTCTACAGAAGGCTGCTGGGAATAGCATGAATGGAGGAATTTTTAAATAAAATAGAAAACCGTACACTTAGAATTAGAAATAGCAGCTGAAAGTTTTCTTGGGCATATAATGTGGAAAGAGGGCTTGGAGAATTTGACACTCACAAAATATACTAGAAGGGACAGAAGAAAACAATACGTAACTTACTTAAAGAGCTCGTGTAATTTGATGTTTGAATTGAGAGGCATAATAAGAAGAGATATTGCTAAGCGTTACAAACGATAGGAAGTAATGGAACGCCATGATCAGCTATGTCTTGAAGGGACATGGTTCATCACAGAAAAATATTGTAACTACAATAAAGTCAATACATCGGCAACTTGAACTCTATTACAATGACTAAGTTATTTTACTCATATCCTTAAAAAAAATTAAATATAGGGTACCCAATAAAAATTTATTCTTCGAGAAAATACACCAGTTCTAACTGGTCCATCTCAGTGGTGCTCTAAAACCCAGACGTGAATGTTATGTATTACTGTATCTGGAGTATACTCCTGGCTCACTGAAACATGACAGCCAAATAAATTTCTTTCTAAATTAACTGCTTTTTTACTGGGCACACTTTATCTATCTATCTATCTATCTATCTATCTATCTATCTATCTATCTATCTGATATCTGTTCACCATCTATCAATCTATTTTTCTGTTCACTATCTAGCTATATTATTTTGTTCACTATCTAGCTATATTATTTTGTTCACTATCTAGCTATATTATTTTGTTCACTTTCTATCTCATTCTGTTCACTATCTATCAATCTATCTGTCTATCTCATTCTCTTCACTATGAAGTTAGTTATTATTTTCACTATCTATCTCATTCTGTTCACTATATATCTATCTATCTATCTATCTCATTCTGTTCAATATCTATCTATCTATGACGCGTTTCCTATCTTACTATGGTAGTGATTTGCATAATTTTTGTAAATCAATTTGGAGACCAAGCTCTTGATTAACACAATATCACATTAAATTGTTAATTTGCGTATATAAAATCAATATTAACACTTACTTTATCACAGTGTGTATAAGTTATATTCTTAAAATTATTTTATTCATATTCTTAAAAAATATTTTAATCATATTCTTACTTGTATTCTTAAATAAGTGTGTAATTGGTCTTCACTCTTCCCAGTTAAAAAATTAATACCTGCTTTTCAAGACATGATAAGGATATCAGAGTTTGTATTATATGTTGATTGGACACTCGAGCGTCTCCATCTGAAAATGGAGGTTTCGTTGAGCAACACGCAAGAAATCAGCCATAGAAGCTATGACGTTTGGTGATAGACAAGTTTTGTCGTCAATACGAACGAATCACATAGGAGAATCCAGTGAATGCGGTTTTAGTTTATCCTTAATGATAGGGGGTTGTAGTCGTCCGGATTTAAAGGAGAGAGTAAATTCTGTATATTAATCCGATAGTGTTTATCACTTTAAACGCTATACAGGAGAAACTGTCATTAGATCCGACGTACTAAATACACACTACCATAACGTTTAAATTGATTATATATATATATATATATATATATATATATATATATATATATATATATATATATATAGGATTGGTGTATACGGAATAAATTCCAATAACCAAAAAATAATATTCTTAAAAGAGTGCTCAATACAGATTAGAGAAAATATAATTTATTCGAAAATTATACCATAAATATGTCATAAAATTACTACAAAAATAGCCATTTTGTTTCAACACTTCTGGTGTCTTATCAAGTGATGGTATTGAATGTTGAATATATATATATATATATATATATATATATATATATATATATATATATATATATATATATATATATATATATATTCATACATGTTTCACTAAATAATATAGACAAGTGTTGTCTATTTAATGTAAATTCTTTTCATAACGTCTGATAAGCTTAATAACATTATCATTAAACGAAGAAAGAAAATCACAATATTGATCCATATTTTGAATCCAATCTATACTTTCGGCTTGCATAAGCCATTATCAAATATGTCAATTACTGTACAACATAATGAATGAAAAAATGTTTCCTAAATACACACTTATATATATATATATATATATATATATATATATATATATATATATATCAGTGTGTATTACGACTAATATGCAGGTCGAGAGACGTAATATATATATATATATATATATATATACACATACATAGCGAGACTCTTCGCAAGCCGAATTGAGTCACTGTCGGTCACTGGGCGTGTTTCCTAAAAATAAAATACACCAAAAATACACCTTCATCCCAACCGTGCGCCGACAGCTTAGTGGTAGAATATCCGCCTGATACCAATTCGGGTTTCGATCTTAGCTAGAGGCAACCGGATGTCTATCCGCACTGATGAGCTGTGTTACAGCGAAACAGTCTGTCTGTGGATGACATTATGACATTATATATATATATATATATATATGTATATATATATAACTTCAAATATGTACCCCATTTGAAATAGACGTTCCATTTTTAGTTTTACTTTGAACAGTATGTATTACGTCTCACGACCTGCATATTAGGCATAATACACACTGATTAGAGTAAAAATAAAAATGGGGCGTCTATTTCAAATACGAGTATCCATTATAATAACGTTTAATGTAACGAAACTGTCGGATTAAAAATAATTGGATAAATTCTTTAGAAATATATCTCATATTTTTCGTTTATTTACCGATTTACAGCGTAATCTTTCAGCTAAGATATTTTCTGTTTCTTAACAGCATATCAAAGATCTATTGTTCTTTCATATTTTTTAACGACTGTTTCAGCTTGCTGGCAGTTCAAAATAAATTCACTCCTTTTATTGATTAGTCTACTCACGTTCTTAAATTCTATCATTTGGAGTTTCTAATTTTTTAATTGTAGTTTAAATTCTATAATTTGTATAAATAGATTACGATTTTCTCGTCCGTTTTTTTTTTTTTTTCTCTCTTTTAGTATTATGTACTATTTTACTATCATTTTTAAGCCCCATATATAATTTGACAATATTGTCTTACTCTGATATATATATATATATATATATATTAGTGGCAGTGAAACCTTTGTTTACACAACTATTGATCACTGCCACTTTAGCAAAGGACAACGAAACAATACTACCACAAAAATTCGCTAGACAATTTAGACAAATAATAAGACATTTCCTTGAATATCACGAAAAAAAAAAGAGATGGGATTGTTATCACAAATAAGAAGACTTAAAACGAAAAAAATAAACAAGTATCTTATTTCACGATGCAAATTTTTATGAAAAAATCGATGAAAATAAAATAATTTTCTAATTACAAAAATCCAACTAAACGATTAGGAATTTTGTTAATAAGAATAATACACGGTTCAAATTAAGTGAATACCACCCTGAAATAACCAGTAGTCTACACAAAACACACAAATCAAGCATTACAATGGAGTCAACCATATCAAGAATTATTAGTTCTTCCCATAGACTATTGAAAGTCATTTCGGCCGATTCACACGTCAGCCCTCGTTATGTATATTCCGTACGGCTAAAATGAACAACAAAAATCTTAAAGTACTTTTTTTTTACTAAGTATTTTCAATTAAATCAGTTAAACTTAAAACATAGTTGATTTGGTTAATAGACTATTTCGACCGGTCCCGTCTTCAGCCCTCTTCCTGTATAGTCCTTGAGGATAGTGAATCTGCCAAAATGCTATATGAACAACACCAATTATAGAAAAAAAGTTACATTTTCCGAAGGATTTTTCTGAAAGTCAAAGTCAATATATTTCCTTTTCATTTACTAACCCTTGTTTGTTTTTTGTTTTGTTTTTTAATTATTACTAAGGCTTATGTTTAAAGAAGAAAACGTAGATATTTATAAAGTCTAAATTCAAATTTAGGACAAGCGAGTTCTGATTTTTGTCGTGTAAAATTTAGCCTATAATGGCATGGAGTTTCGTGGTTAGAATGAGCAGCTTGTTTACCTCCGCCAAGACGATTAATGATGGCCTGGTGATGACAAGGAAATACACCGGGTAATTTTAATAAAACAAGATAAGGAATTTATTTATGAATTTACCCGCTTCAAGCAGACGGTGCAATAATGGATAACAGCTCGCATTGAGAAATCAGAGAGCCGAGTTCGAATTCCAGTCGAATCCATTACATTCACTTACGTGCTGATAACCTTGGGAAATGTATGTATCCTCTTCTCTCCCCGCCAGGACAGCCTTGGATAGCAACTGGTCTACTGCAGAAAGAAATGGCAACCTAATGCGGGTAAAATCTGCCTCGTCAGTCATGTATCGAAAGATACATGATCGCCTAAGCGTGTATCACGCATGGAACATAACTGACTGAATGATCTCGTTTCAGGAAAATATTTTTCAAGTCCGTAGTTTTAACTAATTGTCATGAGGAGGAATGTTCATTCAACAAATTAAGGGTTGTGTCACAAAATAATATTAAAAAATGTTTAAAACAAGGATAAGAAAATTAATTTCTCACAGAAGCGATATACTTTCAAAAGTAGACGAAGAAAGATAATCTGAAATACCTAGCTTTCTTAGTTTGCTGAGAGAAAATTCTTTGAATTGCCGTATCCTTAAAGGTTAAAGGCCGATAATATAATTGGCGTCTATTTCAAATACGAGTATCCATTATAATAACGTTTAATGTAACGAAACTGTCGGATTAAAAATAATTGGATAAATTCTTTAGAAATATATCTCATATTTTTCGTTTATTTACCGATTTACAGCGTAATCCTTCAGCTAAGATATTTTCTGTTTCTTAACAGCATATCAAAGATCTATTGTTCTTTCATATTTTTTAACGACTGTTTCAGCTTGCTGGCAGTTCAAAATAAATTCACTCCTTTTATTGATTAGTCTACTCACGTTCTTAAATTCTATCATTTGGAGTTTCTAATTTTTTAATTGTAGTTTAAATTCTATAATTTGTATAAATAGATTATTCTTTAGTTCTGGCAAGAACTTGAACGTTGGACGAGCTGAACAGAAATGAAACCTTATACATGCCTTCAGACACCCTTGTCATATCAATTTAATTCTTTCTCCTCATTTTATATCAAAAAGAATTTCGCATAGGCTCGTTACTTTCTTCTTGGCTCAACTACTAATTTCTGTGAAGACAAGGTTTTCATTGATCCAAAAGCAATTTCACATAGGCTCGCGAATTTATTTTCATTTTCTTCTCAGCTAACCGGCCAATCTCTGTAAAGGTAAGGTCTTCAATGGTCGAAAGAAAATTTTGCATAGGATCACGAATTTCTTTCCGTCTTTTTCCTCAGTCCTTTTTATTATTATTATTTTATTTTAATTTTTTATCGGAACTCATTACATGTTCATTTCTAAATTCTCTGAACTTTATTCAGACTAAAATAGAACTCAAAGGGCACTATAACCAAAATGTTGTGATAATAACAACAAAAATGAAGATATTAGTCCTAATGTAAATAGTGTTGCTCAGCATTACTTTCATCTTTTATGCTTTAGTTATAATATGATTTTAAAAAACTGCTGAACTGTTCTTTTTTATAATCTCAAGGGAGAAAAAGAATATCTGCAAATGCAAACTTGAAATATTTTGATAAAATCTTCGTAAATTTTTTTAAAGAAAAATATCTACTTGTATCAATCCTGAAAATTCTTACAGAAAACTTTACGGAATGTTTGATGTGATTGGATATCTTCGTATAAAGATCGGAAACATGTTGGACGAGGCGAAGAAGTTCGATAAAATATAGAAAAATTGTTCTATTTATTTATTTATTTTGTGGAATCGAAGATATTTTTTCTCGATATTTCGTCTCTGCATCCAAGCTCTTTGATGAATTTTTGTTTTCTTCATCTTTGTTTCTTTGTAGTTTTTTTTTTTTTTTGTATGTGCATGTGTTTCTCATTGTCCCATTCTCTCTTCCTCTTTCTCTCTCATTAATAATGACTATATTCGCTGACTAAAAATATTTTATAGAAGCAAGGTTGTCCAAACAAAAACCAGCCATCAAAAAATCAATCAATATTTTCAGCTAGCTGAATAGACAAAGAAAGTCATATACACTGAAATATACAACCTTCTTTTTTTATGTGGTGTACCCCTTCAGAGGATGGACAGTGTTAGCTCTCCATAAATTTCTATCCCTCGTAGCCCTAAACAATATTTCCCTTCTTACTATTCCTCCCTGTGCATATTCTGCTATCTATTTGCATAAATTACGTATGTCATTCGATGTTTCCTTCTACCCTTTTATATTCAATATGCTCTGTGAGTGTCAGATTCTCCAAGCCTTCTTTCCTTGTTACGTATCCCAGAAATTCCAACTGTCTCTTTTCTTATCCTCAGCAGAATCGTCGTTTTCGTTGTATTTTTAATTAAAACTTCCTCGTTGCTCATATGGTCCTTCCATGGCCTTCTCGGTATTCTTGAATAGAAGCATGTCTCTATTGTCTCAAGCCTTCACTTCATCTGGGAAGAAATTGTTCATAGCAGAGGAATTATATCACATAGCAGCTGAGCACACATTTCTACAAGCATCTTTCACTATTCCGTTGAAAATATAATCAATTCACCCAAAGAAGGTGATAATGCCACTAAGACCAAGAAGCAAGGAGCTTACTGGAAGTGACCCAATCTTAAACAAGACAAAAGGGATAGACCTCTACTCCTGTTTAAAAGTCGGTGAGCAGTGTGAACTGAGCGGTAAGTGAACCTATCTACTCCTATTAAGGAAAAAAGTCAATAAATAGTAAATTAAATTTCAGATTTTTAGCGAAGATGTTAGAAACAGTGACTTAAATTAGAATTTAAAACGAACAGGAAACCCAATTCTAAACAATAAATAAGGGGCAAAAGAACCAGGCAATATCTACTTCTATTGCGGGAAAAAATTAAATAAATTTTAAATAAAATTTCAGAGTTTAGGCGAAGATTTTAGAAGCATTGGAGTAGAATTTAAAAGGAACCGAAAACCTAATCAGGAAATAGGGGACCGACTTCTTCTCCTGTTCAAAAGATCGTGAAGGAGTGTGAAGCGGACGATAGGTGAACCTCGTATGGTATGATTTTTAGGCACTTAACTGTGCATACCCGTGCACATATATTTGCTCTGTTGATTAATCTGCATCGTCATTCCCTAATGTAACACCCATGATGTCAGCCTGAATGTCTTTGGGGGCTAAGCCTTTTTCTGTAGAAAACTTGTTAACACCACGATGCCAAATTTTGTCCATTGTCCAGAGAAGTCGCTGCCAGTTATTTTGAAGTTTGCTTTGCATAGTCAGATGCCAGTTTACCTGGAAATAAACAATGCATTTATTAATAAGTGCTGAATTTAATTCATGCAAGATTTCTCTTATTTAGCACTAGCAGTAGAGCCCGGCGTTGCCCGGGGATGTAACAGTAAGAGATAGATCAAGTATCGACCATCATAAAGACTGAAAAATAAAATTGACAAAGATTATTGTTTAAGGTTGACGGACACGCATGTCTTAATTATTTTTTTTTTTTTTACGAATTGGTCAAACCCAAACTCAAACAAAAACATTGTTTTCAATCGTTATGAGTCTACCGATTGAATAGAATTTTATTATAAACAATTGTCTTGTAAATAGAATTTTTAAAGCACTGTGAATGTAAAAATAAAGAAAAAAGTGTGCAAGACAATAAGAAACACTACCTGCCAAAAAAAAGTCAAGTTTTGTTGAAATCGGTTGAAAAATGTACGAAATCCGATCCCATATATAAACGAACACACACAACCTGGGTTTTATAATAAGTAATATGAGTTGTCCCCCTTTCATTCTCGCGATGCCTCTTAATCGTGTTTTCAAAATGATTTCGTGCAAAAAAATTTTGTTTTTTCTAATTTTTGGCGCCGTCAGAATCACCGCAAGGTAATTTTACGTAGTCCTGTGAAGTTTTGTTGAAATCGGTTGAAAAATGTAGGAAATGCGATCCAATATATAAACGTACAGACACACACATACACAACTTGGGTTTTATAATAAGTATGATTATTCCTTGTTGAATTTAATTCATGCAAGATTTCCCATCCTTAGCATTACTCCTTCATAGTCAGTCTAGGAACTTTTCAGACACACTCCTATATTAATTACAATATGATGCTATATGAATCTAATATTAATGTAATATTATCTATTATATTATAATATATATATATATATATATATATATATATATATATATATATATATATATATATATATAACAGTCATTCACAATATTAAAATATTACTATTAGTAAATTTTTATTTTTTTAGTATTTGACTTATATTAAATCCCTAATTTATTTGTGGAGAAGTTGAATATTTAAATTCCTAACAACCATTAAATTTAATTTCTTTGTGGAGTTTTTAAACATTTAAATTACTATCAAATGTTAAAATCTGTTTTTATCTAAATTGCTAAAGCTATACCACCCGTCTTCTTCCTCCAAAAAACCTACATACATCTCTTATCTCTTTACATTTTTCTTTTTCTCTTTTTTTCTCCTTTTCTTTTTCCCATATCATTTCCGTTGAGTTGACCGATTAAATAGGCCAATCTCTGATCCTTACACCGTCCTTCCTCAATATTGAGTATTATAATAAAAAGAAATATACAAATAAATTTTAAAACTCTCCCTTCCCTCTCTAAACTCGATTACGTCTCTTACACCATTCCTCACCACTCTCTATGTCAAATTATATAAGCTTAATACTGCCCGTCAAAAGTGTAAATTTTTCCGTTTCACCTTTTCAAAGTGAAGTCTGAAAATCCAGAGAAAAATAAAATTCTATGATGAAATAAATTATTACAAATGGAGCCTTAAATTGGTCTGTTTTTCCTTAAATTAAATTATTCCGTCTGAATTTTATTTTTACTTTTAAGTGAATGTATGGATTGTTTTATTTTTCAAACATGGTCAGCACACTGTGACCGTGATCATAGTTGATGTCATTGAGTGTTGTGCCATCACCCAGGGGCAGTCTCTCTGCCCCCGTGCTATCCTGGCAATGACCAATGTGACTTGGTATTGGTTGCGACACCAAATGTGACGTGATCCTGTTGTCACGCCACCAAATGTGACACTCTAACCCTTGGCTGATTCGGATGGGAATCTGGTTAGATTCGGTATCAGCTTTGTCGTTCCCAGCTTGCCTCCAACTTCTGGTTACCGAAATAACTGCTTTGATTTCTAGTCTAACCTACCCACGTTGTGATTTGATCTTAGGTAGACGGATTCAATCAGTCGCCGGGCCGTAATGCAAGACGAGTCCGATCAAAGGTAACACCGCACAAGTATATGTAAAAGAAAATAAAGTAACAACTCGAAAAGTTCAAATGTGTTAAAAAAAGAATAACAAATATTTTTATATCTGGTTGCTGAATACAGGACTGCGTCTTTCTCCCAACCCGCTTCTATGGATTTGTGACACTTTGTGTTTGTTAGGCGAGTCTTAATATCTTAAGTTGTTTTTCGATAACTGGTTTTTGGTGTCTTCAGGCGATATTCGTAAAACTTGTTTTGGTGGTGTGAGTCTAAGTCGTTCTTCAAAAATAAATTGTTCTTGGTTAGAAGTTGAAGTCGGGATGCGTGGATCTTCAGTCAGCTTCCTGCGAGGCTGGTCTCAGAGCTCACAGCTCAACTCTGTCTGCGTCTGCCCAACTGCAACTAACTCTGTGTGTGTCTAACTGCTCTGGGGACATTCGTTTATATGGACGCCGACCAAAACCGGGTGTGGGCTTGTCGGGGTTTGAGTTCCTCAATAATTCTAAATCCACAATAAGGATTTTCTTTGTTTTCGGACAGGAAAAATTTATTACTTTCCATTTTTGGAAGTCCATTACTTTCTGCTCCAGTGGGGTTCTTAAGGGATTCGTCCTGCCAAATACCTCTTTTCTCATATTGGTATCTCACACCAATCCTCTCAGAGGGCGTCAACAGGTTTCGATTCCCTCTCATATGATTACCTTCACCCACCGCTCACGCCACCATTCAGCCAATGAACGCCCAGCAGCGTGGGTGTGGCTAGACTTGCCTCAGTTTAAAAGTATCACTCAAAGGAAAAAAAAATTATCTTCCTTTTCATTTTTTTTCTTTTCTTCTTTTTCTTTTTTCACCAGACCCCTACGACTCGTAATGTGGCCCTTAATCTCTATCTTAATCGAATTTCATCTGGAATTCGTCAACGAGATTTTCGTCAAATAATCTTTGGGGTTGGCCAAGTGAATCTCTTTGTCTCGTTAATGCCTACGTGCTTCCGTCGCCACAATCTGTCCAGGCAACAAACTCTTATAATGGCTAAGTCTGAACATAAAACAGGTGTTATTTTCCAAAACCAAATGATATCTCCGAAGGATAGTTAATGGTTTATTCCTTCCCTTCTTTTTTCCTTGGGGGTGGTCTAGCTGACCTTTTTCTCGGTCAGTACGTGAGCTGATTAAAATTATCTTCCAGAATTCTGTTTTGTAGGCCACTTGACCAATTTGAAGTATTCATTATTGCCATGGGCAGATGGCTATCTTTTATTCGCCGCGTCGTAACATAAATTAATTCCGACAGATCTGAGATCTTATGAACTTCCTATCTTCTGCGAAAAAAAATACTTTTTTTTTCTTTTTCGCAAATGAAAATAAAATCTCTACCACTCTTCTTTGTTAAAAAAAAATAACATCGCTCATTATGTCTTTTCGTGATAGCTTCTTCTCGCCTTAATTATTTCAGCTTCTTCTCGCCTTAATTATTTCAGCTTCTTCTCGCCTTAATTATTTCTCGTTTTTAATTTTCACGCGACCGTTAGTGTTGACCGTTTCTTTTTTATTAATATGCTTCCATTAGTTTTATTTATTTATTTATTTATTTATTTATTTTTACATGAAGATGAGGCAATTATATTTGTATTATCAACGAGTATGTTGCGTATAGGTCACCATATGTATTTAAATGAGACCGAATTGAACTATGGTCAGAGATGTGTAACGTGAGTCTTCCTGTTAAGCATGTTGTAGTATATCCAATGTAATTATTTGCTAATTTAGATTGATCAGGAACCCATTTCCTTAAGGGACATGTGAATTCGTAAATAATATTACTTACCTGTAATTTGGACCTTACAGGTGAGTTGTTATTGTAAGATCTAAAATCGTCAGAGCTTAAATATACTATATATAATAATATTAACATAATAATATTAAAATGATAAGCAAAATCCGTTACTCGGAGTTTAATGCGGTCACACAATTGTCATGTAGATAAATTATGGAATCATGTATTGCTTTTAATCTTCCTTATAGGGTGTTTCATTAAGACGGATTATATATAAGGGTGTTTCATTAAGACGGATTGAAGTCAGCAGTAAATAAATCAATGTTATTAGTGACAATTTATTTATTTCTCTATTGGATCATGTTATTTAAGTCATGGGAAATATGTGTGAAAAATAATATCGCCCAAATGTCCGCCAAATCTGAAAGAAAAAGAAAAAATCATTAGACGCTTAAACTTAATTCACATTTAAAATCGGTCCAAGTTATTGGAACACCCTTTAATAATCAGGGAGTGGAAGGTATCTTCTTTTTGAATGTATATTTTTTAATTAAATACCTGTTCCTATGCCTACATACAGTCATCAATTTGTTTCCCGGATTTTTTTTACTTAAAACACACACAATTTAAAAGTATCCATAAAAAATAACGTAACGGAAGTTAATTTTTTAAATGTCACGCTCAGTTTAAGAACAGCAGTGTTTAGTTTTTTTACGAAATGTCAAGCGCCATTAGGTATGTTAGCTCGGAATCCAGCCATCTGCCAAGATTATTGAAACTTCTTCATAGACTTATACAGGCAAGGCTATCTATAAACTCATCCAATGTAGACATTTTTAATGTTGAAGCCATGCCATACGAGAAGGTATTAAATAAAAGCAAAAATAACGCTCGTTGAAGATTTGATGAGGCGGAAAGGGGGGGGGGCTCAGCGCGTTGAAAATAAGAAGAAAATCAAAAAGAAAAATGGCAAGAAATGAAAAAGGAAAATTACATAGTGTAACTTTTCCCTGCAACGTTAAGATTAACAAATGGTGTGAAGTAAACGATCTTAAATTTAATTGTTAAACATTTTGCTAACTCAGCAGAGTTGAAGAAGCTATTCAACAAAAAGAATTATATGAATCGTGTGATAAACCATAATAGTAATAGAAATATTAGAAGGGTATATGAAAAAAGAAAGCCTATAGTTGTAACAGCAGAATAAAAGAGTGGTGTCCTTTGAATGGTTCGTGTTTGGTAAGAGATATAGTATATGAAGCTAATGCGATTACTGAAAAAAAACAAATACTACGTAGGAGACTGTCTATATTTGCCATGTGCCATGTGTCTCAAGGACACATGGCACAGTGGATAAAGGCGTTGGTTAGATCCAGTGACAGACCCAAAGAGTGTGAGTTCAATACCCGGTTAAGGCAGTGGAGAACTTTCAGAGGGAAAATTAGCAGGAGATAACTGTAACTGACATCCATCAAACATGGCACGTGATCGAAATAAAGGGTTCAGTTCGAAATTCCAACCACCTGAAGAAGGCCGGAGCGTACAACGACCGAAACCTTGTGATAAATATGGCGACAAAGATGAGGACAATAGTCCGAATAATGTAAATAATGTACGTAGGAGACATCGCGGGTAAATGGAAAAGACTGTAAACATAGAATGAGTTTGAACAGCAGAAAACATAAAGGTAGCACTTATCTTTCTACCTACAATTGAGATGCTATTAACACCGAAAAAATAGTGCGAACAATCAAAAAGCCATGTTGTACAACGGAGTTGGCAATGGTTGTAAATTGTGCTTAAATGAGAAATTATTAATTCTATAGCGAAACGTTTGTCAACTGTTACATACGATAAACAAATTGAAAGTAGTATATAGCCATAGGAATAAGTATTTAATTGAAAATACATATCCTGGGTAGTGGATTACCTGTCACCTCCGTATTATGTAAGTTGAATTAAATGTTTCCATATTTTATCTACCTGACGATTGTGCTACAGCGTGAAACTCTGAGTCACGGATTTTGATTACCATTTTAATATTATTGTGTTATTTTTTTTTTTACTCATTTCACCCCAAGCAAGGCAATAAAACTACTAGAATGCAAATACGTTGATGAATGCTACAGAATATGAGAAACTACTATTAAGAAGAGAGGACAATAAAAGACTAATAATTAAGAAGACAGAAGATAACGATTGACATTGCATTTAAATTTTTTAGATCAAAGTTGGCTGGGAAGAAAGAATCCGGAAAAGAGTCCCACGGGGGAGAAGTGTGACAGAAGAAACTGTTAACACAGAACTTACGGTTTCATCTATCTATTCCAGCTGTAAATCGATGAGACTTTGTTATTATTATACACACACGCATATATATATATATATATATATATATATATATATATATATATATATATATATATATATATATATAGATACAAATATTTAAGTAAATGATCTGTTTATAAAAAATAGCATTAACTACATTTACTTGCCTGAATGTCCGAGAAAATTCACAGAAAATATGTATCCTCCGACAGGGATCGAACCCCTATACTACACAGGACCGTCATTTGGCCTGACGTGCTATGTCATTTAGCTACAAGGAAGTGTCTGATTAGCAACGTCAAATTACTGTTTTTAAGCAACAAATATCCCATGATTTTTCTCGAACAATCATATCTGCTCGAAGCTTATCTGTTATTTAAAAACAATAATTATATAATACCGTACCACAAAAACGGATGTATATCAAAAAGTTCTCGATGCAGATACCTTGAAAAAAGGACATGCGGGCAAGTAACTATAACAAAGAAGGGAAAAATACTTTATGTAATCGCCCACAACCTTGGTTTTGACAATCAGATCTTTTCAGGCAGTGGGCAATAAGTGTTCATAAAACCATACTACAACTATAGCACCAGAAATAGAAAAGAGGAGGAGGTGTAAAAAGAAAATATTTTTTCATCCGGGGTCTTAGAGACCGAAGATATTTTTACATATATGTCTACACCTCGACATTATTTCAGTTCTATTGTTTAACAGTATAGTGTTCTTATAAATTGTTCTAACCAGCTTCTCTTCCTAGCACATACTTTATACTTGGCCTTTTGCCATGTTCATCCTTTAATTTCCGAACGTGATCTGCCAATTTTGTATAAGTGTAACCCGGATATAAGAGAGTTGTCGGGACCGGAGAAGAAGTCTCTTATATCCGAGTTTCTCTTATATCCGGGTTTGGTCTAATTTATATATATTAACACAGGCTCTAATTTGGGACCAGAGAAAATCTCTCTTATATACGGGTCTCTTATATCCGGGTTACACTGTACCTACGTTTCTCCACCCTGATAATCGAAGTGTGGTTATACGAAATTTTCTTGAATTGGCCTTCGGTACAACCTATATAGATCTTTTTTCTGATTACTGTCGTCGCTAACTTCAACCTGTTAGACCAACCAATTGTTCAGTACATCCTGTTTAGGGGACAATTTTTAAAATTCTACAGTTACATAAACCGCTTTTTTCCTTATTTCTTGAATGTTTTATATTTAAGGTATTAGCATTATGATTTCTTACCAAATTAATTAAATTGCCCATACAGCTATAGCTTAGAGTCTGTCTATAGCTTAATTTAATGGTGTTCCTATTGAAAACCTTTGATAGTTCAGATGACTTAGGGAAATATCTTTCAATCTAAAAATATTTTCCTAACTTCAAATAACCTGCAAAAGGTTGATAAGCCGAAAAAATAAACAAATCAATCAAATAATTCAGGGAACGATTTTATTACTGGAGGCAACATTATATATATATATATATATATATATATATATATATATATATATATATACTAACTGACGTACCCGGTAATTCCTGGAAAACAGATGTTCTCCCCAGTTTCCATTCTAATATCCTTTCTTCGGTTATCCGAAAGTAACAATTCAAAGTAATTAGCCTGAAAAAGGCTTTTGTGTATTCACAGACAATATATCTCTTGGCAGGGCTAGTAAAATAATTTTACAATAGATGTATAAATAGACTGATATATAGTTTCACAATAGATCTGCAAATAGATTTATATAGAGATTTTCAAATAGCGTAACATATAGATTAACAAAAGATCCCCAACACTGACAAATAGTACAGTTAAATAATAAACACCTGATTGTTAGCCTAGTAACAAACTAGGTGTTAGTTTAACATGTATGCAATGTTTTATCAATATTGGTTCACGGGTTTAAGCAGAAACAGGATTCAAACAAACAGAGCGAAATTGCCATTTATATATCGAGTTAGTTTCTTTGTATTTAATAAATTCGAAGGTGGCAAATTTAATGAGCAAATGGCGAAATTTGAAACGAATTAATTCCATATTAAATTAAATGCTAAACACAGTGAACCGAGTGCGTAACAACCGGTGACGAACTTCTATCTAGGGGCCCTAGTGGTCTCATTTCAGATTTTTATAAAAAAAAAAAATAAAAAAAACAATTAGCCTAGTAACAGACTGGATGCTAGTTTAACATATATGCAAAGTTTCATCAATATTGGTTCAAGGGTTTAGGCGGCAACTTGATTCAGATACACAGACAGAAATTGACATTCATATTTATATACATAGATATAGAACACCATCAAAAAGACGCTCGTACTTGTATTTTTAAAACTTTTCATATAAAAATGTATTCAGCGTTTGTTCTTGTTCTCTTTCCCATACATATATATATATATATATATATATATATATATATATATATATATATATATATCCAAGTATATGATTGGTATATACGGGATAACTTCCAATAACCAACAATTACTATTCTTAAAAGAGCTTACATAGTAGCGCGAATATAATTATTTATTTAAAAATTATAACATAAATAAGTTATAAAATCACTACAAAAATAGCCATTTTTATTTCAACACCTCTGGTGTATATATATTTGTATTTTGATTGGTCATTTCAGCTTATGTAACAGCGTTTCCCCTTACGAGGGGTGGTTAGTTAATTTGAACATTTTAAAACATTTATTCTACAATCTACATTCAACATCATCACTTGATAAGACACCAGAGGTGTTGAAACAAAATGGATATTTTTGTAGTGATTTTATAACATATTTATGTTATAATTTTTAAATAAGTAATTATATATATATATATATATATATATATATATATATATATATATATATATGACGCTGATTCAATAATAATAAAATGATTATTGTCCGATAGAGATAGCGTTGATTGGCGCTGTCTTTTTAGGTAGGGCTACAAAGATGTATCTTCTAAGATCTTCATTTGTGTATCTACTTTCGTATATTTCATTTATTTCTGTAATCTTGCCGATGCTGTAATCATCTAAGACTGATAGTTCGGGAAAATCTTTCAACCTTCAAAAAGTCTTCTTCAAACTAAAAAAGAAACATTTTTACAACCTGCGAAAGTTCTTCTCAAAACTAAATAATGTTTTTTATCGATTGGATCTTGCATATATAGGGCGTCCCTAAAGTATGGACATACAGGCAAAAATGCATATTTTCAATAAAGAGAATATTGACAAATAACATCTTCAATATGATTTCCATCATTTCTGATGCAGAGGTTGATGCACTTTGCAAAGTTCACGTGTACTCGATGTAATAACTCCACATTGCCCTCAATTTCAGCACATTCACCATTAAACGCATTGAGCGAATGTGCTAAACTTGATGGCAATGTGGAGTTAATTCATCGAGTTTACGTGAATTCTGCAGAGTGCATTAACCTTTGCATTACAAATCATATTGAAGGTGTTATTTGTTAATATTCGAATTTAATAAAATGTTGAAAATTTCATTTCATGAAGTATGTTGTATCTGTTACTTTCATCGGGTACACCTTCTCCTCTAGCATACCCCAGAAAACAAAGAAGTCAACTCTTTCTTCTTTCGACAAAACCATGTTTCATCTGTGGAAGTAAAATCTATATATAGTTAATAAGATTGCCTGTGTGTCCAGACTTTCGAGACAACCTGTATAAAGATAGGGACGTTTGTTTGTACTTCATTCCCTTCTCATTGATATATATGACCCAGTTCTTTTTTCTTTTTTTTTTTTTTGTCATTTACTTACACATATAGATGTGAGAAATAAATAAAATGTTTCAGTCATGGATTAATTGAAAGTCATTCCGATCAACAGTGTCTCCTTGGTTACGCATATGTAGTTTGGTTAGATTAGCAGATAACATCGCCTAGAAAAGTTCAAATGCAATATTAACATCAGAAGTTCTTCTAAGTTAGAACTAATCACCATAACAATTGTCTCGAAGAAACAATTCTCTAATGCATTCTATTGTCTTGTGTTCTTCATATTTCCCGTTGGATAAATCTTTTCGAAGAAAGTTAGGCATACAACAGACGGCCATGACTGACATTATTTTGGGATTAATTTGCATTTCATTGCATTAAAAAAAAACATTAAAAAATAACTGGCAAACCTTGAAGCTGGAATTCCAAGTGGAACCAAAATTTTAGTCTGAATAGAAAAACAATGAAAAAAACCAGGAATAATAATTTAATTATTTCCCTTCAACGAACCCATACTTTTTGATGCATATTAGTAGAAAGATGCACGCATATTCAGGAAAAGGCTGTATAGAGTTTGTGTCTCTTGAAATAATTTCACAGACAAATACACACACGCACATATATATGTGTGTGTAAAACTGTTCGTACATACATATGTACATAAGCATGCACATATTAAATGTCTTTTAATATATATATATATTAAAAAACATTTAATATATATATATATATATATATATATATATATATATATATATATATATATATATATATATATATATATATATATATATATATATATATATATATATATATATATATATATATATATATATATATATATATATATATATATATATATATATATATATATATATATATATATATATGAACGATTTGGGCACCTCGAGGTGGCGTAATGCTTGTTTCGCTAGATTAGAACTGAGTAGTGAGTTCGATCCTCACTGGATACCCCATAATTTTGGCATTGTGTCACATCTGAGCTACGCTTGGAAAATCACTATATGAATGGTTTGCTATATTTATAGAGGAGAGACTTTTTATAGATAGAAAATTTATAGATAGAAAATTTATAGATATAAATAGTGTTATTAATCTGAAAATCGCACTGAAGCGTGTAACTGACAGTCACGATGCAATATTGATTCCTATGTCCACTCTCTCTCTCTCTTTCTTTCTCTCCCTCTCTCTCCCTCACTCTCTGTCTGTCTGTCTCTCTCTCTCTCTATCTCTCTCTCTCTCTCTCTCTCTCTCTCTCTATATATATATATATATATTTATATATATATTTATATATATGAAGAAATATACTCTTAAGTTGTGCTATATTTATGGGATAAAGTGCTCAGTATCAGAGACAGAGCGACTGTAAATATAAAAGTGAACATTGAAGTCAACACTTAGAGGCGACTGGCTGTTTTATGCTAGGCGCAATCGTCAGGCCACCTGTTGACTTCAATGTTCACTTACATATATATATATATTTGATATATATATATATATATATATATATATATATAGTTCAATGGATATGAGTTTGTAATAATCTCATATCCATTCAACTAAATATGCTAGCTCTATCACTGATATTGAGCGCTTTTCAATATGCACTGCGCATATAAAAATATATATAGAAAGTATATGTATATTATACACACACACACATACACACACACGCACACACATATATATATATATATATATATATATATATATATATATATATATATATATATATATATATATATATTTCAATAAAGGTGCAATTAATTTACAAATTCATGAATTATTCATACATAAAACAAATACAAAGGTTAATGATTTAAATGGCGAGAAATCCACCTTCGCGAACAATTCAAATAATATACAAAAACCCCGAACCTGTTTATGAATGAAAAGATCCTGTTTTATAAATTCCAGTTGCATTAGGTCTTTTTATTTTACAAGCTTTCGTCTGTTCCCACAGACATCCTCAGGTATGAAATAGATTGTGTTCTTGTTTTTACTCTCAGTAATAAGTGGACAACGAAAACAGGATTGTAATCCGAAAAATGCTATGAGAAATGTGTTATTGTTTTGGAACGTGCAGTTAAATCATTAACCTTTGTATGAATAATTCATGAATATATATATATATATATATATATATATATATATATATATATATATATATATATATATATATATATATAATATTTAAATTTAAGCATAAGGAATGTGTCTGCGTAGTTTTTATTGTAAAGTTCGGATATAGAGGCCAAAGTTCATGCTTTTCTTCTGTTCTGGGGAATTTTATTTGTCAATATGCCAGACAAGATTTTCTTTGCTACATCATAGCACTCTTTTGGTTTGTTCATATTAAAATTGGTCATCTGATAACGCCAGATTGCATGCAGAATTTGTCAATCTGAATATTTCTAAATTGTCATAGGCATATATATATATATATATATATATATATATATATATATATATATATATATATATATATGAAAAATCGCACTTTCGCCATATTATGCTCTATGAATTTCAGAAAGTAAGCGTTGGAATCGTGACTAAAATTATACAGAAGGTTTATTTAGATCGTGTCCCAGCTGGGGTTAGCCTAACCCTAACCCTCCCGAATGGTCAAAAAGTGGTTTGCCTGACTTCGTAAGGGTGATTTTAGCCTAAATGATCAACCACTCTCCAAGCGACCTTCCTGCTTGCCATTGTGGATATATATATATATATATATATATATATATATATATATATATATATATATATATATAAGCAAATATATGGATATAGATCCGATATATAGATATGAAGAAAAATATACGGAAAAAACAAACAAAAATCCTAATATGCAATTATGCTGTTTTAATGTTAATATAATGTCAACGTCGGACGTTTCGGTCTAGTAGACCATCTTCAGGACATATTCATAAAACATAATTAACATTAGACTATATTTAATTCAACATGAAAAGACGATGGATTTATATAAGTAAGACTAATCAAAACAGACAACTGAAAATTTTCAAGATCAGCGTTCCGTTTCAATATGATCACGTCGGCGTTACGTGGGCGATATTGTGAAAACGTATTCCTAAAATATAGTATTTTGAATAAAAAAGGAAAAGAATTTTATTTTAATCTAAAACTTATATGTACGTTTGTCGAGCATTAATCTTGCTAGAAAAAGGGAAATATTAAAGAAGCCAGGTCTAGTATTCACCGTGCGTGAGAGATAGATATTATGCCTATCTCAAATCCGCCTAAGATTTTTATTATCAATATGTTTTAAAATCTTCACAGAATCAAAATCGAAATTATGATCAGATTTAGTTGTGTGTACAACTAAAGCATTGTTTAAATTTCCGAGGCGAATATCTCGTTTATGTTCGAAAACACGAGATTTTACGGACCTACATGTTTCACCCACATATTTTAAGTCACAGTTGTTGCATGAAATTTGGTAGATGCAAGCATCGGATGTAATATGTTGTTTGATGGTGCTATTTAATAAACTACGGATAGTTCTAGTAGGTAATATTGTAGTTTTAATTTTTAGCGCATTTAAATTATTGGAGATACGTTCGGTCAAATGGTTATTCGGTAGAAAGATGCGACCAAAAGAATTATCAGGGGCAGCTGAAGTGTGCCTTTCACTGATGTAGTTGTAGTAGTGGTCTTCGAGGTGTCATTTTGCGCTGATGAATGAATTTTCAACACTATTTTTAGCTCTCAGTAATAATTGTCTCGGATACGAAAGATTTGAAAAGATATCCTCAATATAACTGAATTCATCATCTAAATATTTTGCTGAACAGATGCAAAGAGCCCTTAAGTAGAATCCAATAATAATACCCCTTTTAGTGTTAGTATCATGGTGAGAGTAAAAGTGTAAATAGTCGTTTCTACATGTGGGTTTACGATATACTTTGAATTCTAATTTATTTTTATTTTTAATGAGTAGTATGTCTAAAAAAGGTAAAGAATTATTAGACTCAAGTTCATAGGTAAATTCTATAGTAGGTTCTATTTAATTAATCTATCAGTAATCTTGTTTAAATCATGTTTATGTGGGTAGATAAATAAAATGTCATCGATGTATCGGAAGTAATGTGTATCACTTGGAATGACATATTTCAAAGGTTCAGATTCAAGAAATTCTAGGAATATGCATGCTAGGAATCCAGAGAGAGGATTTCCCATTGGTAAACCAAATTTTTGTTTATAATAAATATTATTATACTGGAAGAAACAATGTGAAGTGCATAGGATGCATAATTTGATGCATTTCAAGATAGTGATAGGTAGCTTAAAGTCAATTTTTTTAAGGTAGTTCTTTAATCGTTTAATAAATTTATCAACAGGTATATTAGTAAATAAAGATTTAATGCCTAAGCTAGCTAGGGATTTGTTTCTTACATCAATATTACTCAACTTATTTAGAAGAGAGCCTGAATTCTTTATATGTGGATTACTTATGGTGCCCAGAATTGGAGTGAGAAATTTAGTTAAAAACCTAGCGACATTATGAGGAGCTGAGCCTATACCCGAGATGATGGGCCTTAATGGAGAAGTGTGTAAGGGGGGTATTTCTGCTCACCCTGTACATCTACCAGGCACTCTAGAGAGTTAATAAAAAAATTATGCTCTCTCTCTCTCTCTCACGCGCACATAAACACAAGTTTGCACAGACACACACACAAACATAAATCTATGTGTGTGTGTCCCCTTCCCACTGTTGAAATCAAATTTCTTTTATCTTTGATTGACTCTCGACTACCTCAGCTGCAATCGCCTTCTATTTCTAGTATATTTCATTAACAGAAGTATTTCATGAAGATCAAAATTATAAATGTCCCCCTTGAACTGCTGTGCGGATATAAACTCCAGGATATAAAAGATTATATCTAAACTTAAAAATCTTCATCAGTCCAAAGTCCAGGTGTGGCCGTCGGATCTCTGGGCAGCTGGGCACCTGACCAGTCCCCTCCACAAATCTGCTGTTGAAAGCTGCTTTGTATGTGCGCGTGTGTGTGTTTCTGTAAAGAAAACGCCAACAATCAATAATATCAACTACGAACAAGGACACGACGTGCTGGCCGTGTTTGTAAAAAAAGATTATCCCCCTCACTACAAGGAACACATATATAAAAATTTACGTATTCAGTTTAAAAATAAAATAAACATCCTTAATAATGGCAAATAGAATAGCAGAAAGTACTGGGATATATAGAACATTTGTATAGCATTTACACACTTTATGCTCAGAAAAGAAAAAAACGTATACTGATATATATATATATATATATATATATATATATATATATATATATATGAAAATACGTGAACTCTCTTTTTATCTGTTTTCAATAAACGCTTCTTATTTGTTCTGATCCATATTTCATTTCTAATGATATATATATATATATATATATATATATATATATACATATATATATATAAGATTCAGACACACAGACAGAAATTGACATTCATATTTATATACATAGATATAGAACACCATCAAAAAGACGAGAGTACTTGTATTTTTAACACTTTTCATATAAAAATGTATTCAGCGTTTGTTCTTATTCTCTTTCCCATACATATATATATATATATATATATATATATATATATATAGAGAGAGAGAGAGAGAGAGAGATAGATAGATAGATAGATAGATAGATAGATGTGATATACAAATTTATATATCTGACTTATTAAATAATTGAAAGAAAGAATAGAAATCTACTTAGTGATACGTTTCGTTTCGAGTCTAAAGAAATTTACTTTGCAAAAATAAACGTGCCACTAATGCGTTTTTCATTTTTTCCTTGAATTACGTTGGTACTTAGATGTGTTGAACAACTTAGGACATACCACCTTTTGTTTAAACCCACATATCTTTCAAGTGACCAAACTATTGGAACACGTGACTGGCAGATGTTTCTTGCTGCCCAGGTGTTACTTTTTAGATTGATTGTTTAATCATTAAATACTTCTGAGTGATTACTCTTGGTTTTAATCTTGGGTTTCACCTGTAAAGACTGCATTTCTTGTTAGAAAGGATAAACAATAATGAAGGTGAGAGAGCTGTCTATGGGAGAAAAGGATGCCATTTTGAAGCTGAAAAGGAAAGAAAATTGATCAGAGTTATTAGACAAAACATTGGGCATAGCCAACACAACAATTTGGAATGCCCGGAAAAAGAAAAAATCTACTGGTGTACTGAGCAACAGATATAGAACAGGTCGACCAAAGAACACTACATTAGTTGATGACAGAAATATTGCTAGAGCTGTGAGGAAAACACCTAATGTCAGTGACATCAGCAACAACCTCCACAGTGCGGGAGTGAAGGTTTCACAATCGACCTTTCGAAGAGGAAAGCAAAAATATAGAGGAAAGGCTACAAAATGCAAATCACTCAGCAGTAAGAATGGGTAGACAAGATTGAAATTCGCAAGGAAGATGAGCGACAAATGTTCTGGAAGAATGTTTTATGGACTGATGAACCAAGACTAATCTCTGCTAGAGTGATGGAAAAGCCAAAGTGTAGAGAAAGAAAGAATCTGCTTATGACCCAAAGCATACAAGCTCTTCTATGAAGCATAATGGAGGCAGTGTCTTCGCTTCGGTTTGCATGGCTGCTGCCAGAACAGGATGATTCATATTTATGATGAAACACTTTTTCTGCCAATTTACATAAAAATGCATCGAAAATAATCGGGGGATGGGGAGTTTATGATGCAGCAGGGCAATAACCCAAAACATACTGTTAATACAACTAAGGACTTCATCAGAAGAAAAAAGTGGACAGTTTTAGACTGGCCGAGTTAGTCACCCGACTATAACCAAATAAGGTATGCATTTCATCTCTTGAAGGGGAGACTAAAGGAATACCCCCATGAAAAAGAAATCAAGAACAGAAAGAGGCAGCGTTGGAAAAGCATCACAAATGAAAAATGTAAAGGTTTGATAATGCCAATGGGTGACGGTTTTGATGCAGTTATTTCTAGCAAGTGTTATGCAACCAAATATTAAATGTTATTTACTTTAAGACTATCTGATCCTTTACTTTTACTTACCTAAAAATGAAGTGACCTAATTTAAAATGTAAATACCAGGAAATAGACGCTGGAATTCTGAACTCTTGTCTCGTGCTCATCTTTTGACCTTAAACAACACCATGTCTTCAAGCCAAATGTCTTCAGGGAACAACAAAAACAAAGGATTTAGTCTTGCCGTTCCAATATTTTTGAAGGAGACTGTATATATATATATATATATGTATATATATATATATATATATATCAAGTATGTGGGGCAGTTCAATTTACATTACATGAATCATTCATACAAAAAAACAGATATAGAAGTTAATGATTGTATTCTCGCCATTTATATCATTAACTTCTATATCTGTTTTTTGTATGAATGATTCATGTAATATATATATATATATATATATATATATATATATATATATATATATATATATATATATATATATATATATATATATATATATATATAAGTGATCCCTTTTTTCCATGACTTCACACATGAGTATCATGCTTCTGAAACTGCTGCCAGCTTTAACAGAGCGTGGGTGAAGAATTCACTTGTCATCGAACAGTTCCACACACACGCACGCACTCACACACGCACGCACGCACACACACACACATATATATATTTATATATATATATATATATATATATATAGGATTAATGTGAGTAAAAATTTGTTACTGAGCTGATTGATGTTGCCTTCAGAGTTTCGTATGTGGACCTGTCCGTTCACTGTTCAATGTTTATCAGAAAGACAGACAAGTCGAAAGAAGGAGAGGAACAGAAAAAGAATAATGACTATAAACAAAAGAAAACATTTTATAGACAGAAGCGTAAACTTTCTAATAAATCAACAAAAATGAGGATACTCGATTGTTTAATTGTTGTCATAGCTTCATACTAATAATTCAAACGAATGCTAAAAAAAAAAACACAACCGAGTTTGTTTACCATAACACCCTAGATATAAACTGGAAGTAACTCATTATCGCAGACCTTTTACAGAAAACGATAAAATACTACATATTTATATTACATGCTCGTGAAATAAAATAAAATTTACATCACGAAAAATTATGAAAATCCTAAAATGAATTAAATAGAAATTGTTTTGTCAGATTTTAAATAAATTAGTCATAAAATCTGTAATTAATGGCCATCCTTTTACTTAAATGGTAGTCTTTTTAAATAGATCATAAAATGTGCGAAAATTCGTCGATAAATGAAACTTCCTATCCTTTTTTGTTATAAACTTTCGATTCTATTCTAACCTTAACATAAATTCCTTGTTTACATTAATTAGCCTTGTTGGTGCACATTTGGAAACTTGACGTGTTAAATTATACCGATTTGTCGAAAATAACATGAGATTTTGAAAAAATTCTTCATTCTGTTCAGAAGGATGCTGTTAAACCTCTCTCGGGGATTTAACGAAAAAATCAGCTTTACTTTATTTACTAGCAGTATAACCTGTCTTCAGCCGGGTCTTTCGTTACTGGGAATTTTGGCCGTTCAATTGGAGCAGTTTAAGTTTAAAGTCATCCCACCTGAAAATCAATATTACTAAAAACAATTGGGTGCAACTGAGGCACATCCGCTAATGGGGGGTAACAATTTCAACGAGGGAGTGACCCTGAAAAGGGTCGTTTTTGCGTTCTCAATCTTGCAAGGAAGAAACCGCTTCCATGGACAGACATATAATAATACTATACGATAATTTTTATTTATAATTTTATTTTTTATAATTCTAATAATCTTTTGCTTTAGATTTCAACTCTCTAAATTGATTGTACGCTGTTTTTTACAGACATTACATTTTGCCTTTGATTTTTGTGCAAAGTGTAAAAAATCAGTTTTTCGATTTTTCACCTTGAAGGTTGTAATTTTTTCAAAACTGGCACTGAAGAATTATCAATGAAAAAAATTTTCATCGAAATCGGATGAAAACTGTGGAAACGCATAAAGAATATCCGATCATACATACACACACACATTTTGCGAATTATAGATATAGACTAGGTTGGTCGGAAAATGATGTCTGATTTTAGAATCAACTTTTTCACCGTATTCTAATAAATCATTGTAATAGTTCCACAAAAATATATTTACTAATTCTTAATGACTTTTGTTAACGTTATTAATTTCTTTCAGAATTTGATTTCAAAATTTATATGCGTGAGGTGAAGAATTCACTTGTGATCGAACAGTTCCATAGTGAGAATACCTTGAAGATCAATGTGATAGAGGGCGTCCATCTGCCATTGACAATCAACATCTGAAAATACTAGTTGAACAAAACCCACGTCAAAGTGTCAAAGAAATGTCTCAGATAATGTGGTCAGTATTTGAACAATATCGAACCGTCTCAGAAAAATTGGCATGGTGAAGAAATTTGATAAATGGATTCCATGTGTGTTCGACATTTTGAAATCTGTTCGATGCGAAATTCGAATGATCCGTTTCTTGATTGAATAGAGACTTGTGATGAGAAATGAATCCTTTAGGTCAATCGTTAACTATCGGCTCAATGGCTTGATCCAAACACTTTCCAAAACTGAAATTGCACCAACAGAATATTATGGTGACTGTCCGGTTGTTCGCCATTGGCGTTATCCGTTAGAGCTTTCTGGGATCTAACAAGGACATCATGGTCGAAGTTTACTGTTTGCAACTGGGTGAATGGCACTTTTAGTTAAGCAAAATTTGACCAATACTGGATAATCGACAAGGTCCAATTTTGCTTCATGATAAGAGGTTCGGCCACATCTTACCAGGATTAAACTTCAGAAGCTCCCTGACTTGGAATACGAGACTTTGCTATATCCATCATCTTACCTTGATCTATGGCCCATTAACTACTACCTTTTCAAGCACCTTGACCATTTTTGTAAACAAAAAGACATTCCGTTGCAAAGAAGATGCAGAAACTGCGATCTAAGTTTTTTTGGCGTCCTAACCAAATTTTATCGTAAAAGCATAAATAAACTTGTAACTCAATGGTAGAAATGTATAGATCTTCTGCGTTCCTATTTTGACTGTTTTAAACATTTTTAAATTCAGGAATAAAAGTCAGTTACGTGCCACACGATTGGGCGATCATGTATCTTGCGATACAAGACTGACGCGGTAGAAGTTTTTTGTCCGGTAGAGTCTGCTATTTCTTTCTGTGATAGACTGGTTGCCAACCAAGCTAAAGAACTCAGTCTCTCCTGCTATTTAACCTATAGCTGGAGGAGAATAGATGGATTCATACTTTCCCAAGGGTATTTGTGCGTAAGTGAATATAACAAACCTGACTGGAATTCGAACTTGGCTCTCCCAGTTCTCACTCCAAATTGATATCCATTACACCACAACACACTTTCTAGCAGGAATAAAAGCTGATTCCAAATAATCTCATGTAAGATGACATACGTGAAAACTAATTTTTGTTGACTTTTCGTTCTCAGCGGGCATTATCAAAACAACGAAAAAGTCTACAGAAAATCATTATCATAGCAATGCTGCTACTTTTAAAAAAACGCTAGGGTGAAATTGAATAATTTTAAGAGTTAATAAAAATGTCATTTCGAATTTAAATTTCGAAATTAAATTTTCAAATGTAGTGCAACGTTTTTAAATAAGAGGTTTGTGCTAGTAAAAAAAAATAATTTCAGTTTTTTAATCATGCTCGTTGGGAGCGAAATGTCACCAAATAAATAAAATTTAAACCTCCAACTGGTTTTCACGAATTTTTATCTCACGCTTTTTCGGATATTTCATATCAATCATCTGTCAGTTTATCATATCTAAAGGGACGGATTAAGAAAACGAAATAATTTGGTCTCGGAATATATTTTATAAATCTCTTGAAAATTCAGGACGGCTGAAATTGCACCAAAGAAAGATTAGGGTGGTCCGCCATTAGCGTTATCCATTATAGCTTTCTTGGATCTAACCAGGGCATCCAATTCTGCTTCATGAAAATGCTTGCCAGTGTGATACAGCAGAAGCACCCTGACTTTCATGTTTCTAAATTTGTAAATATGTTATACATTATTCTAAGGGGTTTTATCGTATTCAATTCTTGTATTTGGTCGATGGGTTTTACCTAGATGCATTCCCCTATTCAGTACCGGGGAGAGAATTTCCGAGGTTCAGCGGTCAGATTATTTTGAGGCCCCTACCCGGTCGGAAAAAGAAATGCAGGGACAAACTCCATCTCGGGTGTCTTACAAAACTTTTAAAAAAGCGTGTCTTACTTGGCAACCCTTGCGATCAAGTGTGATTTGGCACGTGAATTAGACTTTGAGGAATTCATCGCGCATTTTACTTCGATGTAACTTCGAAAAATAAACTTTTAAGCTGCTTTGAAATTGGTTTTAGTTTTCGTATTTTTTTCAATAAAATACTGATTCGAAATTTGGTTCTCTACTTTTTGCAAAGAAACCCCTCCCACTAAACTCCAAAAGGTATTTTCTTTGGACCCCTTGGGTTTCGAGGCCTGGCATATTTGTGCCAGTTGTTCCCATCTCTCGACGCTACAGCCCCTATAGCCGTCAGACTTTATTTTTTCATTGGAACAGGACATCCGAAATTATCCACACTGATTGGTCGACAATCTAAGGGGAATTTGACTCGGTCTTAACAAAATAGATGAATTATTTTTTAAAGCTGTAAATATTTTATACGTTATTAACTTACTATTTGTTCATTTCAAATCACGTCGATTCTGACTAACGAAGATATATATGTAAAGCTGGTTGTTCGTATGCTAGTATGCCTTCCTACTAAGATGCATGCGCAGGTATATTTCTGTTTATTCAACACCCACAGAGCCAACCTGTAGTTTATACATCTCCCAGAAAACTATAACCTTAGTTATAGTTACTGGGAGATGTGAACAGCAATTTAAAGAAGGCCACTATGCATTGTGATTTCGGGCTAACACAATTATCGAAAGCTTAGATTAGTCTACCCAATTTAACTCACGTCTTTCGTTAACCCATGCTAACTTAACATGTTAACTATTAAACCAACGGGAGCCGTATACCTAAATGAACGCCCCCCCCCCCGTCGTTCTGATCATTTTGCTTAAAATCAGATTGAAGTATCAAATATCGGATTTTTATGAGGTTTCTTTCTTTCGCGTCTTGTTAGAAACAGTTATAACATTTTTATCAACATCGTTGCGAGGTAAGCGATAAGTGTATTTAAACTCAGTTTAATTTCTTTTTACTAATTTTACAAATTATCACGCAAAAAATGAATTACCAAGTTTCTATATTTAATCTGTATATATTTAAAAATACGCATGAACGATAGTAAGAAATTAATACAGGGGCTAATAACATAATTATTCATTTATTCAGTTTGTGCATTTTGCGCCGCTGTGATCACCATTGTGATGCATGGTGACATTCAAGGCAGAATAATGCAATGGCCTGTCGGTTCCTTTTTCCATTTTATGTTCCTTTTGCTTTTGCACTGGGGATGTTGATATTATTCCGTCCCTAACTCTCAGAAATTAAAAAGGCTAGACCTACAGGGCAGCAAGTGGTTTGAATTTAAAATTGTCCTTCTAATTGACAGGTTTCCAACCAAGGCTATAGGGCCCAGTCTGTCCTGCCGTTTATCCATACCTGAGGGCAAGCGATAGAAGCACCCATTCCGAACATTAGAGAATGCAATAAACTCGACTGCAATTCGGATTCGGCTCTCCCATTCTGCGGCCCAAGCCGCAATCCATAACTCCAAATTCACATGCGCCATTTACGATTATTATATATACAACATGGATTGTATCTTGAATAATGGTAAAGATTTGGCACCAAGTCTTTAAGGGTTCGGCAAGTTCTATCATATTTCACATGTTCGATTTTTACACATTTCGAGTTTAGTTTCGTTAGGTCGGTATTCAAGTACAAGAAAAGGACACAAATACTCGTCTTCATTTTCAAATCAATCAGATTGGTACAACCTAATTTTTCTACCATACATTTCCTTATATTTCGTTTTGTGCTACACTAAGCCAACTTTAAAAGCTTTCAAAAGCGCCAAACTTGAACATATTTACAAGAAAATGGTATAATAAACGCTGAAACGACGCCATCTTGCAGCAACAAATATTCTCTTTGAATGACCTATGTCATTTGGTACTGAGTAAGGCTTGGACAGCCTTCTGGCAAAAGTGAACTGTAGTTCTGATATTAGAAATCTTAAAAAAATGTCGTTGATGTCACCACCCACAGAGTTATAGTCTCGAGACGAAATGGATATACAAAAGTGACCGGAAATCATAATGAAGGGGAAGATTTCCGTTATTTTTACTTCCTTCCGAGACCATGTTTCAAAAACAGCGGGAAACATTTTATATTTTTTGCGAGGCTTTCTTTTTTTTTCTTAGGAGAAATTTTTTCATCAATTTTTTTAAAATCTCTCCTTGGGAAACAAAAATGTTATGTCGTCTGCAAAAGAAATAAAGTGATTTTTTTAATCGTATGACAGAGAATAAAAAGTGAAAGCAAATAAAAGCGGAGAATAAAAGACGGTGAGTAAATTAAAGGAGATTTTTAAAAAAAAATGAAAAAAAGAGAGTGAGAAAGGAAAAAATAACGAAAGAAAGAAAGAATTGATTGGTTCGTTTTCTACGGTAGGTTATTTAAAGTCAGAAAATATTTTTAGATTGTAAGAATTTGTCGGGAGAGATAATAACGATTTTAGTGATACAAGTTTTACTAATTAACCCATATCTGGAGAGAAGATTCGGGTTCACATCTTTCCCAAGTGTACTTGCGCTTAAATAGCTATAACGAACCCGACTGGAAATGGAACTCGGCTCTCCGATTAACAATTCGGAGCCATTACCCATTACACCACCTGCACATCCAAGCTTACAGCGGGTGGTATTTCCAAGCGGTCACCCATATAGGCACGACGTTGCTTAACTTCGATGATCGTACAGGGACCGGAGTTTCAGCGTGATATGTTCGCTAGCTAAAAATAATAATTTCTGGCTTTAAATAATGTGCAAAGGGCTGATAAGTCGTAGAAAATGAATAAATAAATTTCCAAGAAATTTACCAAGTCGGAAGTGTTACGGTGTCAATAAGAGAACGTCTCTTCGGTGAAAGTCGTACGAGATTTTAGCTTAAGTCTAGGATTTTTGCTAAAATGTTTAACCGCACAACAAAATTCTCTTTGTTACAGAGTCAATAAGGAACTTTCTTTGTACGACTCATAGAATGCTTTAGTTTAAGTTGAGGGGTAGATAAAAGAGATAATAACAATGCAACGCAGTTGTCATTATTCTTTTTTCTTTTTTATGTGCCGTGTCCTTTCAGGACGTAGGCGATCATGGCCCTCCACTTCCCCGCTATCCCTTGTGGCTCTCAAAAGGTTTTGTGTTTCTGCCAACTCCACAGACCACTTGCCCAAGCCCGCCATGTATGTCATGCGCTGCTTTCCCCTGTCTCTTTTTCCCTCTATTCGTCCCGTGAGTATCAGTTTCTCCAGGCCCTCCTTTCATATCACGTATCCCAGAAATTTCATCTACCTTTTCTTTATAAGTTTCCTCCGTATGTGCATCGTTGTTACGGTGTCAATAAGGCGCCATTTTCTTTCTTAAAAAGTCGTAAATGTTTTGCGTTTCAGAGTTTGGATAAACGAGATTAACACAAGAAAGTATGTTCTCAAAAAAGGAGAAAACTCTTTTTTTAAATTTATTTAACGAAGACTTTACCAATATTAAACGAAAATTCGAAGTCTTTACAAACAAAATGAAAAAATATATACAAAAATACTACAATGAGTGTTTGGGCTGAACACTCAAAGAATAAAATATATTCAAACACTTCAAAGAACATATTGGCGAAGCTAAAGTCTTTTTATGAAAAGAAACAGAAAAAAATAGTCTGGTGGTGTGGGTCTTTAATTTTCACTACTGTGGTTTGAGTTGGTTGATCGATTGACTGGATAATTTTACGGCCTATCAACCCTTTGAAGGTTATTTAAAACCAGAAAATCTATTTTTAGATTGAAAGAATAATAACGATTTAGTGATACCTGTCTTACTAATTAAACTATAGCTGCGCGGAAAAGAGGTGAATTCACACCTTTGCCAATGTTAGATGCGCGTATAACGAACCCGACTAAAAATGGAACACGGCCTCCGTTTAACAATTCCGATACATTATCCATCACACCAGCTGCACATCCAAGCTTAAAGGACCTGGTTACCCATCTAGCTACTGACCAGGCTAGACGTTGCTTAACTTCGGTAATCGTACGGGAACATAATATTTCAACATGATATGGCCGTCTAGGTTGAGTAGATAGAAATATATTCTAGTCGCAGTGGAGAGTTTATTAGTACTGGCAAACTCTTTTAAAACTCGTGCCTGTAGGAATAGCAAATATGTAATAGAAGACAGCCGTCTGAAGAAGGCCGACGGGTACAACAGTTGAAACGTTTTTGTACGTATAACAGCCGCAGTGAGCAGCAACACCTGAAATAAAGACGGAGCTAACTTTAACACAAGATAGTATTTACGGAGCGTTCAGCGACCATCTGCATCACTAGGTAACAACTCTTGCCATATCTATTCATGAATTTGTATTACTTTATTTCTAATGACCGCTTTTAAACTGATAACTGTCATGGCGTTGACAGATTTTTCCCTCTATTTGTGCCCGATATCGACCCATGAGAAGATAACATTTCATTTTGCTTGTTACATCAATCCATAAGAGATAAAGAAAGCGGGCACGAACAGAAACATAATCAAGGCTCCATGTTGTCCTGACAGGGAGATAACAAAAAAATAAAATAAAATAAATGACGCACACGATTCAAATATGGAAATGAGACACAGAGTTTAAACCGCCATTGACAGAAGAGAAAAGAAGAAAGCATTTGACACGAGAGAAATACTAAAATAAATAAAATTGCAAACAGAACTGGTATCAAAAATTAATTTTAATTAACAGTCAATGATTTTTTTTTGTTTTTTTTTTTTTACATTTTTCTTTTTTTTTATTTAATTACTAGTTTGCCCATGCCGTCAAAATATTAGGTTGGTGCAAAAATAATGACGTGATAATGTCGTTTTTTGACGTTAAAAAATACGTCAAAAAACGACATTAATGCGTCATTATTTTTGCACCAACCTAATATTTCAAATGATTTTTTAAAATGATTGTTGCTCTATTCGATATGTCAACATGAGTACAGAAATTTAAATATTGGGAAGTGTTTGAACGGGGAATGAAAAACGAGGCACCGAATTCCGAGCGCGGATTGAACTGTCAAAAGATAGTTTCGAAAAGTTAAGGAGAAACAAGAAAAATTTGGTAGAAAAGAGCGCTGAACAGTTATGTAATATTGATAAAATTTGTATGGTAGTAAATGGTGGGAATCTCCTCACTGATGAAGAGAAGACTGGAGTCGGCAGAAATGTGGTTATATAAAGGGATGCTGAGAAAGAAAGCATGTAGCTTGTAAGCAACAAAGATGTCTTCGGGAAAATGGAAACAAAAATATCACAGAATCAGAAAGAGTTGAAATTTATTATATCTTCTTTCTAATTACATGTGCTATCCATTTTAGTTGTCACTGCTGTTGAAAGTCTTCAAATGATGTACTTTTTGCTTTTGAGTAATTCATTTTGTTTTTGTTTTTTTGTTTTTGTTTTTTTTTTGTGATTCTCTCGCGCCAATCCATAAGATCTGATTAAGAATTATTTTCTTTAAGATCTAGAAAATTTATTCGTTTGAAAACATTTTTAAGAATTGATCTGAAAGAACCATTGTATACAGCTGATAGATTCTTTCTTTTTATGTGCCATGTACTTTCAGGATACAGGCGATCATGGCTCTCCACTTCTCTCTATCCCTTGCAGCTGTCAACAAGTTCCTTCTCTCTGCTACCTCCCCTAGACCATGTTCTGTCATCCACTTGCTTAAGCCACACAGGTATGTCACGCGTTGTTTTCCCTTGTCTCTCTTTCCCTCTATTCGACCCGTTAGTATCAGATTCTCTAGGCTCTCCTTCTTCATTATGTGTCCCAGAAACTTCAGCTGCCACTTCCTGATGTTAAGTATAAGCTTCCTCCTTGTTTGCAACCTCTCAAAGACCTCATCGTTGCTCACACGCTTGGTTCATGATATCCTTAGCACCTCGAGTCTCTTCTTCATCTTTGAGGAAATAGGCCGACATTCGCTGCCGTAAAGAAGGACAGATTTCACGTAACAGTTCAGTATTCTTTTCTTTGTTACCAAATAAATCCTCCTGTCTCGCAATACTCTACCCAGCTTTTGGAATGCGTCCTTGGCCATTCCAATACATCTACGGACCTCAGGGTTGCATTTACCGTCCTCTGTCAAAACGCTTCCCAGATATTTAAACCTCCGCGTGATAGATTAGACATTTCTAAATGAGTTGGACGCCATCTGAGCCGAGATCTGATCAGGATATTTAAGAACATGACTCGAGTTCTTCAATATATTTTTTTTCCGACATTTTACTAGTGACCAGATTGAGAGAAGAAAAAACTGAATCCCAAATCGTGGAGAAGTCAACAGGATACCACACCACTATCTTGCTTAAAAAAAAACAATGACGATTCACAGATAATTTGAAAAAAAAAAAAGGATGTCACCTGTGGAGAGTCATGATCGCCTGCGTTCTAAAGATACATGACATTATGTGAAGACTAAAAAGAAACGTATGAGGACATATTATAATCATTTAAACAAAGCAATAAAATTACTAAGACTCAAGGTGGGGGTTACTGATTGTGAGAAAAGATGAAAAAAATGAAAACATTATTAAAGAGAGGAAAAACTAAAAGAAAAAGAATTTAAATGCAATGTTGATCGTTATCTTCTCTCTTCTTAATTATATTGTCCCCCCTCCCTCTCTCGCTCTCTCTCTATCTCTATCTATCTATCTATCTATCTATCTATCTATCTATCTATCTATCTCTCTCTCTGTATAATAGTAGTTCTTACATTCTCTAACACTCAGTAACCTCTTGCGTCTTAGTGGCTTTATTACCTGGCTTGTGGTGAAATGATTAAAAAACAGTAATGGAATATTAATGAAATCGTATATATTTAAAGGTTAGAATTATTGAAAGATATTTTTTTTTTAATTTATTTATTATTATTATTATTATTATTATTATTATTATTATTATTATTATTATTATTAATAATAATAATAATAATAATAATAATAATAATAATAATAATAATAATAATAATAATAATAATAATAATAAAAATAAACAACGCTATATTAACAGGGAGTAATGGATAGCGACACAGATTAAGGAATCGTGGAGCCGAGTTCGAATTCCAGTCGAATCCATTACATTCACTTACGTGCTAATACCTTTGGGAAACGAATGAATCCTCTTCTTCCCTCACCCAGCTATGGGTAAATAGAAGGACAGACCGGGTTCTATAGCCTTGGATGGCAACTGGTCTACTGCAGAAAGAAATGGCAACGTTATGCGGGAAAAAAAGTTTGCCTCGCCAATCATGTATCGAAAGATACATGATCGCCTAAGCGTGTTATCACGCATGGCACTCAACTAACTATATTAATGGATACATCCGTTTGAGTAGACATCTCTGTATAACTGTCATTTGACGTGATTTTTCGAGAGTTGCTAATAAAATATCTTTATTAATTCTCGTATACAGACCTAAAAAAAAAAATGAATTCTAAAACCCCTGTACTAAATATAACGTTTGTCGGATTATTTTTTATTTAAAAATCCATTAATTCCTTCTTTTTTTTATAAGCGTTTCTGTTCTTTTTGTTCCAAACAAGTGTATTTTGTTTAACAGTGCATTCGAAATGAAACTGATATTTTCATTGTTTAAAAAACTGCAATAATCATTCGTCCAGTAGATTCGGAAAACAAGTTCTTAAAAGCAAACGAAATTGTTATTAGGAAATTGTCAAAAAGGAACAAGAAAATTCAAGAAATATGAGATAATTCGATCAAGAAATAAGATTCAAATTCCAATCACCAGAAGTGATTGCAGAATAAATAAAAAAAAGTCGATCAACCTATTTTTCTCTCGTAAAAAACACACAATTAAAGAAATGTTCGAATCGATATTCCACGAAAATTGGTAAGCCGCCATAGCTATTATCTTGTCCATAAGTTAATATGTTTTGAACTATATAGAGAAATAGAAATATAGCCGACGGGTCCGGGTAAACAGTTTTTTTGCTCTTTAGAGGGGGTTCACTGGTGTTTTCTTGTCATTTGTTGCAAATAGCGAAATGGAGATTGGAACGGGTTGGTGAAATGACTCGCAGAATAAAAAATAAAAAATAAAACAAACTGTTTTTTTTTTATTTCTTTTCTTTTTCTTTTCTTTTTATTCTTTTATTTTCATTTTTGATTTTCCTTTTAAATATAGCAGAAAATGATATCTGATTATTTTGCCAGAAGAAAAAAAAACGGATTAGCCTTGCAGAAGGCTATTTAACCGATTGACTTCACACCAAATTAAAAATACTGTAACAACAGAGTCATACGATGATGTGTTTTTTCGAATGACAACGTCTTTGTTTGTGCATGCAAATAGATTTCACGGCCCAGCCAATAGGAATTTAAAACACTCTGATGTTCAATCATTTAGTCAGATTTGAAGGCAATAGAACTACTAATGAATATTTCCGTCCCCTCGTACACACGCATGCACAGATGCTCGTGCTCACGCACACACACAGATATATATATATATATATATATATATATATAAAGGACTGCGGATCATCAGACTTTACTTTTCATTTTTTGTTTGGAAGTAAAGTCTGATGATCCACAGTCCTTTAAAAGGGCTGTGGTGAAATAACTTATTACATGGAACCTTAAAGTGGTCTGTTTTTATTTAATATATATATATATATATATATATATATATATATATATATATATATATATGCGTATATTTGGGCAGCATATTTTCATTAAGACAGGTTTTGTTAAATAATTTAGACATGTTCCGTCTACTTATTCTCGATGGGATTATTTCATATTCGCAGATTCCTAGTTACCTCTCCTTAAACGGTATTCGTCACCCAAGCCATGACACAGCTTTCATGATTCCACATATAAAAATGACAATTTTCGGATGGCCACAACAGTGTTTTCCTCTCGTCTTTTAATAACCGCACAAAAAAAGCTTATCCGCGAATATAAAAAGATCCTATCGAGAATAAGTAGACAGTCTAAATTATTTAACGAAACCTGTCTTAATATATATATATATATATATATATATATATATATATATATATATATGTATGTGTGTGTGTGTGTGTGTTTCTTTAAAAATGACTGACACGTTACTGCTGTTATGTTTATATGTCTTTTATTGTGTAAGAATAGAATATTAAAAGAACCTCATAATAAAAAAAATTCAAAAACAGTAACAGCATCAACTATGAACACGGACATTAATTACGAACACGGATATCAACTATGAACACGGACATCAATTACGAACACGGATATCAACTATGAACACGGACATCAATTACGAACACGGATATCAACTATGAACACGGACGTGTTCGGTAATAAAAAAGATATATATATTTCTGTAACCTACATGCCATTTCAATTAGCCCAATCCAAATCCTTTAAAATGTCTAACAAATAAGCTGAAAGTGCTCGAAAAGAACAATCATTTGAGCAATTACTACATACACTGTGTCCAGAAAAGAAATCTCTTGTTCGCCCATAATAAAAACACAGTAATAAAAAAAATAATACATAAGACTACTTTAACTCTCTACTTATCACATCTCCGCCTTTAACTATGAAATTTAATTTACTATTTATTTAATTTTTTCTTTCTTTTTTTCTTTTCTCAATAGGACTAGATAGCTTTGCCCATCGTTCGGTTCACACTTCTCCAGGTCTTCTGAACAGAAGTAGAGGTTTATCCCTTATTTTCTGTATAAGATTTGGTTTCTGGTTCTTTCGAAAGCCTTTTCCTTCTCTTCCACTTCCAGAGACCCGTTCCGTCTTGGTGTCATTATATTTTTGCTTCGGGTGGTATTTCTTATTCTGTAGCTCTCTACCTCGTGTGGTTTTTCGGCCTTGTATAGGGCGACCATCATTGTGAGAAGAACCTTGTCGGTACTTTAATGAAATGTGTATTAGGGATGGAACAGATTAAGTGGAACAATTGAATTCCCGTAATAGCCAAGTGAATGCAAATGTTACTTACCGGATCACTATTGGCTACAGTCACCCCTCCAGAGTACTGCGTCTTGTGAAACTATGTACATTGTGAGACTATGGTACCAATGCTGGAAACATTCTTGGAACGCGTTTTGCTGAATGCCTTTCAATAAAAATAGATAGATAGATAGATAGATAGATAGATAGATAGATAGATAGATAGATAGATAGATAGATATGAGCAGGCATAGAGATGATAGATGTGAGCAGACATAGATAGATAGATAGATAGATAGATAGATAGATAGATAGATAGATAGATATCCACTAAGTCTTTAGAATCGACTAAGCTTGTCTTGAATATTTAGCTTTTTTATTTTCTTGTTTAAACACCTAACTTTGTTTCAATAAGCCAAAACAAGTTGTCCCTTTTCTTGCGGAGTAGTCATTGTCACCCAAATGTAGGGTTAACTATGATCTTCAATAATTTAAATGCTATGCCAATTGTTATCCACTGTCTTCTTAATTTTTTTTTATTGTCATCACACCTTAATAGTAGTTTCTCTCATATTCTCTAACACTCAGTAACCTCTTGCGTCCTAGTGGCTTTATTGCCTTACTTGGAGTGAAATGACTAAAAACACTACTGTTTAATTATTTAATTGCAGTCTGAACCAGAAAAAACAACAGTAATTGCGGACTGAAATATAAAAATCTAACATTAATAAAACTGTCATTAAAAGATATTTAATAATGACATATTAATATGCAGCAAAAAATTCTAATTTTTTTCATAATTTTAAAAAATTTTCTTAAAACTTTGTCGACTCTCTATAGATACGAGTTGGTATTTGTCAGGGATGTCAGTAGATCTTTTTTCTTTCAGGAAATTTTTAAATTGTAACAGTAGTCAAAAGGCATAGAGGGCTAAGTCAGATAAATGAGGTGCTTGTCCAATAGCTGTGATGGATTTCTCGTGAAGCCCTACCGCATCGTGCGAAGGAGCATTATCATGGAGGTAATTCCACTTCTCACGGATTTTTCGTGCCTTTTCCTACAAACAGATTTTCGAGACTAATTTGGCACTTCCAAATAGACATATTGATTGACTGTTTGTTCTTCTGGTAAGAATTTGTAATAAACTGTTCCCTTATGATCACATAAAGGCAAAATCTTAGTCTTGGCATGTGAGATTTTACATTACTGTTAAAAATATTTGCCTTGTTCAAAAGACAGACACACCAAGATAGGCTCTCTGTCTACATTTGCATCTGTTCTTTGCATTTTTTGGCTGCCTACTTCTTGTATCTCCGTACCCAGCATGCTTTATCTTAAACCGTCTGGGTCACTGAGAAACATTCGATTTCATAATACCATGATCATCATCAGACATTTTTCATCGGGCTAAAGTTTTATCAGTCCTTTTTACCAATCTACACATAGAGCTTAATATTAATCCGCTACTCCGGGATTCCTTTCATTCATTTTCTGTCAACATATAGTGTGAACACGTACAAATCCCTCTACTGCTCGGCAACGAATTCGCCATCTGCTCAATCCTCGTCTTAAGAAAGTCAAAGTAGGCAAATTTTTGGACGTGCTAGCGACATTCCGGAAAATTGTCATATTTTGTTCATATACATATATATATATATATACTTCTATACTTGTATACATGTACGCAAATTAGCACGTGCGCGAAATTTGTTACAATTACAAAATTAAATGTATCGTAACATCGTAAATATGTTTTAAAATATTATGCGATCAGACTGAAATAGACTCAGGATAGGTGAATCGACCCAGAATAGCGAGCTAGCAAGCTCGATAGATAGATAGATAGATAGATAGATAGATAGATAGATAGATAGATAGATAGATAGATAATGAACACATTGAGATAGATAGATAGATAGATAGATAGATAGATAATGAACACATTGAGATAGATAGATAGATAGATAGATAGATAATGAACACATTGAGATAGATAGATAGATAGATAGATAGATAGATAGATAGATAGATAGTCAGTTATGTGCCATGCGTGATACACACTTAGGCGATCATGTATCTTTCGATATTTGACTGAAGAGGCAGATTTTTTCCCGTGGTAGGTTGCCATTTCTTTCTGCGGTAGACTGGCTACCATCCAAGAATATAGAACTCGGTCTGTCCGGCTATTTACCAATGTTTAACTTCAGCAATCATAAGAGAACCTGTGCTTTGGGGGTTATTTGGCCCTGAACAAAGGAAGTGAAAAAGAGTGCAACACATCAAGAGAACAAAAGATAATGAAAGTGACAAAGAGAAACAAAGGGAGATAAATCAAAGGCGAAATAAAAAAATATATATTTCGAAAGATCTTGGAGAATAGATAGATAGATAGATAGATAGATAGATATTAGGTTAGTGCAAAAATAATAACGTAATAATGTCGTTTTTGGACGTATTTTTTAACGTCAAAAAACGACATTATTACGTCATTATTTTTGCACCAATCTAATTGATAGATAGATAGATAGATAGATAGATAGATATTAGGTTGGTGCAAAAATAATAACGTAATAATGTCGTTTTTGGACGTATTTTTAACGTCAAAAAAACGACATTATTACGTCATTATTTTTGCACCAATCTAATAGATAGATAGATAGATAGATAGATAGATAGATAGATAGATAGATAGATAGATAGATAGATTCATAGATAGATTCCTGCCTCCAAAATCAGGTTTGTTTTTATTCTGGTCTTTACGTGGATTCGACTGAGAAGTACAGAAGGTAACTTACTAAATTTCAACCAATGAATACACAGAGAAAGACTGTGATACTGAGATATATAGAAATAAGCATGTAGAAATTCTTGCAAATTTTCAAATAAAAATATTTCTAATCCTATTAATCCTCGATAGAATTTTAATTCATGGGAGAAATCGTCGCCTCAAGCGTAGATCAATAAATACAGAAGAAAAGGAGAGATAACAAAATACTTTTTACGATTGAAGTTTTACAAGCATGAAATATAAGACAGAACGTTATCGCCTTGCTTTCGGTGAAAGGATAAATAAACATCTGCTATGAAAATTTGTTTTCGAAACCTACTCTCGATTCGGAGACACATTCCAGCCATTATTGCAATGAGCCAATGATTATAGGCTAAAATGAAAATGGTTCGAATACAGGGTGCTGCAAAAGTAGATATACACGTATCACCAATATTGTAATAGTGTTTGTCTAATCAATACGTTACATTTTGTGCGCATGCTTTGTTTTTCATTACTATATACCTATATATGTGGAGTAATGGTTAGCGGCTCTGACTGAGGAATCGGAGAGCCGAGTTCGAATTCCAGTCGAATCCATTACATTCACTTACGTGCTAATAATGAATCCTCTTCTTCTCCCCCCCTCCAGCTCTGGGTAAATAAAACAGACCTTGGATGTCAACTGGTCTACCGCAGAAAGAAATGGCAACATACTTCGAGAAAAAAATCTGCCTCATCAGTCATGTATTGAAAGATACATGATCGCCTAAGCGTGTATCACGCATGACACATAACTAACTGATATACCTGTTTAAAGAAGCTCTGTTTAAAGTAGCCCGATGTCTGATTTCAAGGCACAAATCTGGTTTATCGTATAAACGTTTAACATTATAGAATATATAGAGCATAGATCAACATTATAGAATATTCGGAGTGTGGATCTGCATTATAAAATATCCTGAGTATTGGTCAACCTTATAGAATATACGGATTATTGATCAATATATATTGATCAACACTTTAAAATATCCTACGTATGTAAAAACATTATAGAATATCCGGAGTATGGATCAACACTATAAAATGTTCGGTGTATGGATCAACATTATGGAATATCTATAGCATGGATCAACATTATGGAATATCCATAGTATGGATCAACATTATAGAATATCCATAGAATGGATCAAGCTCCATCGTCATTGATCTTCGTAAAAAACAAAATTCAAATCGCTTGAAGTAATATTTAAAACTATGTCACCACAACAGGAGTAGATAGCTTCGCTTATCATCCGGTTCACACTCCTCCCGGTTCTTTTGAATAGGAGTAGAGGTTTATCCCTTGATTCTTGCTTAGGGTTCGGTTTCCGCTTGCTTCTAAAATCAATTCTCTTTCACTCTCAGTAGCCCATTGCCCTTTAGTGGCATTATCGCCTTACTTGGGGTGAATTGATCAAAACATAACTATTTTTTTACTATTGCTTAGGCCATAAGTTAATCAATTATTTATGCAAATGTGCACTTAACTCTTGTGTTCTATTTCAGCCATCGTAGTATACTCTTACCGAGGTTAGATTAGCTAATATTGGTTTAATTACCATTAAATTTTAATAAACAGATCGATTCGGTAGATACACGTCCTGTTTTTAGACTTGAGTCAAAAAGATACATATAAGTCTGGTTTTAACAGGTTGGTCAAAAAGAAGACATTAGTCAGCTTTATACTCGAGTTTACAACTACTCACCCAGAGGTGGCCATATGTGATGGAGTCATAATCCCCTAAAAATTAAATTCAACATATTTTTATTCTCTTGCAAATCAAACGAAATTATACTCTTTCGACTGTCGCCCAAACCAAACCAATGGCTACCCTTTTGACTCGCGTGCAAACGAAACGGATGTCTACCTTTTTGGCTCTGATGCAAATTGAATGAAATTAACCCTTTTCGACTCACGTGCAAACTAATGCCTCCATTTATTTGAATCTGATGGAAACCAAAATCTTGCTTTTTGACTCGTGCAAACCAAACCAATGTCTCCCTATTTGTCCTTCGTGTAAGGCCAACAAAATTCTATTTGAAACTCGTGGAATGCAAACTCAAATCTACCTTTCAATTGTTTATAAAAACGAGAGAATTCGAAATTAAATAATCTGGAAAAGGTTGATATGCCGTAAAAACAAACCAAAGCCGGAGAAAATTATTTGAAATATAAATGTTCCGTGACAAATAAACTTCGTACAGGAATCGGGGTTGTAGGAAATAATTTAACTGTGATTTTGCCCCGTAAGAGTCGTGAAGAGAAAAAAACTGGAGACTATTCTTTATATTGGAAAGCAAATATTATTATTTACAATAAATAATCATAAAAAATGCGAGAAATTTTCTATAATTTGGGTTAGAAGTGCAAAAATGGTGTTAAACGATACCAAATTCGAAGTGGGCTGAAAACACATTGCAGAAATTACGAGAATCCTAGAAAGGAGACGATTTCTCATATGAAATTGAATTATTATCCGTCAACTCTGAAAAAATGGCCAGAGCACATATGTCGAAACAGAAGAAATGTTAAGGTTTTCAATACATTAGGCACAACTAATCCTCCCTTAAATAGTGGGATTACCCCACGTCTACTAAAAGTTTTCGTATATATATCAAACCTCGGACTCGTAATGCGGGGAATATAAAATGTTAAACGATTTTTTAAAGTTACTCATTTTCTTTCGCTTTTTAGTCTCAAGCAACGCCAGCTTGAAAAACATATAAGATTTACTTACTTTAAACACGCACAACTCATATTTTCGTTATCCATCTGATGAAGCCGTGAAATGCATTATCGGATATTATTTTCGAAACATGCTTTCATGAACATTTCTTCAAATGTCAATAACTCTGTTGGGATTACATACCCAAATTTCTTATATCCTGTCAACATGGAGAACTCATGGATAAAAAACAATTCCTTTCATTTATTTTCTACCCATTCTGAAGAATTTTCCATCTCAAAACTCGGACTCTTAAGGCGGATTACATACTCAAATTTGTTACATATATGTATATATATATATATATATATATATATATATATATATATGTCCTTTGAAAATGTCTATGAAAATTTCTCGGACATTCAGGCCGGTAAATGTTATTTAATACTGTTTATTATAAACAGAGCATTTACTTAAATACTTGTATCTATAAAAAGAACGTTAAACATAAAAATATCTTTAATAAATAAATTGTCGGACTTTGTCCATTTCTTAATGTATGACGTCATTTGTTTACATTTGATACGCCATGAGCAGTTATAAATGTACGAGATTCATGGAAGATTGAAGTTTATAAGCAGTAAATTCGACCGTGCCAATCGAACGATCCTTTGCGGCCGAGCGGTTAGGCACGTCATGCTAAATGACGGTTCCATGTATATATATATATATGTGTGTGTGTGTGTGTGTGTGTGTGTGTGTGTGTGTGTGTGTTCAGTGGCGCGTGTCTATGTATATATATTTAAGCAGCATATCTTCGTTCAAGCATGCTTGGTTGAATAATCTAGACATATTATGTCTACTTTTATTTTAATCCTCTCAAATTCACGGATCAATTTTTTAGTGTTTCCATTAAGAAAGACACCGTAGTTTTTCTCCTTCCTTTTATTTTCCCCAAGTGTTTCAAACTCATCCAAGATCATCTTCGGTGCGAGTGGAGACAGGGTGTAACAGCAAAATTGTCTAAATGATTTTTCAGCACAATTGTTCATCCGACAAACCGTTTAATATCTAAAAAAATACTAAACTAATTCAGTTTCTTTTTTCCAGGTTTTCAGATAATACGTTTAGCCATCTTCATACCATTTGTCGTTAGAATCATTGAAAAACCCTTTGAGATATTCAGCTAGAAAGTGAACAGGTCAAAATCGTTTTGTGTCAGCCTCACTAGATCTTCCCAACTGAGCAATGGAGAGACGAAAAAGATCACTTAGGCCTTCAGTAATGATACCAACATTCATACTCTGATTGCCATCTTCAAAGTTCATTCAAGAACCATCAAGAGTACGGTGAATAAGTTAAAAAAAAAGAGTAAAACTGAATCAAAAGGTCACAACGGAAAAGGGATCACCATTTTAAATTAAAGCTAAGGAGATCATTTAGAAATGAGTTAGCTCAAATGAGTCAGCTCAATTCATAAGACGTTTGGCACGTGACAGAGGTGTTTCACCTATAACAGTCCAAAGAGCAGTGAAAAATGACTTGAAAATGAAATCGCATGTGAAACGTGTGAGGCACCTTGTTATTCCAGGACAGAACGTTAAAAGATTAGAGAGGGAGAGGATCATCTTGAATAAGTTGAAAAATTACCCTGGAATAATATATATATATTTGAACTTTATTTCAATCTTTCATGAGCTTCCGATCCTTAGCTATAATGAATTAATGATGAACATGTCATTTTCGTTTATGATTGATTCCATCACGATTCTTCTGTTAATCTTGGAGAGTAATTATACATTCTTATTGCTCAAAGTAGACTCTAATAGTGTTATAAAAACCTCGGAGAATTTCAGTAAGATATCTTTAATCATTTCTAAGATACAACGGTTCAAATCAAAGCTTAATCTAACAATTGGACAATTTTACTGTTACACTCGGTATACACATATATATATATATATATATATATATATATATATATATATATATATATATATATATATATATTTGGTTGAATATATATATATATATATATATATATATATATATATATATATATATATATATATACACTGCGTGCCAAATTATTAACTTTTTTTCTAATATTTCAAAATCCGTCCAATCAATTCACACAAAATTTTCACACAACGTTGGCAATACTCACCTGTGCAATCACTGAATTTTCCGTACTGATCTGTGCAATGTAAACAAACTGGCGCCATATTTGTTATCAGCACCGTGATTTGACAGTGCCAAATTATTAGAAAGGTTTAGTAAAATTCCCAGAATTGAGCAAACGTTTATTAATGTTGCACGTGAATGTTTATGATCAAAAGAAGCTAATAAATAAGATAATCAAACAAATAATAACAGATACAAACAAAGGCACAGTTTTATACAAATTAATAGGGAATGTGCTTTCCCAGTTTTGAAATTACTTGAAGAAGTCTACGATCCATAGAATTTGTTAATTGTAGGATGTCATATGCTGCAATGCCGCGAGATATGTCAAGAATTGCATCCCACAACTCAGCGTTGCTCCTGAATTGTCGTCCGTTGGCGTACAGTCTTCGCTTCATGATGCCCCAAAGGTTTTCGATTGGGTTCAAAGCCACTTCATTTTTCGAGGTCCATCGAAGCCTAACTGTTTCAAATATTCAGTAGTCTTGTGAGCAGCATGTGAGGGAGCATTATCTTGCATAAAAACATTGGCCCTTCTGAAGGCAACTCTTTGCCTTTTCATCCACGGTTCAAGATGCTCCTTCATAAACGCTATGTATGCATCAGCAGTCATTTTGACGCCATCTGGTACTCTCCATGGGCCCACTAATGTTTTTCCAATAATACCACCCCAAATCATTATGCCACCACCGCCTTGTTGGCGTCTCAAACGCTGATGGCGATTCTGTCCGTTCATTACCCAGCCTTTGCACCATCTATCTGGCCCATCAAGTGTTGATCGAGTTTCGTCTGTGAACAAAACTTTAGAGAAGTCATTCTTCATATTGTCCTCGGCCCATTTCAATCGATTTTGAATGTGATTTCTCGTCAACGGAGGCTTCGATAGAGGTTTGACTGTTGTTGCCATTTCCCTCAGATACCGACACCGAGTACTTTTAGACACAGTAGGATCCCCAATGCGACTGAAAAGCTTACCAGTCAAGTCCAGGGTCCTTCATGGCGTCACGTTTAAGTCGTGACATGAGACGACGTGAAATAACCTTCGGCTTGCCTTTATCTGCACTTTTGCGTACTTGTGTAGGGTCGGGGGTGAACTTTTTTTTTGATGACACCTCCCTATCATTTTAGAAATTTCTAGGGTAGATTTACCTTTCGAGAGTTCTGAGGTGATAGTTTTCTTTTCAGCATCACTTAAACTGCTTTGACGACCCATCTTTTCACTAAATTCTTACACTTTTCTAATAATTTGGCACGCTCAAATCACCGTGCTGATAACAAATACGGTGCCATTTTGTTTACATTGCGCAGATCAGTACGATAATTTCAGTGATTGCGCAGGTCTGTGTTTCCATCATTCTCGATAATAATTTGGCACGCAGTGTATATATTTTGGTTGGATTTATGTATATATGTATATATTTATATATTTATATATTTTCTTGCATTCTCCGGTTTTGTATTTGTTTTTAGCTTAGTCACTAAGAAAGAAAATAAAATAGATATAATTATTTTCTCGTTTTTCTTAAATCTTTGTTTTAATCATTTCATCGTAAAAAAGGCATTAAAGCCACTAAAAAAGAAGAGATTACTGAGCGTTAGAAAATATACGAAAAAACACTACGTAGGTGAGAGACAATAAAAGAAGAGGAATTAAGAAGACAGAAGGTAACGATTGACATTGCGTTTAGATTTTTGATGATCAAAGTTGAAGACATTTCAAGAAACGAGAAGTGCGATAGAAGAAACTATTAGCATAGAACTTACGGTTACATCTAACAATTTCAACTGTAAAATGATGAGACCTTACCGCCAATCTAGTACTGCGCTTAAATTCATAAGAGTCTAGATACCATAGAGGAAAATTAAAAAGAAATAATTAATAGAAAAGAGAAGCTAAGTTATCGGGGTGGGAAAGTGACTGAAGCCGAGATGCCAGATCAGGACTAATAACATTCCAGATTCTTCTTTGGATTTTATCAAGAACCTATAAGCATATTACGTCTATTTTTATTTTAATCCTCTCAGATTCACGGATCAATTTCTTAGTGTTTCCATTAAACTCATCAAGAAAGACGCTGTAATTTTTCTCATTGATTTTTATTTTTCCCAAGTATTTTCAATCTCATCCATGGTAATCTTCAGAGGTGAATTGCTAAAACATTAAACCAGATGTGACGGCAATATTCAAAGAAAGGACGAATGGTAGACTTATAAATATGCAAGATAGATTTTGGCGCTAAAAATAATATTTTTAAGTTAATATGTAAGTAACTGGCGAAATTGTAATGAAAATGAAGTCAGTACAATCTCCTGTTAACCCCAACATATTCGGAAGACGGAAAAAATGAATTTTAATGGAACGTAAAACGCGTGCTTACCTTAAGAAACAAAAGTTAGTAGTATTTTTTCAATAAGTGCTGTTTGAATACATGACTTTGATAAGCGACTGAAATTCATAACAAACACATTTATTCTGAAAGGTGACAACACTTCTTTCTATACGATTCGGGTGTGGATTGTGAATGTAAATACATTAAAAGTGAAAACGATGCTTTTTATTTCAGGAAAGGAAACATACATTGTACAAACAGCAAAATTTATATGTGCCATTTATGGAAATGGTGCCGTAGGTGACAGTATTGTCCGTAGGGAGTTTACTAGGTTTAAGTAAAAACGAAAATATTCGAACAAGTCTGCAGCCTTTGACGATGACTAAATCGAAACGCCGATGAAAAATAAGCCAGGTCACACAAAAGCTGACATTTCAAATACGCTCCACATATCTTATAAGCGTTTTGAAGTATTTGAAAGGATAGATATGTAAATCACTTAGATCTGTTAGTACCTCAGGAATTAACAGAAAAACATTAATAGGCTGTATTTCCATCTACGATTCTCTGCGCAAATGCAATTAAAGCGACCCGCTTCTGAAAGGAACAACCACAGTTGAAATGGTTTATAGGGAGGTAGAATCATGAATCTGTCTCAGCAAAAGATAATGGAACGAACTAGCATATATGCGGTCGAACATAAGCTATAAGCAAATATCTAAGATTGTACGACTCATACAGCAATCGCTATCACTTGAAATAAAATATTTTTCTTCTTTGCCCTTCCTTGCCTTTAAAGGAGTGCCCTTTGCCGTGCTGATGTTGCTACATGCCTTACTTCTTACCTATCTCACACTGCGAATTTTTTCTAAGCTCTATACTAAACATTAAATCCGTTATGAAAAAAGAACTAAACAAAATGAACACAAAACGATCAGCTTTAAAAAAGGACTCGTAACTGGAAAAACTGAATGAAAAAAGAATGTTAACAACAAATACTTTTTCACACCCAACCAAGTTCTGCAGAATCAGAATCAACGTTGAGTTTAAGCAAGCGAATGAGCCAATTAGGGTAAAGTGCCATGCAGATTTAAATTTTTCCCACTTGTAACGAATGCAGCTATCGATTTTTTGCATGCTAGTTAACATTCGTGTCAGTCAGCTGTTGGCTCTCACGCTGGCCAATAGAATCTTCCTGCCTATTCGTGGCAGCCAGCTATAGGCTATCACTCTGGCCAGTAGAAAATGGCCGCAAACTACATGAGAACTGCCGTAGAAGTTATGAAAAATCGATTATTTCCACTATCGATGGGAGTAAGAAAATGCAAAGTCGGTCTTGGCCTTCCCGCTAACTTGGAGCATGTGCATGTAAATTTTGGTGCAAATCCGTCGAAAATTGCGGCCGTGCATTCGTTACACGCACACCCACCCACACACACACACACACACACGCACACACGCATCCTGCCTTTTATAGATAGAGATTGTCTTTGAAATTTAACTTAACAAATCGAAGTTTTGTTGTTACACGATGGCTTTAATCTCAACTACTTATACTGACAATAATATTTTGAATAATAAATCAAGTCTTTGCTTCAAACAAACGAAAACCCGTCAAAGTGTTGGCCTCGCTGTCTGCGTAGACAAGAGGAGGAAGATGAAAGAAAGTGACAAAGTGGAAAACATACAAGGATCTCATCTACGGAATGGAGATGATGAGAAACAGTGTGTGTGCTCTGGAAACTGTCTGTCAAACACTTGAGACGAGATTACAGTCAAGATTTCAGTTTGTCCAGTAAACGGAGTCGGCCATAATTTCTGAGGAAGAGGCTATTATTTTTAGAAGAATCGTTGGTTGGTTGATTTTTGTTTAGGGGCTTATCAACATCAATGCGTTATTTAATACCGAAATCTAAATATTTTGAACGCAATTTTATGGCTTCAACTACATATAAAATGTCTTGTTGGTCATTCTGCTATAAAATGTAATGGTGGTAAATTCACTATAAATACGTATTGTTGGTAATTTTTTATATAAAATGTATTGCTGGTATTTTTATTCTAAAACTGTATTTTTATACTTTCATAGTGTTTTGTTTTTGTTTGGGAGTTCACTATTTGCCGATAGCTGCGACCCTAACAGGTGCTACCACGCCAGGTCAGGTTGGATCTGGGAAGAATAGCAATTAAAATGTTGTTCCACGGTCCCTAAGAGTTCCAATGTCCCTGTCAGAGGCCTTGCTTCCGGTTGTAGTTTATAGTTTATCACTAGCAACAGTAATCTCAAAATATCTGATGCCTTATACATGCATAAATAATAATTATTATTACTATTATTATTATTAAACAGCTATTATTTAAACTTGGTTTAATTAACAAAATATAAATTAAATGAAAATAATTGCTGTTAATTTTGTTTACAAGACTTGTGATTTTAATAACATCGCCAACATTTAAAAATAAGGGAGGTAATTGAGAAATCAAGAAAAAAGTTCCTAGCTATAACACTTAAAAGCATACATTCTATTTCGTATTACTGGGGAAATACGTCTTTTCTGTGAATTCTACCTATTAGGGTTGGATAGAGATTGGATGGAAGTAGTGATATATGCTTTTTTTTTTTTTGTTTTGTTTTTTTTTAGAAAATAGATATCGTATTTCGCTTAGCCGCTGCTGACGTTGTTCAAGGTCTGGTAAAACCTTTGGGTTTCACATGTAGATATTCAAAGCAAGAAAGGAGACAGATCAAAGACTGGCGCTAAGCAATCTTCCTATTCCCATTTGGCCTGGTGCTGTACTAAGCTATGTTTAGTAAATATATAGAGTGTACATTAAAGAGAAGAGATTGATCAATTGATAGCTTAACAACACCTCATAAGTTATTCAAAATCAAAGAGTATTTCAGATTTTAGAAGGTTGCTTAGAGTTCCCTTCACCCCACCCCCACCTGCACCGAAGTGCGAACCCGGCTCGACACTGTTTTAATTCGTTGATCAAACGGAAACCCGTGCTTTTATGGTAATTTGACCTAAAGCAAAGTAAGATGAAAAGAGGGCAATACACCGAGAGAAAAAAAGATAGAAAGTGAGAGAGAACGAGAGTGAAAGAGAGAGAAAAGGAGATAAATGAACAGCGAACAGCACAAAACCCGGGAGCCACTCAAAGTAGAGGGTTACAGATTAAGGGGTACAGTTTAGGCGGATATGTTGGAAACATAACGGTTAAAAGCGAAGAGAAGAATGAGGACGGTTCGCTACAATCTTTGTAGTATGGCAGGTCTTGGGCATAAAATGTAGACTGGTGAGTTTTCAAGAATAAATACATAGAAAGAAAGAAAGAAAGAAAGAAAGAAAGAAAGAAAGGAAATGATTGCGTTCAAATTAAAATAATAATAATAACAATTTAAAATTTACTTGTAGCTCTGAAGAATTACGAGATGCGTTCTCTTATTCCTTCCTAACTGACCTTGTACCACAAATAGCAAAACTAAGCAAATATCAATATATATACTCAAAATAGATAGATAGATAGATCTGACAGAATGACATAGATAGATAGATAGATAGATAGATAGATAGATAGATAGATAGATAGATCTGACAAAATGACATAGATAGATAGATAGATAGATAGATAGATCTGACAAAATGACATAGATAGATAGATAGATAGATAGATAGATAGATAGATATCACAAGAGAAAGCCAGAGAGATGATTCCTTCTCAGAGTAGTATGTCTTTTCACTGTAATAGAATCAGTGCCATTACGAGCAACCTTGAGCTGTCAAAAACTTAAAAATAAATTTTACAGCCGAGGGTTGATGCTGTTTCCCATTCTCGCTAAAACGTCATGATGTTCTTAATTGATTGTCATCGAACTGATTTTTCTTTCTTTCTGTTTTTCTTATTTTGAATCTTCCAAAATACCATTAACTAACTCGATTATGTCTTTTGGCCTGTTTACTCCTCTAAGCCATAAAGACGAGTGTAAAATTTCAGGCCTTTGTAATGTGGTCTCCACAAATTACAAACAAAAACGGATGGCTTAGATATTGGGCCTGAAGTAACTTCGACGGACTAAATCATGATGAATAAATAATAAAATAAACAAGAAAATTCAAAGAATCGTCTTCCATCTTTTGAACAGGAGTAAAGGTTATCCCCTGTTTCTTGGTTAGGATTGATTCTTCTACTGAAGTTTTCTTATTTCTATTTTCGCTCCTAGTAATGGCCTTGTGTGATAATGGCTTTATCGCCTTGCTTCGGTGAAATGATTAAAAAGACTATTGACACCAAAACAAAACTCATATTTTAAGCAAAATAAGACTCATCTGCAAACTATAAAAAACAATTATATTTGCTTACATCAAAATGATGCTCAAGAAAAATGTTGAAATGCCAAACTTGAGAAAAAGAAAAAAAATTTTTATGTTAGTAAAATAATGATATATTGAAAAATATATTAAAATCCATTTGATTCTTATTTCAAAGTTGTACTTATAAAAGGATAAGAAACACTTAAAGCACTTGCTTGTATGGTGCTCAACAAAGATGAAAGTGTAAGAGAAAAGATAGATTTCTTACTTTCAAATGATCAATATATTGCTTCAGGACAAAAGTAGAGATAGAAGCTGGTTCCAATTCTTACAACAGAATAATGTTTGGAGTCTGAAAAAGTGAGAAAGAAAATGAATGAATAAACAGAGAAAATTGATTGGTTAGAAATAGGGTAGCTGATTCACAAGCATTTCATAAAATTAAACATTTTGATGAGCAATTTTACAGCCATCAAAGAATGATACTGACTTAACTAATCAAGTACAAATTAATAAAGTCAATTGTTAAGTTGAATAGGTATTCAATTTGAACAAATGAATATAACAGGCATTTTTGCACATTATTCATGTCATGTCAGCATTTTCTAAAAAAAAAATCAAATTTAAGGGTCTACTTTAACCCACAAAAACATATCTACACTTTTAAGTATTTTTGTATTATTGAATGTGATCTGTGAAAAGGGAACAACATTTTAACTCCTATTTCATCAAAGAAAATTATTATCTCTTATTTAACTATAGTTCCAGAATTAATCCATATTTTTCAACTTATAATAATTTATTAAATTCCAAAATGATCTGATGCAGGCGTTCAATTCAAGTGTATCTTCTTAATAATCCTCATTTCATTACACGTTCATACTTTTCAAATATCAGCGTGGAATCGTCAAGCCAAGTTCAAATTCCGCTCTTGTCTGATAATTTAATTTTACCCTTATGCTCTAGGACAAAATATAAATTCATTTTTTCCCAACCCTTAAGTACGCGTTAAAACAGCAATTTAAACTGAGCTCTCTTGTCTTAGGTGGTTACCAATATCGAAAAAGGACAAGTCTTAATTTGTAAACCATCGAGAAGGAAACCAGAAATAATTCCGCTATCATGGCAATTCACGGGAATTTGTGGAGAACCATGATCGCCTCCACCTTGAACAGACTTAGAACTTACACTATTACACAATACGGGAACGATTAATAAAGAAGGAAATACAGCAGCAGCACCAGATACAACCTAATCAGCAACCAGGTTAGGCTTAGGACTCTTAATTGTACGGTGGTATAATGGTTAGAGGCTCGGATTGAGGAATCAATGAGCTGAGTTTGAATTCCAGTCGAATTCATTACATTTACTTACGTGCTTCGAAAAGGTGTGAATCCATCTCTTATTTCATGGGTAAAATAGCAGGGCAGACTACGTTCTATAGCCTTAGGAAACACTGAATTCAAACTAGCCTCTGTCTCTTTAGGCAAAGACTAGAAGTTAACTTAAAAAAAAATCCGGAGGAAGGTAACTCTAAAAACCAAATCAACAATAACATCCCCGGTGCAAAAAGAACCGGCGAGCCATTGTACTATTCTTCCTTGTATGTCACCATGAACCACAATTATGATAAGAAATGTGGCGATGGCCGCAGCAGCATAAAACGCGCTGTAACGAGGAAAAGAATACTGAGCTGTTACGTGACATCTGTCCTTCTTTACGGCAGCGAATGCTGGACGATTCCCTCAAAGATGAAGAAGAGACTCGAGGCGATGGAAATATGGTTCTTCAGAAGAATGCTAAGGATATCATGGACAGAGCGTGATGCAAACAAGGAGAGAAGAGGCAGCTGAAGTTTCTGGGACACATAATGAGGATGGAGGGCCTGGAGAATCTGACACTCACGGGTCGAATAAAGGGGAAAGAGACAAGGGAAAACAATGCATCACATACCTAGCGGCCTAGTGGTCTGGGGCAGGTGGCAGAGGAAAGGAACCTGTTGACAACTGCAAGGGATAGAGGGAGGTGGAGAGCCATGATCGCCTACGTCCTGAAAGGATACGGCACATAGAAAAGAGGAATAAAATGAATAAATGAATTGTCCTACGGGGCAAGTGCCTCTTGTATAAAAGCGTTGGTTTCTGAATTTGGTGACATAGTGGTGGGAGTTCCATCTCTTGCTCAGGCAATGTGTACTTACACTCAGTGGAAACGGATGATGCAATACTGAACAGTACTATCTCTAGACATGAGTAGTGGAACGAGAATAGTCTACCCACTAGATTACATTGAACAGAAGGTTCAATTCACACTTGCCTGTATATCACTGACGAAGGCCGGATGACCAAGGGATCGAAAGGTTGTGATAATAACAACAAAGATGAGCTCAATATAAATAATGTAAATAATGACAACTCCTCGTCCCAGAAATTCAGACACAGAAAAGACATAGCATTTATTAAAAAAAATATTGATTGATGTATCATTGGCGCAACACATTCATTCGCCGTTCTACACATCACGTTTTCCGTCAAAGTATCTGTATTGACAGTGAGAATGAGTGCAACGCTCATGATATCAAATGATGATTTGTATTTTAATCAGTTCTCTTTGTAGCTGCAAATGTCTATTTTGACATTCCATTAGTCTACTTCGCAAGCCATTTAAAATTCACCAGAAATTGTAATTTTAAAACAATGAAAAAAAAAAAATCATTTGATGGCGGTGAATTCATACAAACTATTGATACCAAAAGATTAATATGACAGGTATAAAAAATAATCTCCAAATCTTTCTTTCTTTCTGTCTATCTATCTTATTGCTTATCTATCTATCCAACTGAGTCTCTTAATGACTTATCTTTATTTTTATCGATCTTTCTCAGTCTGTTCATGACTTATCTATCCATCTATCTATCTATCTTATTTCTTATATATCTATCCATCTGAGTCTGTTGATGATTTATCTCTATTTTTATCTATCTTTCTATCTCAGTCTGTTCATGATCTATCTATCTATCTATCTAAACTTATTCATTATCTGTCTATCTATCTATCTATCTTATTCCTTATCTATCCAACTGAGTCTGTTCATGATATATCTATCTTTTTATCTATCTTTCTATCTCAGTCTGTTCATGAATTATCTATCTATCTATCTATCTATCTATCTATCTCAGTCTGTCCATGATTTACTATCATTCTTTCTTTCAATCTATTTCAGTCAGTTCAAGATTTATCTATCTATATCAGTCCATCCATGATTTTTCTCTCTATCTATCTTTCTATCTATAACAGTCAAATCAAGATTTATCTTTCTTTCTTTCCTTCCTTCTTTCTTTCTATCTTTCTTTCTTTCTTTCTATCTATCTATGTCAGTCTGTTCCTGTTTTATCTATCTATCTATCTATCTATCTATCTATATCAATCTGTTCATGATTTTCTCTTTCTTTCTATCTATCTCATTCTGTTCATGATTTATCTACCATTCTTTTGTATCTGTCGATCTAAGCCTGTTCCTGATTTAACTTTCTTTCTAATGAAAAATATACAATTTTCCGAAACAAAAAGATTTTTTGTGCCAAATAAAGAAATTTACCTTGCCATGACAGAATGAGAAAAGAGAGCACGTGACCTCTCTTATTCTGAATGTTAAGTAAGATGCAAACAAAAAAAAACTGAAACCACGACGGGAAATTTAAAAGAACAGACATTCTTAGAGAACATAAAAAACAAATACAATATTTACAAAACTTCCTTTTGTGCGCCTTAAACAAAAATTAAGGCTACATAATAAATCAAACAATATACATGTCAAAAAAGATCACACATTTCTCTAGAATTATATATATATATATATATATATATATATATATATATATATATATATATATATATATATATATATATATATATATATATAATATTAATAATAAAATAAGTACATTTTTCACTGAACTTTTGTCTACTCGGGGTATCATAGAACTATATTCTTCAGATTTGATTTTGATCTACTTAAATCTCCTGAAAAGTGGATGTGTTTCTCAAAATAGGAACAGTGAACAGATAAATAAACTGATCGATTAACTTTATTACTATTATTCTTTATAATTATTATTTACTTCTTGGTGTGAAGTTCGCATTGAAGCGTTAAACGTTTAGTTACCGATATTGTGCATTCTTCCCCAATAAATATAGCATATTGTAGGCAATACATCTGCATATATATATATATATCTGTTCCTGTTTTATATATGTTTCTATCTATCTATCTGTCTATCTATCTATCTATATCAATCTGTTCATGATTTTCTCTTTCTTTCTATCTATCTCATTCTGTTCATGATTTATCTACCATTCTTTTGTATCTGTCGATCTAAGACTGTTCATGATTTAACTTTCTTTCTATCTAATGAAAAATATACAATATGGAGGCACGGTGGAGTAATGGATATCGGCTTGGATTGAAGAATCGGAGAGGCGAGTTCGAATTCCACTCGAATCCATTACATTCACTTACGTGCTAATACCCTTGGGAAAGGTATGAATCCTCTTCTTCTCCCTCCAGCTATGGGTAAAATAGCGGGAGAGACTGGGTTCTATAGCCTTGGATGGTAACTGGTCTAGGGGAAGGACAACTCTGAATTCAAAACATGCGGAGGGTCGTTTGGGAACCTTGTGGCATTCGGTGCACCAGGTCTCTGTATTCGTCCCTCCCAAAAGTGTGGATGGTCCTGACACGAGGCCTTCACCACTATAATCAAATCTCATGTGCCGGTGTCGGGCTGTCGGTTTCCTGGAAACTAATCTGCTCGACCCTCATACGTCGAATCTCGACGGGAGAGTCGATTATATATATATATATATATATATATCTCAGTGGTCAGTATATATATAATTTAAGTATATATACATATACATATGTATGTATATATATATATATATGTGTGTGTGTGTGTGTGTGTGTGTGTATATACTTAAATTTCCAAGAGGATACAATCAAGGTAGAAACCAATGTCCAGGATAGAGTAAGAATATAATATAAAAGGCTCAAACACTAATATTCCATGGTTATAATTTATTACATTGGTAATCACGATCCAATTCATCAAAATTTCTAGGTCTTATTGTCATATGCCCTACTCGGCGAATAATTTATAATGCAATGATACGCCGACCAGGTGATATCTACATTATCACGTCTATGGAGAGATACGGGCTATCTCTGCCAGACCATGACAATGGACAATTAGTAAACACAAATATTTTAAAGAACACTGTTCGATTGAGATAATCCAACAGTAATCTTTTCCCAGGTTCGCTTCGGTTTCAACACAAATACTGATCCACAATTCAAGGATGAACGATAAGGCGTAATAAATTTTGGTATAAGAATTTTAATATATACATATAGACAAGATATTAAAATAAAAGAAACATATAAGCATGAGTAAAGCCTCCGACGACCAGAACCTCAAGACTTATGTTGGGATACCAAAAGGTGCCCAAATCCAAGTGGATTCGACTGAACCCGAACGGATAAAAAAAATAAGTATGAATAACTACGAATGCAGACATCAACGCATAGCCAAAAAAAAAAAGAGATGGGATAGGATTTATATATTACTATTTTGACATGTGGAAAGGTGTTTGTGAGAACATAAAATTTATGGATGCATGTATATCTTTCTAATACGGGTCGAAAATATATAGTTACTTATATTTATATTCAGTTCTCTCTCTTACTCATTGTCCTTTCTTTTCTCTCACGTTTCCTCTTTTCTTTCTTTCTTTTTTTTTTACACAAATTCAGTTTCACATACAGTCCGGCTGCAACAGAGATATATACTTTCTCCTTCTCTCTGGTTTCTCTTTTCTTTCTTCAAACACAGCGTATTCTCAGCGTACAAATTTCTTTGCGTCTTCTGTGATAAATAACTCGATTTATCTTCTTCAACCTGGAGTTAACGAACAGAAATATACATCCTTATATTTCTTAACCGGAGTTGCTTATGATGAATCGGACAAGTCCCATCCTTACCAAAATGAGTCTCATCTTTCTGTTCATAAGTTATAAGCGTTTCGACTTCGAGTCTTGCTCCTTCAAAGACAAGACAGAAACTGACTTCCAAGTAATTTTCTGATTCCCACGTGTCCTGCATTTCGGCGCGAATTCCAGTTCCTGCTGCTTCATGACCTTACGTCAGTCTCCTGTCTAGATTCTGTCTAGACGTCTGTTGCTACGGGTAACTGGGTCAGTCAACCTCTTGACCTGCTTCCCCAAAATGTCTCGAGACTCCCACGTGACCTCTTCTGTTGTCAAGCGGAGATTAACCTTAATATATGCGTGTATGCGTGTTTGGGCAATCTGCATTCGTAACACTGATGAATTGGATCGTGATTACGATTCCAATGTAATAAATTATAACCATGGAATATTAGTGTTTGAGCCTTATATATATATATATATATATATATATATATATATATATAATTAGTAATCCGTGAACAGAGCCATATTGTCGCCCATATATTAAATGATTATATATATATTACGAGACTTATCTCTCCATTCCGTTGGAGATGCGAGTTGCGAGTGGTTTAATAGACAGGGGTACGGAATTTGAATCGGAAAAATAAGTTTGAATTCCAATCGGGTTCGTTACATTCACTTACGGCCTTGGGGAACGTACTGACTTATCTCCTCCTTTCAGCTATGGATTAAATAGTACAATTTTTATCTCACTTTGGATAACCTGCATCGGGTTGCTAAACCGTAAAAAATCAAAAGCAAGTCAACTATCCATTCTGTAATTGATGATAATATATATTCAGCCTAGGCTGCCATGGTGCGCCTTGTGAGGAGCGAATTCATTATCGTAACAAGAGTGGGTTTTTTTCTGCTAGCTCATTTTGAATTGCTTGATGACAACGTAACTCGTCATTCTCGATGGAAGCCATTTTTTTCTGTTCCCAGGTTTATACGTTAATCACTCCAATAGTTATCTGCTTTGCACCCAAATGCAAATGCACAGACACGCGCGTGCGCACACACACATGCACACACACACACACACACACACACACACACACACACACACATATATATATATATATATATATATATATATATATATATATATATATATATATCATGAGATTGAAAAGGATCGCTCCCAGCTAGTCATAATTTCTTTGTTCCCACAGCAAACGAGCAAGATGTAATATTTAGACGTGAACAAAATAATCAACTACTTATTAAGTACGCAAGAGGGATAAACGCGCCAACGAACGAGTTATTTGCGTGAAACTATTTCTCGGTACATTAATGTGTGAGTATATAAGGCTTATATGAGTGTATGTGTTTGTATACGTGTATATATGTAGAATTTATATATGATCGCATGGCATTTCTGAATGCTTACGATAATATGTATCAGTGCGTGGGCATCTGTTGATGTGATTCTAAGTACATAAAAGAATTTTTGTCTTTATTCATTAAAATCTATATCAGTTCATGAAAAAATCTGTTTGATTTTATTATGCAAGTCAAGGTTTTTTCTTTTTTTTTTCCAATATAATTCTTATTAATAAATCGATATTGGTAAAGTGATTAAGATAGGCCTATGTTTATATAATTAATATAAGCTTGTGTCATAAGTAATTTCCGTTTTGGAGATCAATTAGAATGTTGAAAGTAACATCCTGACTAACCATTCCTTAAATATAACGTAGCAACTGATAAAAAATAAGTTACTTACGACAATGTGCAACGCAGATGACAGTGGTTTACCAAGAATAAGTCTCCACAACCAATCCTCAAATCTGAATTCCTGTGACGTCCCCCCGGTGTCGCTGCACCAAATGTGACGTCTACCTGGCTACTTCCGTCGTGCTATCCTGTCCAGTGACGACCAACTGGCATGGTCGCAGCACCGAATGTGACGTTCTAACCTTTTGCTGATTCGGATGGGAATCTGGTTAGATTCGGTATCAGCCTTGTCGTTCCCAGCTCGCCTCCAACATCTGGTTACCAAAGTAACTGTTTTGATTTCTAGTCTAACCTACCCACGTTGTGATTTGATCTTAGGCAGACGAAATCAATCAGTCGCCGAGTTCGATCAAGGGTAACATCGCACAAGTATATGTAAAAGAAAAGAAAATAATAACTCGAAAAGATCAAATGTGTTAAAAAAGGATAACAATATTTTATATCTAGTTGCTGAATACAGGACTGCGTCTTCTTCACAACCCGCTATATGGATTCGTGACACTTTGTGTTTGTTAGGCGAGTCTTAACATCTTAGTTGTTTGTTTTTTTAAGAAACTGGTTCTTGGTGTATCTTCAGGCGATATTCGTGAAACTTGTTTTGGTGGTGTGAGTCTAAGTCGTTCTTCAAAAATAAATTGTTCTTAGCTAGATGTTGAGTTCGGAATTGCGTGGAATCTTTCAAGTCAGCTATCTGCGAGGCGGTGCAACTCCAACTGCGAACTTGAACTCGAACTCGAACTGGTTTTCACTCGCTGCGACTCTGCTTATATGGACGCCGACCAAAACCGGGGTCGGCTTGTTGGGGTTTGAGGTTCCTTGATAATTCTAAACCCACAATCCACTTCTTTGTTTTCGGTCAGGAAAATTTTATTATTTTCCATTTTTGGGAGTCTTTCGTCTTCCCACATTCTTCTGTTCTCATATTGGTATCTCACCATGCCCTCAGAGGGTGTCAACGGGTTTCCCCTCTCTCTCACAATGGCATCTCACACCTATCCCTTCAGGGGGGCGCAACAGCCCTCCCCTCCTTCTTCACATGATTACCTCCACCTAACGCTCATGCCACCATTCAGCCAATGGGCGCTCAGCAGCGTGGGTTTGGCCAGACTAGCCTCGGTTTAAAAAATCTTGCTCAAAGAAGACAAAAATTATCTTGCCTTTTTTTTTCTTTTCTTTCCTTTCTTCGAGGAAACCTCACACCCTATACTCTTATCTTAACCGAATCACCTGGAATTCATCAATCAGATTTTCGCCAGCATCAAGTGGGTGGCCATTTGGACGTATTTGCATTCTTGGTGCCAATTACTGATCCGATAAAATAGTTTTGCTATCATAGCCAGCCCTGACGATAAACAGATGCTCCTCTCAATGATATTCTGCATATAGACAAAGGCTTAACCTTTCCTTCATGGTGGTCAACGGGCACTTTTGTTTTTCTCGGACAGTGCGTGCTTAATTAATTTTTATTTTTATCTCTTTAGAATTCTGTGGGAGGTAACGTGTCCAACTTGAAAATTCCCTTTACCATTGCCATGGGCAGATTGGACATATCTTACTCTCCGCCCCGTAACATAAATCAGATTAAATTCTGTGTTTTACTTTCTCGACAATGGAAATAAAAATCTTACCACTTTTCCTTGTCAGAAAAATAACACCGCTTAGTGTCCTTTGCGTGATGGCTTCTTATCACCTAAATTTAATTCCCGCCTTTCTTTTTTTCTTCTTTCTTTCTAGCGACGTAAATAGTGTCACATTCAAAAAAAAAAAAAAAAAGGTAATGTTATGCGTGTAACTATCTATTCATTCTTTATGTATTTTTGAAATGCAATAAAACATTATATACAGATCTATACGTCCAGCGGTTGCAATATGCTCATAAATGTTTGGTCGAAAAGCGTTCTACGCTCGTCAAGTGGAAATATGCTGTTCTCAATACAAGGCAGCATA
>OZ010591.1:55806021-56096021 GCA_963932145.1 Acanthosepion lycidas | reverse complement strand
CTCTATAAGAATCGATTTCTTTGTATATAAGTGTTATGTTATTTACCTTAGATAGTTTCATAATTAAGACTAAATGTTATCACAAAAATAGTTATAAAACACTTGTTTCTGGTTCAAACGGCACGTTGTTTTTTTTCTTTAATTTTAAATCCTTGGTCCTATCACGGCCTTATCAGTTTGAAAACCGGTTTTCGTACGATCTCCGAAGTTAAGAAATGTCAAGCTTGGCTCGAAGCCATTTGTAATCGTTGATCTGAGAGAGCGGTTGTATAAAGATGACATGTTGAATATTTCTGAACAGGTCTGGCACTATTCATGACATTCATATGAAAGTTTTATCATAGATTCAGCGTATGTGCAATCATTGCTTCCATTCCAATTCGATAGTTTATGTTTTGAAACGCCTTGAGTCATGTCAATTCAATACTTGTGATTAAACTGGGATCTAATATGTATTTATTTGTAACGACATTTATATTTATAACGTCAACATCTTATGCCATTATTTTCTCTTCGAGTTGTGTTATCCATCTTAGTTGTTGCTGTTGTTGAATGTCCTCAAGTAATATGGTTTCTGTCATTTTGTACAGTTCTTTTGTGATTCTGTAGCTCCAATCCACGTTCTTCGAGAAAGTCTGGTTCTTGCTGAGACCTACAGACTTTATTCCCTCGAAGCCATTTGTAATCGTTGATCTGAGAAAGCGGTTGTATAGAGATGACAGGTTAAATATTTCTGAATGGGTCTGGTACCATTCATGACATCCATATGAAAGTTTCAATCTGACGAGGCTATTTAAGAACATGACTCGACGTTTTGTGTTAATATTTTGATTTTGTAGCAATTTGTGGTATTGGGCGAAACTATTCCTACCTGTGTTCAATCTCCTTATCTCCTATACTAAATTTGTTAGAAGAACTGATTCATACAAGAGGTATTTGAAATGTTTAGTATTTACTAATTGTTGTGGTAGGATCCACCTAATTTGCATAGTGGAGTACCGACCATATAAATATGGTTGGTACCGGGAAGAGAAGGAAGGAATCAAGAGATTCAGAGACCGAGAGACAGACTCTCGGCGACTGTCGAACTCTCTGCATTAGCAGAGGGGAACCCGGACGAGGTTTTGCCGAAGGGCAAGGTTTCGTCCGGGGAGGTTGACAGGGCCTGAACCCGTCTAGGCGGGTTCAGAAAGGCCATATTTTTGGCCGAGCATACAGGCTCGGGGATACCCACATTAAAACGGCCTTGTGCCACATTCGATCCTCGTGGGTGGATTGATAAATACAGGAATCAAGAGATTCAACCAGAGACTCTGCCCGACTGCGACTCAGTCAACACATTCTCCAGGAACGGTCTTTCCAGGAATATACAAAAGACTATATGTAAATATTGTGTCCACTTTCTTGTTTCAATACATTTTGTTCAAAGTACATTTTGTGTTGCATTATTATTCCATGCATTAGTCAAGTTTCAACACTAATTCAACATCCTGAATTTTTTATCATAAATTCAGATTAGGTGCCATCACTGCTTTCGTGCCAATTCCATATCATAGTTTCTGTTTTGGAAAGGTTTTTTTGGAGTTCTATTTCTTGGAACACTTGGATGTTAATTTTCTGTTCAAGAACGTTCTTATTCCAACTACGAATATTTATGTCATCATCATAGCCCCCACCAACCACCACCACCACGCCATCATTATCAGTACATTGGCCTCGGAAGGGGACAACAGGAACCCTGTCTTTTATCATTAGATTCGTTTACGATGTTGTAAGAATGGTTGACCATTGATTCCTTTTATTTATTAGCTATGAATTTCCTGGATTTTCTTTAGAAGATAGACTGCTTTTACGTTTTCCATAATATTGAATTTAGAGTGGTCCTTCTCCTAGACTGGCTGACAACCAAGTTTTCATTGCTATTTAACACATAACTGTGGCATAAGAAATGGATTCATGCTTTTCTTAATGACAGAGTGCGAAAGTGAACGCAATAGACTAAGCCGGAATTCGAACTCGGCTCTTTACTGATAACTCGTACGCTACCCACGCACACCAGTGAATTCCAAATAAAAAAAAAATGTAGTGGTATTTCGATTATGAAGATTCTGTATTAAAAACTTCAGTACGTTCATTCAAAATTTATAAACCTATATCTAAAACAAAAATAGTATTTTTTCTATAGATGTTCACTATTGTATAAAAGAGAAAAATGTATTCAACGAGCATAACAAAGTAAATACTGTATATTTTAACGTTACTTATTCGTTATATAAAAGTTTAATATAAGAAGATAAGTGAACATTTACTTATATTTATTAATATTCTATCTCTTTGTATTGGTCACTCTAATTAAAACGGATGTTTTTTTTATAATCATTTCACCCCAAGCAAGGCAATGGAATTACTAAATCTCAGGGAGTTAGCGTGAAGGAATATAAGAAAAAACATTACTAAAAAAGAGAGAACAATAAAAGAACAAGAATTAAAAAGACAGAAGATAACGATTGACATTGCATTCACATTTTTGAAGATCAAACTTGAAGGGAAAAAAGAAAGCGGAAGAGATTTCCTCAAGCGAGAAGTGCGAGAAAAAAACTGTTACCATAGAAATTATGGTTACATCTGGCCATTTCAAGTGTAAAATGACCAGATCTGGTAATGCACTTATCATCTAGAAATAACCTCGTAGGCGTTTTTCATCTTTTTTTTCATTTTCAAAATACAGTAATTGTTATAAAAAGATTTCTGCAAATACATTCTTATATCCAGCGACTTAAATGGTCACTGACATCTGGATTGAAGCTCTCAATCATTCTTTCAAATAGGTAAGTAATTTTTTTAATTGCAACATGTTTTTATAAATTAAAAATTTACTGGTTTCCTTTGGCGTTTTTCCTGGATCGGCCATTTGTTTTGTTGTTGGCATCACTTCATAGAAGATAGAATTTCTTTTTTTGCGTTGAAGTGCCGGTGGATGAGTGGTTGATAAAACAAGAGAAATAAATTAAATAAACCAAATGAGTTACAAAGTTCATGAAAATATACTACCTTAATTATGCATTTATTTTGAAAATTGATAAGCTTTTATTTTCCCGAAAAAATCTATACAGACAACCCTCGATTAATGCGCATTTGATTAATGCTCATTTGATTAATGCACATTTGATTAATGCGCTGAAATATTTATATACCAAAATTCGATTAATTTCATACATTATACTTGATTAATGCGGTAAAGCATTGTTCAGTTTAACCATAGTAAGTGAAAACTGATTTTTCTTATAGCTACCGATGTACAAATTATCCGCACTAATCCAGGGATTCCTGTAATAATTTACTAAGCATAGCTTAGATGTGGCACAATGCCGCAAGTATGGAGCAAACATTGAGTATCAAACTCACTACTCAGTCGTAATTGATCTAGCAAGACACACTTGCTAACCATTATACCACTTTGAAATTCCCTGGTTTGCTAAGCGTGGTTCAGATGTGGTACAAGGCCGCAAGTAGGAAGAAAATAGTGTGAATTGAATTCACTAGTCAGTCGTAATTGGTAGGGATTCACTAACGGCAGTTTACATATGGTATAAGGCTGACATTAAGGAGCACCCAATTAGGATCAAACTCACAAATCAGTCGTAGCCTAATCGAGCGAGACAAGCTTACTAACCAATACACCACGTTGAAGAGCTCTTCTAAAATGTATAAGGATTTACTAAGGGCAGGGTTAGATGTTGCAATCAGTGAGTATCGACTCATGACATAGTCGTAATTGATGTAGCAAGACAAGCTTGCTAACCATTGCACCACAGTGAAGTTCCCTAGTTTACTAAACGTGGTCCAGATGTGGCACAAGGCCGCAAGTACCGAGAAAATAGTGAAGATTGAACTCATTACTCAATTCTAACAGATTGAGCGAGGAAAACTTACAAACCCTTATGCTACATAGAAGTCGCCTTCGATAAAATCTATCCAAATTTGAATAAATGTTTCTAGGCTTTGAATAAAATCACTTACGCTTTGAATAAATGTACGCATATTTTAAACAAATGTACGCAAATTGTGTGTAAATAAATAAATTTAAATAAATGTTCAAATATTTAAAATAAAGGTACACATCTTTCAAGTTTGAACAAATGTATGCATGCTGTGCATAAATATACATATATATTGTTAGACGTATGTATATTTAGAATAAAGGTATGTATGTTGCGTGAAAATAAATAGATTTTGATTAAATATTTTGTGGATGCATTGAGTACCGGCTCTGAATGAGAAATGTTCGAATTCCAGTCGAGTTTCTTGCATTCACTTCCGCGCAAATACTCTTGAGAAAGGTGTGAATCCATCACTTCTTCTCAGAAACATGGGTAATTATCAGAAAATACTGGGCACTGTAGCCTTCGTTAGCAATTATCTAGGAGAAGAAAAAAGCCTAATCCTAACCATATCTTGCCGAAGACACACCACACTGCCACAGCTGCACTACACTTGTTCCTACAAACCAATAGTTTATGGGAGTCCTTGTCATGATTCCGGCTCTAAAATACATTAACAGTAAGAAATAAGAAAGTGAAATGAAATTCAAACCAGACAGGAGAGGGATTGGCTCCGTCAGGCTATCTTGCCCAATGCACACCACTGCTGCTACAGCTGCACTACTTGTGGTGTCCCCACGACACTAATGAGATTTGTGATCGTGATATTTTTCACCGGAGTACACTTTTTTCTTTTTTGACAGTAAGGTTCACCCTGTGCGAACCCCTGTATTGCCTCCTAACGTAACCCTCTATCGCCGGGGGCACTCGCGATAGAGGGTTACTTAAGGAGTAGTTTATACGGATAGGAGTGGAAGATAATTGTTAAGCCTAGACTTGAACAGGTGAAGACTATAGTGATCGAGGAAACATCCTCTTTGGAATCGGTTCCACAGAGAAACGGTTCACAGGAAGAAGTTGTTCGAGTGGAACTTACCAATGGAATACGGAGGGAATGTGGTTGGTTTGCTACAATAGGAGTGTCATGGCGGGTCCTAGCTATGAAGCTTAGAACTGGCGGAATCAAGTAATGTAATTCGTCACAGCAGAAATATATATATTTATATATATATATATATATATATATATATATATATATATAACTTATCTTTAAAAGCCTATAGATAGAAATTTCACGCATATGTAGATTAATATGTCTAATAAGCATTAACGTAAGACAAATTTTAGTAGCTAACAATTTTTTCAAGTAAGGTTCGCCGTGTACAAGGCCTGGAGTTACTCGTGATAGAGGGTTACTTTAAGTGGCAGTTTATACAGATAGGATGGATGATAATTGTTAAGCCTATACTTGAACAGGTGAAGACTATAGTGATCGGGAAAACATCCTCTTTGGAATCGGTTCCTCAGAGAATATATTTTGCAAGAAACTTCATTTTCGAGTTAGATCCTCACAAGGTTTCTCCTTGTGCCAGACAAGACTGCGTTGAATCTTTTAATTTCTTTGCATTTACTTTCTAAATGGTAAGGTGTTCTTCGGAATTTCTATCAAAGGTCATTATATTAAGTTACATATCCTAAAGTAATTTCAATACGGATGCCCTTCGAGAAGACATTGGTAAGTTTCACTCTTCAAGTGAAACTTACCAATAGAATACGGAGGGAATATGGGTGGGGTTTCCTCCAAGGTGAGTGGCATGGCGGGCCCCGGCCGTTAAGGTTAAAATTGGCGGAATCAAGGAATGCAGTTTGTTCGAGCACTTTCCATGATAGTCTTGATAGAGCAGAGGGGATGCTTTCCACATCCCACCTGTGAGTAAGAGGTTGGAAGTCGAAAAATAATTTGTCACCCAAAAGGACTCGGAAACTGGACAACTCACACCCAAATATGACAACAATTTGAATAAAGAACACATATTTTTCACAATGGCACATGTAGGTATTTCTGTCAGAAATTTGAAACCGAGGAACATTGCCTTTCAGTTCAGTATAAAAACCAAGATATGAATCGCCTTGAGAACTGAAACGTATATAATAGGTATTTATGCTTTCATTAAAAGTATCTGTCGTTTTGACTCAATTCAATGTGTATCCCTACTTGAACAATTCCTAACCAACAGCATCCAGAAGAAAATGACCACATATTGTGCGGTGCCAACCTTCATAAGTCATGCCAATGTATTTAAATAAATACAAAGGACTTGTCTAGTATGAGCGTCATTTTTTTTCTCTCCCTTGATCACCATTCTGGTGCATTAAGAATTCTACCATTCCTAGAATTACTGTTCCGGAAACGGAACAAAACCATGTGGCGTTATTTGGGCTTTTTCCCAAATGATCTGAACAGGCATGAACAAAATTTGTATTTTATTTTGTTATTATCGTCTCCTTTTTTTCATTCCTTTCAAATGCACTATTTTGCCAGATCGAAGCTCCGCCCACAAAGACGTCAATAATCAGTGTTCTTTACTATTACGATGAGAAGTGGTAGTAGATGTTACACTGCAATGCTAAGGTTTATTTCAAGTATATACTTCTCCTGCTACTGCGCTTATAATTCTCGATGATGTCTTTCTTTTCCTCTTCTCGTTCATCTTGTTCTTCCTCTCATATTTCTTCTTTTTCTCTTTCCCTCTTCTCTGCCTGACGCTTACTCTTATTTTTATTCCCATCACGGTTTATTCTTCTACATCACCATTCCTCAGCCTTTTCCTCACTCTTTCTCTTTCTTTTTTTCTTTCGCTTCCTCTTTCTGCTTCTTTTGCATTATCATTCCTCCTCTCTTCTCCCCCTTTCTATTTTGTACCCTTTTGTCTCCTCCTTCTACTTCTGCTCCTCCCTCCTTTTTTTTTCTTTTAGTCACACTTCTTCATTTTTCACTTTTTTTCTTTTTCTTTTTCTCTTACTGTTTCATCTACTTCATTATTTTTCTCTTCCGTTTGCCTTTTTTCGACTTATTCTTTTCTTCCTTATTTTTCCTCTTCATTATTATCCTTTCCCTTCCTGATACCTCCTCTATTCTCTTTTATTCTCCTCATCCTTCTGCTCATTTTATAATTCTCCTCCTACTCCTCCAAATCTTCCTATCTTTCTTCCTCCACATTTTCGCTTCTTTTTCTCTCTTTTCTTTTCTCTTTTCTTTTATTCCTTTTCTGTCCAACCAATTTTTTCCTCTATCTCTTCTTTCTCCTCTTTCTTCTAATTTCAGTAATCTTATTCTTTTACCTTTCTTTCACCCTCTATTCCTGCATGTCTTTCCGTTATATCAACTTTCTTCTCTCTCTCTCTCTCTAGTTTTCTCTCTTTCCTTAATCTCTCCTTCTTCTCTCCTTCTTCTCTCCTCCCTGTTTCTTCATCCATCTTTCTTTCTCCTCTTTCTTCTAATTTCTACATTACTTTTTAATCCAACCTCAACTCTTTCTATATATTACATCGTTTTCGTCTTCCTTTCTTACTTCTGATTTCCGAACACATTAGGATATCGATAAGGTTTCATCTTATTATCGTGTCACCTCCGCCATCGCTTTTTTTTTTTTTTTTTTTTTTTCATTTTAGCAATTTAAACACCGAATCTCCGAGCATCTTACGAGTGTTAGCAAACGTGTCGATATATCACGCACGACATTTGTCCGATTCACATCTTGGCTTTGTTGACCCTGTTTATTATAATGTCTGGAGGCAACAGAAAAACCTACGTACTTATCTCCCTTGGTTTAATATCAAAGAATCTCAAAATTGTTAGATTTGGGCTGAAGGGAAACGAAAATATCGCAGTAACTCTTTGTTTGTCTTCTCGAAAGGCATCCGTGTTGAAATTACTTTAGGATATGTAACTTAATATAATTACCTTTGATAGAAATTCCGAAGAACACCTTACAATTTAGAAAGTAAATGCAAAGAAATTAAAAGATTCAACGCAGCCTTGTCTGGCACAAGGAGAAACCTTGTGAGGATCTAACTCGAAAATGAATTTTCTTGCAAAATATATTCCTTTTTTGTTGACTCGCCGTTTTTCTCTGTTGGTATTTGTATACTGTAAAAATTGCATTTTGGAATGAGGAGAAAAAACAATATTTATCCTGAAACAAATATAATTGTATTCAGTATGTTTCAAATTTATGGAAATTATTCGTCAAATAATCTGCGCTGGGTAAGAAATTTTATGATGGCTTTAAAAAGAGGACATTCTGAAAGTATATCCTGATATATATAAATATATAAAAATAATAGTAAATGGAGAGGAAGAGCAAGAATAAGTAAAAAAAAAAAAAATTACTATAAAATGGAGAATCGAATATAACAAAAAAGCCAGTTATCGCTCCTCGCTCTTCAGATCTCAATCGAGGACAAAACATAAATGTGCACAACGACTAAATAGTGGGAAATAAATAATAAAAATAACATTACCAAAGAATCAACGATATAAATATTAAGCCATTTAACTTTTGTCTTGTTTCCTTTGTCTAACGACATATTAACTCCTTATGGGTCAACTACTGCCGAAATTTAGTTTGGGAGAATTAGTAATTTCTTTTTACAAAAATGTATTGCTGGTAATATACTTATTAGAAAAATGTATTGCTGGCAATTTTTCTTTTACACAAATGTATACATGATACTATCTTATATATGTGTGTGTCTGTCTGTGTGTGTGTGTGTGTGTGCTGGTAATATTTTGTTTTCAAAAATGTATTGCGGGTAATTGTTTTACTATGAAAGTGTATTGCTGGCACCTTCACTATAAAAATGTATTTCTACACTTTCATAGAGTTTTGACCTCGGTTTTGGGGTTAACTATTTAAGCCATAGCGGAGATCCTAACCTGCTACCAACTCGGATCAGAGTAGACCTGTTAACAACAGCAATTAAGAGATTGTTCCATGCTCCTCAAAATCTTCCGATCGGATGTATTTTATCGTCATACCCAGGACGGCAAATAACATTTAAATCCAGCAGCTATTCCTTCTGCTTACTAAGCGAAGGATGCTTAGACTTTTTATACAGGGACCCAAGCACTCTCAAATGATAATCCGAATGGAATCTGCTGACTTCTCTGAAAAAGTCTAATAATTTGGAGGCCCATGAGATCAACTGTTTTTCAGCTTTATATTAATTATTTGCTAATGCCCCAATCTCTGCTCTTTTGTGGATATCTATGCAGATGATACGACCCATATATATATATATATATATATATATATATATATATGGGTGCACCTCCAAAATTCTAGGTGACAAGAGCATGGCAGTTGATTTTTCCTGATTCTAACAATACAGTGGGGATCAAACTGGCTGATCACATATACATAGAGAGAAATGAAATGAAATGGGTTCATGCCTTTTCTTAATACAATTGTGCGAAAGTGTACATCTGATGACTTTTTAACACTTAGAAGTAAAACGTGTGAATACTTTGCGTCTTAGCCTCATTTTGTAAGTGGGAATTCGGGACAATGGAAAACGCAAACCGCGTTTCAATTACAGCTCCTTGTATTTTCTTAACCCTAATCCCTTTTCTATAATTGCCATGTATCTCGTCACTAGTATATCATGGCAGCTGATATAAAAAAAAACAATGGGTGACTAAGCACTTGCGCAAATCGGCCTCCCATGACAACCTAGACGGTATTAACATTAAATATCTGATACACCCAATGTCAACTGTGACCTTCGTATACATATATATATATATATGTGTGTGTGTGTGTGTGTGTTAGCGCTCGTGTGTGTGTATGTGTGTGTTATGTTGGAATCACAAATATATATATATATATATATATATATATATATATATTGTCCAATATATGCATATTTTTTTATTAAGTTGTTCCTTGATCTATGCTTTCGGCTCAAATGAACAATCTTATATAATTCGATGATTAATATATTTGTTAAAATATCCGTATAACCACTCTGAAGATAGCTCATGTGAGCCGAGGTTTAGATCAAGGACCAACCTAATAAAAAAAATATCTAAATTTTGGGCAATTTTTGTTTTTATTTTCACCCGAAATTAAAGCAAACATACGAAATTTAGAACGGCTTATGATCAAACATAATAAACATTCATTGTCTGTTATATTTAACAATATATGCATATATATATATATATATATATATATATATATATATATAAAACATATATATATATATATATATATATAACACACACACATATATATATGTATATATATATATATATATATATATATATATATATATATATATATATAAAACATGTATATCTAAAACATGTATATAAAACAGTTAATTGTCACTTAAATTAAACTAGAAAACAGTTTTAGTAAAAAGTGTTCAATACACATATAAAGAAAAGAAAAGTTTAACGTGCACAGATTTTAAATTTAAAAATTTAGAAAATCAGTCTATCACGCTACCTTGGTTTCAACCTTTCGGTATCTTCAGGCAATATAAGTCAAATGATTTCCTTACGCTTTATTATTTCGTTTTATTATTTAGCGTATAAACAGATGGTATAATCACCATTCATCATTCAGTTTAGAAAGTCTTCGGAATTGTACCAGACTAACCAGCCATGTGTGAGAATTAAAAATAAAATATTAACGAAGACCAGATTGTAAACAGGAAAATATTGTTCAAAAGCCAAAACCTACAGCAATCGTAGTGATGTCTGCAAACTGTGCCAGGAGAAAAAATTAAAAATAATAACATTTCCAGACCCCCAAATCTACTAAATTAAAGCTTTGAATATTTACACACTAAAAAGTACTTTTTGAGTTTGTACGAACCCGAAAGAATGTACAATTTATTTACTCCTCCTCCAAAGCAATTTCACACATTGCAAATGATACCGATACAAGAGCTGTTCTTGAATTACCCTCAATTCGGTACTATGAGATATACGACATGCTTGGGCTACTTGACGTCTGCTGATACCTGGATCGTCACCGACAGTCAATAGAATGGGTTCTTCGTGGTCAGACGTACGAGCGCATCTCGATCTTCCTCAATCCATAGATTTTGCTACCACTGATCCTGTCTCAGCAACGTCACCATAGCTTTTGTAATCGTCATTTTTTTCTAAGTTTAATACAATTGAATATGTGTGAAGACTATCGATTTAAGAATGTCTTGCTACAAAACATAGATCGAACTGCTAGGCTGTGTTTAAATAACACGTAATAATGTTCGAGAAGATGTTACATTTTTTGCCAGCCTCATAAATCTGTCATAACGGAAGATATTTAATGCATATTTACAAGCTGCCATCTTGTTTTCACAGAGTATCAGTCGGCATGAATGCCCACAAATCGCTTTTTCTAGGCTGACTGGAATTACGAACTAAATATACTTTTACATTTGCAGTGGACGAAGAAAAAAATAACCACTCAGTTTGTCAATAATGATTCAAGCGCATTCAGGCTTTTTGATTCTGTTAAACTGATTTACATCTGAAAGAAGAATTCATCTTCGATGCAGATTGACAGATTCAGGTGAGAATGTTCTAGAAATGTCTGCGTGTGTCTTTGAATGTCTGAAAGCATCAGTGTGCGCATGTGCATGTAGTTCAGTTTATGTATGGATGGATGTTAAGAAAGTACTAACACTGAGCAATAGTTTACGAGTTTGCCTTGGAAACAATTATCAATTCACGATACAGGGTGTCCGTAAAGTTTGCACACACATAGGTAAAAATGCATATTTTCAAGAAATTAAATTTTCAACATTTTATTGAATTGGAATATTAACAAATTACATCTCTATCTATAAAAGGCATGATTTGCGAGTGTGCGTGTGTGTGTGTGTAACGAATGCACGGCCGCAATTTTTGACGGATTTGCACCAAAATTTACATGCACATGCTCCAAGTTAGCGGGAAGGCCAAGACCGACATTGCATTTCCCAACTCCCATCGATAGGGGAAATAATCGATTTTTTCATGCTTCTACGGCACTTTTCATGTAGTTTGCGGCCATTTTCTACTTGCCAGAGTGAGAGCCGATAGCTAGCTGCCACGAATAGGCAGGAAGATTCTATTGGCCAGTGTGAGAGCCAACAGCTGACTGACACGAATGTTAACTAGCATGCTAGCAGGCAAAAAAAATCAATAGCTGCATTCGTCACAAGTGGGAAAAATTTAAATCTGCATGGCACTTTACTCCAATTAGCTCATTCGCTTGCTTAAACTCAACGTTGATTCTGATTCCACAGAACTTGGTTGGGTGTGAAAAAGTATTTGTTGTTAACATTCTTTTTTCATTCGGTTTTTTCAGTTACGAGTCCTTTTTTAAAGCTGATCGTTTTGTGTTCGTTTTGTTTAATTTTTTTTTCGTAACAGATTTAATGTTTAGTAGAGAGCTTAGAAAAAATTCGCAGTGTGAGATAGGCAAGAAGTAAGGCATGTAGCAACATCAGCACGGCAAAGGGCACTCCTTTAAAAGAAAGGAAGAGCAAAAATATTTTAAGTCAAGTGATAGCGATTGCTGTATGAGCCGTACGATTTTTGAACCAAGCACCGGCAACGCCGGACCATGCTGCTAGTCTTCAATATGATTTCCATCATTTGTGATACAAATGTTGATGCGCTTTGCAAGATTCCCATGAACTCGATGTAATAACTCTCCATTGCCGTCTAATTTTAGCACGTTCACTCTTGATGCGTCCAATCAAGTGTGTTGCATCCGTGCTTTTCATTGAGTACACCTTCTCCTTTAGCATACCTCAGAAAAAAGAAGTCATTTCTTTCTTCTTTCGACGAAATAATGTTTAATCTGTGAAGGTAAAAAAAATATAGTTGATGATATCTTCTGTGTGTCCTGTGTGGCACATCTTGTATATCGGATTCTCTATATTTGTGGCTTGGTACTGCAATTGGTTTCGTGTATAATGCATTTATATGCAAATGGCGCTTAGTGTGTAAAATGCAAGCGAACGTACACATTACTTTTTCTCCATTGGACGTTCGCAAACACACACGCTTGATATTAAAGTGAAAAATATGCGAGATCTCTCTTTAAGAAACGCTGAAATTATGACAATTCTCTTATAATTAGTATTTGTTGCGAGTAATTGGTCATAAAATCATTGATGTAAGCAATGAAAATAGACCAGTTAAACTTAGTGGAATGTTTACTTTGAATGACTTGACTTTTAATGTTCGTTTAATATCAAGGTCTTTTGTCGTAGAATTGTCAGACATTACGTAAAAACAAACACCTTTTGCAATTCCCGAAACGCCAACAATGTCTATTCTAAAATGGCATTTATTTTCTCTTTCTGATTTGACCGCTATGCTAAATGTCATTTTCTTTAATTCAAACGCAACGATTTTGATTTTGTCTGGTTGATCTTTATTAATGGATGAGGAGCTCGATCCTCACTGTGGGCCACATACTCATGGCCTTGTTCCAAACTATGATATGTAAACATTCTATGAGGAAATAGTTATCGCTTTCGTCTGGTTGACTATTACTGCTGGCTAGTAAGTTCAGACCCTCACCTAGTGCCACACAGTTGTGTCTTTGTGTCAAATGACACAATGTTTATCTAAACAATTCGGACAATTAGCTATAATAGAATCCATAAAATAACATGAAAGAAACAATAACCAAAAATGAATTATAATAACAATGTTTCATTTAGACGTAATCCGCCGTGATTATAAACACGGTATAAATTTCATATCATGCAGCATTTTAGAATGACAGCAATGAATATCGACATGCAAAGTGAAATCGGCGAGTCAAGTTCAAACTCTCGCCTAGTCTATTGCACTCACTTCCACGTGAATGCCTTTGTAAAAGACTTGAATCTGTTTCTACTCCCTCCAGCTATGGATTAAATAGCAAATTCGACTAAGCTCTCTAGCCTTGAGTAGCAACCAGTCTAAGAGATGAAAATCAATTCAAATCCGTGGAGAAAAAGCGGAAAACCACTCCATTATCTTTCCCATGACAATTCAAAGATAATAAAGAAAAGGATTTTTTTTTAGTCATCTCACCCAAACATGACAATAAAATCGATAAGACTGAAGGGGGTTACTAGGTGTTAGAGAATATGAGAAAAACACTATTAAGGAAAAGGAATAATAATAAAAGAACGAAAATCAAGATGATAACGATTGACATAGCATTTAAATTTTTGAAGATCAAAGTTAACTAGGAAGTAAGAAGCCAGAATAGATTTCCACAATAGTGAAGTGCGATAGAAGAAACTGTTAGCAGTTAGCTGTTTTTGGATACATCTAGCCATTTCATCTGTAAAATGATGAGACCTTGCCGCCAATCTAGTACTGCGTTTAAATTCATAAAGTCTAGGTACCATAGAGGAAAGTTATATTTATTTTGAAAATACAAAAATTTGGCACAAGGCCAAAAAGGGGGGATTGTGGAAGTTTGATCTTCAATCTGTCTTATCTTAAACTTAGCTAGCCATGATTACTGATCCAAACATGCCACAGTATTTCTTACATGAAAACAACACATTCTTACTTACCATTCTTATTACAGCGACCGTAATACCTCAAGGTCTCTATGTTTTCCTAACTAGTTTCCATATTCCATATATACAATTTGTGGTGGTTGGACAATAAAAATAACAACATTTAAGAATCAAACACAAATAAATATAGAGGAAAGTTCATCATAACAATTACTATGAAAGTATTTATAGAAAAGACACAGGGAAGCTACACTAAGACGGTAGAAAAGTGACTGAAGCCGAGATGACAAGTAAGGACCAATAAAACTGCAGATACTTCTTTGGATTTTATCAAGAATCTCTAAATATATGGCAGGAGCACTAGACCAAACGTAGCAGCAACATTCAAAGCAAGGACTGTGAAAAGTAATTGACCGCCTGTGTTTTGAAAATACATGGCATTATTAAAAAATATAGTCATTTCTATTGCATTCAGTACATATTACGTTTATTCAAACAATAAAACGCCTTCCTTTTACATATTTTATTATAAATGTTATAATTCCGTCAAGTTTTGTCAGATTCCATTTTTTTGTCGCGTTTGTTCTTGAGCGGATATATAATGAAGTTTATAAATAGTCTCCTCTTCTTTGTCAACTTACGTACACGCTTTTAACAACTCATTTCTCTATCTCACCTACATATCTATCTATCTATCTATCTCTGTCTCTCTCTATTTATAAATAAATCTCTCAATCTATCATGCACATGCACAAACACCTTACATACACCTTTACTTATCCTTGGGATCAGTGCAACTGCTTTGGATCCAGGCCATTTCCTCGAATGACCGTGAGCAAATGATGGAGGCCGTGGACTAGCCTAATATTCCAAACTCGTTTTGCCCACCTTACACTGCGATGATTGAACTTATCACAAGTAGGCATCCACTTATCTCGCGAGACAATGGAGGAACACTTTCCTGTTGCGAGCAGTGTATAGAATAGCGTAACAGACCAATCCTTGCATAACACTCTCTTCCGCAGGTGTGGCAGATGAAGAAATGGAGGTTTGACATTGCACTCTCTGGTTCCCTCGTTCTCTTATCTCTTGTTGGGTTTGCCTTTTCTCGGTCTTCGTAACCCCTCCATGAACAGCATGGTGTCAGCCGCTGCGAACGTATGCTAGACGTTTCCAGCTACCAGAGTCGATGCCTGTGCATTTCAGGTCCCTCGTGAAAACGTCCTTGAAACAGAGCATGGGTGCAGCCTACCAAACAATGCCCCGTGACCAGCTCACCATAGAGAATGTCTTTTCGTATATGGTCGTCATTCATACGATGTATGTCGAAGAGCCAACGATAAAGCCGCTCACAAAGAAGAAATATCCTTGAACTCAATTGGGCTACCACTGGGTTGACAAAAGAGAAAGAAAATTCTTACTTGGTTTGAAACCGATTGGGTTATGACACATTTGACAATAAAGAAGAAAGAAATGTCTTACTTGGTTTGAAATCGATTGGGTTTCGACACGGTTGACAACAGAAAGAAAGAAATATCTTAGTGGGTTCGAAATCGATTGAGTTACGACGCAGTTGACAAAAGAGAAGAAAGAAATATTTTCCTGGGTTTGAACTCGATTGGGCTACAACTGGATCGACAAAAGAGAAGAAAAAAATATTTCACTGGGTTTGAAATCCTTTGGGCTTGGACGCTGTTGACAAAAAAGAAGAAAGAAATAATTTACTGGGATTAAAATCGTTTGGACTACGACGCTGTTGACAAAAGCGAAGAAAGAAATATCTTGCTGGGTTTGGAGTCGATTGGGCTACGACTCGGTGGATAAAAGAGAAGAAAGAAATATCATACTAGGTTTGAAATCGATTTGGTTACGACGCGGTTGGCAAAAAAGAAAAAAAATATTTTACTGGGTTCGACCTCCATTGGGCTACGGCTCAGTTGACAAAAGAGAAGAAAGAAATAATTTACTGTGATTTTAAATCGATTGGGTTACGACTCTGTTGACAAAAGAGAAGAAATATCTCACTGGGTTTGAAATCGATTGGGCTACGACTCTGTTGACAAAGGGAAGAAAGAAATCTTAGTGGGTTTGAAATCGAATGGGACTCCGACACGGTTGACAATAGAGAAGAAAGAAATATCTTGCTGGGTTTCAACTGGATTGGACTTTGACACGATTGATAAAAGAGAAGAAAACAATATCTTGCTGGGTTTGCACTCGATTGGGCTACGACACGGTTGACAAAAGAGAAGAAACTAATGTCTTCTTGGGTTTGAAACCGATAATGAAGAATACAGATGAAATCAGAATATCATAAAAGGAATTAATATTTTCGATTTCTACTTCTAAACAGCAAACATACGTCATAGATTCACCGCAGGTCCCGCAAGTATTAGGTTGGTGCAAAAATAATGACGTAATAATGTCGTTTTTTGACGTATTTCTTAACGTCAAAAAACGACATTATTACGTCATTATTTTTGCACCAAATTAATAATTATATTTTTTGTACTATTCGTTTCATAGAATTATTGATATTTGTTACTGCATTATTAACACGATTTAAATTCGGTTTAAACCTATTATTAGCACATTGTTTCAAGACCCACCATCGACCTTATTTAATTATCTGTAGATCTGTGTAACTTTCAGGGAATTTGCATCTAGACAGTTTCTATAATCTATGAGGGTATATTGTTCACATTCCACTGGCTATGTCTAGGGATATCTAGTTCTTCTTTAGCTCTGCACAGTTGTTGCTTGCTGTTTCCTATGAGTCTGAGTTGTATGTCACTAAATTCACGAACCGACGTTGCAATACACTAAGGTATAGGTTCTTGATATCAACAACAAGATGGGGACATTACTTCGAATGTAAATAATGTAAATAATTATAAATCCTCTTCTTAGAAGTTCAGATAAAAATTTTCAGTGGAATTTTTATAGCTCTATTTAAGAATGACCTTCATTAAAGAAAAAATATAACTTTGATTTAATGAATGCATTTTCGAGCAGCTGTACAGTCAAAAGTCCAGCTGAAAATTATAACGGATCCAAATCATTCTGGATGACTTTGCAATTTGAAAATCACGATTAATTATTTTATTAGGTTGGTGCAAAAATAATGACGTAATAATGTCGTTTTTTGACGTATTTCTTAACATCAAAAAACGACATTATTACGTCATTATTTTTGCACCAACCTAATATTAAGATGGAAGAATACAGAATGCGCTTATCTCCCTTTGGTGGAGATAAGTCACGTGGGTCACATAACGGGCGCTTCGTGATGTCACTCCATACAGTGATCAAAACAGCAGGCATTTTTCAGTTCGTAGACAACAATCAAAGGAGAAGTACGCTTTCTTCTAACCTGGGCATATGGTGCTGTTTCCCTTTGGGACATTGATTAACCCGACCCATTTAAATCTGGTGTCTTAAAAAGGCTACTTCAGTTCAGGAGAATTTCTAAATTATATGTAAGGCCTTTCCTTTTTGTTCTTCCTTATATACTCTCTTTTACTGTGTAGATATATGTGACATATAGTTCTCCACGTGGGGCAGGGGCATATATATATATATATATATATATATATATATATATATATATATATATATATATATATATATATATAAGCTGCTGGGAGAGGCAAAAGGAGATAAGCACCTTCTGTATTCTTCCATCTTAATATTAGGTTGGTGCAAAAATAATGACGTAATAATGTCGTTTTTTGACGTTAAGAAATACGTCAAAAAACGACATTATTACGTCATTATTTTTGCACCAACCTAATAAAATAATTAATCGTGATTTTCAAATTGCAAAGTCATCCAGAATGATTTGGATCCATTATAATTTTCAGCTGGACTTTTGACTGTACAGCTGCTCGAAAATGCATTCATTAAATCGAAGTTATCTTTTTCCTTTAATGAAGGTCATTCTTAAATAGAGTTATAAAAATTCCACTGAAAATTTCTATCTGAACTTCTAAGAAGAGGATTTATCATTATTTACATTATTTATTTACATTATATATATATATATATATATATATATATATATATATATAATATATATATATATATATGTGTGTGTGTTAGAATCAAGCAACAAGTGCCTGCTAAAATTTATAATAAAAATTTTTCGATTGGTGATACCGTTCGAAATACATACGGGTCATCTATAGCGGATCATTTCATAAATAGTCCTGGTTGTGCGGTGGACTTCAGTGTGAATTGGTTTTCTGTGTTGTCCACTTCACACTCGTTGTTTCATCTGAAGGTGTTGGAGACGCTGTTTATCAAGTCTGGGCGACCTTCTCTTTGTAAACAGAGAGATTGTTTGCTTGGGCTTGCTCTTCTGGGTCTCTAGCATCTTTAGGTGTTACAACTGTCCCTTCCGTTCATTCACGTCACCCATATATTTTTTTTTCTCCTTGTTCATAATTTTTTCCCCCGTTTACAGCTCTGAAGAGAGGGGGCGAAACCGGTCGGCTGGTATTTTATTTTAATAACATCATGGTCCAATGTAAAAATATTCTTGTTTTTAACGCCGTAATAAAGTTTTGTACCACAAAAAATATTTTTAAATATAAAACTTTCTTTGAGAACAAAGCGTGTTTGATATTCTTTTTTCTTTCAGCCATTCTGCTCCGTCCTGTCCGTGAACTGTGGCCATTTTTATACTATGCATTTAACAATGTCCATAGCAGGATAAACGTAAACGGAAGAATAAATAATTCTTCCAATCGCTCTCGTTACAAAGAGAAAGAAGTCCAAAACAAGGTCCTGATATTTTTCCTATTCAGTAATTAACCAAAATCGTGAAACAGAACAAGAATGTAATTTCCGCGTGACCATGAATTGTGACATTCTGCAATGACAACGGAAGTCAATTTCTGTTAAAAAATAATGAAAATGGAAATAAGATGAAATGAAAACGAGGCTCAAAATAAATGAAAATTAAGATTTTTTTTTTTTTTTAAAGATCCGAAGAATTATTTTACAAGTTCTTCCCGACTTCAGAACTTGTGTGTTAATGAGCGTGAAATTCAGCTTGTTCACAAATAGGCTTTACGAGGGGTGTGGTGCAAAAGTGTCGAAAGAGGTACGAGAAATGATGTGCCTTGTCGCGTTCTTTCGCCGGATGAATATGAGGAAAATTATGAAGAGGCACATGTCTCAAAGTAATTCCTTTCTTGGCCAGACTGAGAATCTTTCAGATCTCTTTCCTATCATTATCTCTCTTCAAAAAGATAGCAAATTTTAAACAACACATACAAACATGAAGTAGATTTAAGTATTATCACTGGAAACTCATTTATTTGTACAAAAACAACGCTCACACAGAAATAGACGGGGGGGTATGCGTTTTATAGGCTGTGATTTGAATTTCTACATTCACATATATTAACCAATCAGTGACAGCATATGAAAAGCGCAGTAGCCTTTGAATTTTCAAACAACAATATTTATCGTCTGCTATGAAATTTGTAGGATCATTTCAGAAAAGGATCAACAATATTTTCTCTTCTCAAAATCGATATCTAAAAATTGGGAAAATATTTATTAACCAATAAACTTATGAATTTTTTAAAAAAATCTAACTTTTAGTCTTTTCGGGGAGGGATTTCTCGGTTATAAAAGCAATCGTATTAGTTTGCAGAAATAGTTTTTCAGGGTCATTTGTTTGTTATATCAGCTGAAATTCTCAAATTTTAATTACTCACATTTTCGCATATTTATTCGTGTATACTATATTACGAAAAAGGCTTGATTTAAAAAACACAAAATACATACGCAGTGAGTTTGTTTACAAACGTAAGCAGTAGTATTAACACTGCACACTGCCTATCGGCCACCAACTGATAGTAAATTACACGCATACATAAAACTTATTCCCATATGTAGACACATTCTATTTTCTTTACTAATACAACTGATTCAGTTCTATTGAAAATAAAAAGGAGAGGTTCATATCGTGTATCCTGTTTCGGAAGCGATTCCCGGTTCCTTTCCTTTTTTCAGGCCTTAATAGTTCTGCTGCCATGAATTTTTTGTGATATGTGTGTGATGTAATGGAATAACCTTTCACCCCCATGAGTGACTACGCTATAGCTAGTGACTACTTATAAGTAGCTGTAAGTCAACGGACTACAGAAACTAGCAGCGACCTGTTCCAGCTAAACAGTCAAACTCGAAGGTCAGAGTCTCGTTCGGGGAGGTTGACTGACTCTGAACCCGTTTATAGGGGTTCGAAAGGGAGTATTTTTGGCCGAGTCTACGGGCTCGGACAACCCACGTTAAACCGGCCTTGTGCCACATGCAACACTCGTGGTGGGTAGCTAAATATACTAGCTATTCCAGCTAGACAGTCGAACTCTCTGCCTCTGGGCAAAGAGGAACCCGGACGAGGCTCCGCCGAAGGGCAGAGTCTCGTTCGGGGAGGTAGTCTGACCCTGAACCCGTTTATGCTGGTTCAAAAAGGGTATATATTTGGCCGAGCCTACGGGCTCCGAGAACACACGTCAAATCGGCCTTGTCCGGGGTGGGGAGCTAAATATACTAGCTGCGATCTGTTCCAGCTGTGCTGATCAAACTCTCTGCCTGAAAGCAGAGAGGATCCCCAGACGATGCTATGCCGAAAGGCAGTCTCTCGTCTCGGGAAACAGCTAACCGACCCCGTTTTATACGGGGTCTACAGGAATTTTTGGTTGAGCTTACGGGCTCAGATGCCTCACATTAAACCTGGACTTGTGCCACATCTAATCGCGTGGGGACGTTAGTAAATATACTAGCTGGGATCTGTTGAGTACGACTAGACTTACGCGAGAACTACTGACCTTCCAATAGTAGCAGTAGTAGTGGATTGACTTGCGACGACCTTATGCATAAATGTTACCTTTATTCTTATGGTTTTTAAAATAAACCTTTACTTATTTTATCCACCTTATTTTTCAAGTATATATTCCTATTAGCACGGAATATAACAGTGTGGATGGTGGCAACGTCTCTTTATAATGATGGTACCGTGTTGGTTGTTTTCTGGTTGCTGTTCGTGACTGGTAGTTAGGAGCCTGAAGTCTTTGCATGGCGTCTTGAGAGGCCCCTCTGATCAACAGTCGCATAATATCGAGAATTTTGCATTATCATGTTGTGCGTAGAATGATGTGTCTGCAAGCAATTCCGGTGGGCATCCCCGAAGCCACAGTATGTTGCAGTCTGCGCCACATCCCTTCCTGCACATGTTATATTAGACGACCGACTGATACTACAATCCTAGGCCTTTCCTTACCAAAACAACGGCTATAAGATACCAAAGATATAAAACAAAACTATCCCAACAAAAAACACCTAAACCCCTCAAGCTTTCTTTCTCCAACATTCGACGTATTAGTACCAACTTTTGTAGTGTGGAATCTTTCCTCTTCGAAATGTCTCCGGACATTCTAGCTCTCTGTGAAACTATTATTAACTCTTCAATCTCCTCCACTCATTTCTTGTTTCCTGACTATCTTCCCCTTACTTAGGAAGGACTCCAATGTCCACAAACATGGCCTGGGAGTTTATGTCAGTCAGTTATGTGTCATGCGTGATACACGCTTAGGCGATCATGTTTCTTTCGACACATGACTGACGTGGCAGATTTTTTTCCCACAGTAGGTTGCCATTTCTTTCTGCAGCAGACCAGTGACCATCAGGCTATAGAATCCGGTCTGTCCTGCTATTTACTCATAGCTGGGGGCGGAGAAGATATATATATAAATACCAATAAAATAACCAAAATAAAATATTGCATATGTCACGGGGCATGTTTTTTTGTTTGTTTTTTTGTTTTGTTTTGTTTTTTTTTTTTTTGTTTTTTCAGTTCATCTCAAGAAATGCGACAGTGCTACTGTGACACAAGAGGCTACTTGGAGTGAAAGAGAAGGAAAAGCTTTTCGAAGAAATCGAGAACCTAATCCTAAACAGGAAACCGGGGATAAACCTCTACTCCTGTTCCTGGACTGTCAACTGGACGATAGGCTAACTTTGAATGCACGAGAAAACGGTGAGAACATGCGAGGAAAGAGATCACAGATTGGTTACCTATTGATAAACGATGGCCTTTTGTGGAGGGGGGTTCATGCATAAAATACCCGACTATTTGCCAACTAATTATATTGCATACCCTATCGTTGTCCTGAAACGTTTGTAAACAGATAAAAAAAATTGATGCAGTTCTAGGATTTCACTTTTTCTGACCAGGCCCGCAGCCAGAAATCAATGTTCCATTAGGAGTGACGACTGAATAGAAACTAACCTCTTATTAAATCGACTGCTGTGCTAACAAATACGATTTGATTGGCTTTGTTTTTGATCAGTTTATCTTTCTATCAACTTGATGGAAGAGGATTTACGATTAAATGGCAACATAAGGCGAACTGTTCGCCTTCTTTTCAGCTGAAAAACAAGTTTAAAAAAAAAAAAATGAATTGCAACGCGACAGACAATGTTAAAAAAATAAAAAAATTCGAAAAATAAAAATCTTCACTTACCGGATTATTCGAAGAAGATTATTAATTAGCTTATAAATATTGATAACTAAAATATAAAATATCAATTATATGTAGTCGCGTACGTGCAAGCGTTATGTCTCATTCGAACGAATGATTTTTTTTTCCTTTGCACATATCTATGTATAGGAAAAGATAACAATACTCGGACGTATATATATATATATATATATATATATATATATATATATATATATGTGTGTGTGTGTGTGTGTGTGTGTGTGTGTGTGTGTGTGTGTTATGGTCCAGGTTAGGACCAAGGAAGAAAAACACGAACACAAGAGTAGAAATAACGAAGGTATAATACAAGATGTGGAAGGTGTTAGTATGACTGTCAGTCTGGTTTGGAGTGAACTACTATCGGCTCGACTCGATCCCCCACTCTCTTGAGAGGCGTAGTATACATAGTGTTAGGAAGAGTTCATTCTGTAGTTATAGGTAAGGACCCATACACACACACATATATATATATATATGTATATGTATACACAGTCTGTTTCACAGCTGCTCAGTGTGGCTAGACATCCGATCACTTGCAAGCCTGGACCGAAACCCGACAGATTTGGCATCAGTTAGAGATTCTTACCCCTAGGCTATCGACGCCCGACGATTTTTTCATATTACAAAAAGTATTGGCAAAACAAACAGTAAACTTGCCAAGTAACCAAAAAACGAGAAATTGAATTATAAACTATGAAAAACGTCAAAAAGAAAGACCTATGCCTAGCTAAGCATATGCAGGGATCTATGCCTACATTACCAACACACAGCAATTACACCCCCAGTGGCACGACTCAAAAAGACTGCTCTTAAGTTTCACACTACCGCAATTATCTGGCGACCAAAACGCTTATACAGAGGGTGCATCAAAATGTTTTTACAAACTTTGAGGGCGGGTTCCTCACACCAAAAAAAGTCTATATAAACATATGTCTGCAAAACTTTCGTTTTTGAGTTATTGAGTTTTTAAGTTAAAGAAAGTTCACAGTAGCTGGCGCTGTGTTGCCACGCAGACAGCGTCTACCATAAAACTTTAAGTTTAACGTATCAAAAACGAAGGATTTGTGGACATATGTTTATATGTATTTCTGTCCTTGTTTTGGTGTGAGGACAGGCTAGCCACAAATCTACACCAATGACAAATGTGAGAGTGTTCATGGCAACATAGCAAACTTTAAATTTAAAGGCAATGTCAATCTCTTTCTACTGTCCTCCTGATTATTCTCCGTCCTGGGTATGATGATAAACTACATCCGGCAGCATTTTTCAGTGTTTCCCATCAGAATGCCCAAGCACCTTGAAGCACCGCGTTACGCCTGCTTGCTCTCACGCTGTCCCCTGACATGAGGTAAAACAAATACATTGAATCAATAGCTTCATTTACTGCAAGGAAAGTTGGTTCTCTGTGTCGTGCCAGAAAGATTTTCTCGTCTGAGTACATCCTTCAAATCTATAAATCAACCATCCGTCCTTGTATGGAATATTGCTGTCATATATGGTCTGGTGCTCGCGCTGTACGTCTCGAGGTCCGCGACAAAATCCAGAGACGAATATGCAATACGATAGGTCCTGATCTGGCATCTCGCCTACAATCGCTTTCTCACAGACTTGCCGTGGCTTCCCTGTCTCTTCTACAAATATTTTCATGGCAACTGTTCCGACAAGTTACTGTCACTGGTTCCCAGACTGCATGAATTTAAGCGTGCTACTAGTCTGGCATCTCGGCCCCACTCTTTTACCGTCGAAACAGTTAAATAACCGTCTCTTCTACTTAAACAGCAGCTTCTCTTGCCCTTTCCGTCTATGGAATTATCCATCTCCTGCTTGCTTCCCTGGTAACTATTAGGTTGGTGCAAAAATAATGTCGTTTTTGACGTTCAACTTTATGTGAGAAAACGACATTATTTTTGCACCAACCTAATGTAATCTTCAAATATTCAAGTGTTATGTCGATCGACATCTGATACCCTGACACCTTGCTCCCCGTCCTTCTCTGTATTCTTTCCCCAAACACGCCTCTTTACTCTTGCTCTCAATCCTCTGTAACCCTTTGCGTGCTGGTGGCACTCCTGCCTTGCTTGGGGTGAATTGCTTAAAAAAAAATGTAGCGTGTAACCAGCTCTTAATGCTTGTTGTCCCCAGGTACACCATGACACAGGATGGTAGCACCTCTGCTAGGCTCTCAGCAATAAACAAATTGTGAAACTCCAAACAAAATACTATGAAAATATAAAAATAAATGTTTATAGTAAACATAGCAGCAATACACTTTTATATAAAAAAGGACCAACAAATATTTATTAAATAGACCAACAATACATTTTTAAAGCAAAATAACCAGTAATTCTTTTTACGTGTAGTTGAGGGATACAATTATGTTTAAATTAATTAGATTTCTCCATTAAATAGGGGTTGCAGAATTAATTTCAACTTCACCCACCGTGACGCGAATGAGTCCGAATTTTTATTGTCGATAATTCCAAAACAGTAGAATTTATCAAAATTTCTTTGTTATTTTTGAATTAAGCAAGTACATTTACGCCTAAATGGAACTATACGGGATTTTTTTCTTAGAAACTGAGCTTAAACTGCAAATTACTCTCGAGTCGAAATTAGTTCTGTCGCCCATTAAATAACCCATAGAGTTTGATATGCAGCGAAACAAAACCACCCCTAGCACACACACATACACATATATTGTTTATTATTATTATTATTATTTCATAAGTTATTGTTTTATATGACGTTTGGTGTTTTATTAAGTGTTTTCTATAGTGTTTCATACATTTTTTTCTTTAAATCGTTTTATGTTACTCTTTCATTTGGTGTTTCATTTTATATATATATATATATATATATATATATATATATATATATTCTCACGTGGTTTTGATTCAACAATTTCGTTTCTGATCAACTGATTCTACTAGTGCTTGTCAACCAATTGAAATAAATTTGTGTCAATGCCCGGTCATTCAGTGCAGACAGTAAGTGACATCTGATGTCCAAACCTGTACCATAAAAGGTAAAAAAAATAATGCCTTATATATTGAATTCTATTAAAAAGAAAAAAAAAGTAAAAAGTAAATACTAAAAAGTAAAAATATCGCTCGCCTGTAGACCTCCCTTCCCTATTCCAGTTTCCTTGAGAGCTATAATCTCCAGCTATTCAAGTGTAATGTCAATCGACATCCCCAGTTGCCTTGATCTATCCACTACCCTCATCCTTTCTTCTATCACTCCTATCTGACCTTGCTCTAAATTTTCTGTAACCCCTTACGCCTTGTTTGGGGTGAAATGCTTAAAAAAAAAAAAAAAAAAAAAAAAGGCAAAAGTAAAAATATCTCTGGAAAGATGAAATAGCAAATCAAGTGGTGCAATAATTTTAAAAGCATTAAGCATTTTATTGTTAAAACTTCTACACGTAAATATTCTTCTGTAGGCCATGTCCTTTCAGGACGCTGACGATCATAGCTCTCGACAATTTCCTGTCCTTGGCAGATCTTAATAAATTTTCTCTTTTTGTTATCTTTTCGAAATCTGGTCCCGACATCCATTTACGCAAAGGTCTCTAGTTAGTTCTTTTCTTTTCTATCTCACTTAGCCTCAATCAGTTCTGTAAGTATCAAATTTTCCAAGCTTTATGTGGTTTAGAAATTTCGTTTTTCTCTTTCTGATGTTAAGTATAAGTTTTCTTTTTTGCTTCCATTATCTCTAAAAACGTCATCGTTGCTTACATGCTTGGTTCATGGTATTCTCAGCATTCTTCTGTAGAACCACATCCCTGCCTCTTTGATGAAACTGTTCAGAATTCACTGCCATATAAGACTGATGTTACTGTTCAGTATATTGTAACGAATTTTTCCTGCTTCCTCAAATGCAGATGTAAAATTCGATACTGAGACTAGCACAAATGGCGACAGTCTGTTTCATGCTTGGACGTAATCTTCATATGGATTGTGTTCTGGCTCGACTATTTATATATGCTGAGCGGTGAGGCATTATGGGTAATAAGGTCTATCGCATTAACATAACGATTATTGCATTGACGTTAACTGTTAAGATTCAAATTGTTCTATGGGCTATTTAGCAAAAATAATTGTAGATCCAAATGCGGTTATTTTGAGATATTTTATAGTGTTATTAACTTTTTATTGTTTTTTATTTTTCATTACTTAACCATCTGTTGTTGATTATTATTATTATTATTATTATTATTATTATTATTATTATTATTACATTTACTTGCATTTATCTGTTCATTTGTAGTTTGTTAATTTCTTTATTATTTACTTGATTTGTTCATTTATTCAGATATTTGTATTATATATATATATATATATATATATATATATATATATATATATATATATATATATAATAAATTAATTGATTTAAAATATGGTTTTTCCGCTACACAGTTCTAACCATGTTTCAAAAATGGAAGGTCCGAATTTAATTTTGTAATTAAATTAAAGACATTAGTTCCATTTCATCCTCTAGCGAATTTTGGAGTAACTTTTAAAATTACTTGGTTTTAAAGTCAGCAAAAAATCATAATTCACGTTTCCAAGGAAACAGAGAAATTCATTTCAACCAGACGAGGGGTGTTTGTGTATTCATTATGTCTGTATTTTGATGTATCAGTTTTGGTAGGGGTTAGGAATGTATTCTTCAATGAAATCTGACATCCGTTAAATGCATGTCGTCTGGATTTTTTTTTAATTTTATTGTTAACGGCAAAGATTCTTACAGCATTTTTTTCTATTTGTATATTTAAAGATTTTGGGCGGGGGTGTTCAGGTTAGAATACGTTTTATTTAACTACAATTTGAAAAATATTTTTTATATACTATATTTCTTTTAAGAGTAAGTAAATGTATTGGAATCCCTTACAGTATGTAGAGTTATTTTCACATCAACTATAAGTATGTATATATCTTACTGTTCTTTCTTTATATATATATATATATATATATATATATATATATATATATATATATATATAAACATACATACATACATACAAGTATAGGATTGGTGTATATGGAACAAATTCCAAAAACCAAAAAATACTATTCTTAAAAGAATGCTCAGTACAGAGTTGAGCAAATATAATTTATTCGAAAATTATAGCATAAATATGTTTCAACACTACTGGTGTCTTATCAAGTGATGGAGTTGAATGTAGAATAAAGAGTGTTTTAAAATGTTCAAATCGACCAAACACCCCTCGATAGGGGATAAGCTGCAATGACCAATCAAATATGAGTATATGAGAATTCAAATAACTTGACAACTATTTTTGTAGTGATTTTATGTTATAATTTTTGAATAAATTATATATATATATATATATATATATATATATATATATATATATATATATATATATATATATATAGCAAACCAACAAACAAATGTATTGGTAAAACAGACATGAATTGCACTAAATGAACAAAGAAAATAAAAAAAATAAAACACAGAAAAAAACAATAAAACAATGTCCATATAATTATTCAGTAGTACCGGGTGTAACAGCAAAATTGTCCAAATCGTGTAACAGCAAAATTGTCCAAATCGTGTCACAGCAAAATTGTCCAAATCGTGTCACTGCAAAATTGTCCAAATCGTGTCACAGCATTGGATAATTGCCAATCCCACAAAATATTTAATAGCTAAAAAAGCACTGAACTAATTGAGTTCTTTTCCTCGGATTTTTAAATAAAACGTTTAGCCAACTTGACACCATTCTTCATATGAATCACTAAAAAAGCCCTTTGGGTTATTCACCAAGAAAGAGGTTAAAATCGATTTGTGACAACCCCACTCTCTTCCTAAATGAGCAATGGTGGAAGGAAAAAGATCATTCAGTCGTTCAGTAATGGTACCAACATTCATACTCTGGCTTCCCTCTTCAAAGTCCATTAAAGAACCATCAAGAGAACGGTAAAGTTTGAAAAAAAGAGGGAACTCTAGAGAAGAAAACTGGATCAAGAGGTTACAACAGGTAAAGTAATATCATTTCAACTTAAAGTTAAAGCAATCACTTGGAAAAGATTCAATTCATTGGACGTTTGGCACGTCAGAGAGGAGTTTCGGCTATGACAGTCCAAAAAATAGTGAAAAAAAGACTTGAAAATGAAATCGTACGTGAAACTTGTGAGGCATCTTGTTACTCCTGGACAGAAAGTTAGAAGGCGAAGAATCATCTTGAATAATTTGGAAAACGACCCTGGAACAATATATATATATATATATATATATATATATATATATATATATATATATATGAAATTTATTTCGATCCTTCGTGAGCTTCCGATGATTAGCTATGATCAATTAATGATGAACAAGTCATTTTCGTTTATGATCGATTTCATCACGGTTCTTCTGTTAAGCTTGGAGAGTAATTATACATTCTTATTGCGCAAAGTTTAAGTCCAATAGTGTTGTAAAAACCTCGAAGAATTTCAGTAAGATATCTGTAAACATTTCTGAGATACAACATTTCAACGTTACTGTAACAATTGGATAATTTTTCTGTTACTCGATTTGGACAATTTTTCTCTTACACCCGGTACACACACACACATATATATATATATATATATATATATATATATATATATATATATATATATATATATATATATATAATCAGACAACTACCTAAATAGTAATAGACACTGCTCTTTGTCGAAGTGACAATTAAGCTACCCAGCTACCCCGACTCTAAAAGAGACAAAGTTGAGTCTTTTACACGAGTTTCATGCTGGCGCGATCATCAGGCAATCAGCACGCCTATATACATAGCATATACATTGAAGCTTAAGTCTAATATGATGTGGCATGAAAAAGTTTCAGGACGAGTTCTGTAGCGCGCCAACATATAGAAACCCACAGTTGCGCGCAGTGAGAGCCAACGGTGACTTTTATGCGCCAGTGTGCCGAGCGATGTCGCTGTGTTCCCTTCACAATTTGTAAAATTATTGTTTTTGTGATCACGTGCGATTTTGTCGTGCAAGAGCATGCTCGTGATTTTTTTTTTTTTTTTTTTTTTTTCGACATCAGCTGAATTATTTATCGAGAATTTGTCACCCAGGGCCAGACCGCCAATCGAGAGTTGTACTGCAACTATTTGAGACGTGTGAGACAGGACGTTCGACGAAAGTGACCAAACCTGTGGAGCGCGAATAATTGGATTCTTCACAACAATGCACCCTGTCACCAATCTCTCGTCACTCGTGAGTTTCTAACCGAATACAACAATGTAACGCTTCCGCACCCGCCCTATTCGCCACATGCGGACTTCCATATTCTTCATGCTGTAAATGCAGCTCAAATGTCGCCGTTTTAACATCGTTCTCGAGATACAGAACGAATCGCAGAAGGTGCTCGACTCGCTAGCGGTAAACGACTTCCAGTCCGGATTCAAAAAGTTTTAGGGACGCTGGTACAGATTTATTACTGCGCATGGCGACTATTTCGAAGGAGATTATGTTAAAACTTAGGTAAATATATTAGTTTTCTTTTTGTTTTGTTTTTTTCAACATATCTAGTCCGGGAACTTTTTTATACTACCTCGTATATTGAAGCATACAATATTACAATATGCAAGTGAATATTTTCATGACTGGAAATAAAAAGTAATGTAATCGTGCAACATTCCAGCCGGTCGTCCAAGACTTCCAACACCGCGGCTAACCTTAACCCACGTTGTGATTTAAGTTTGATCATAAGGCAGCTACGATCGAATCGTCGTTGGTCTGATCCGAGCAGAACGATGACGTATAGGAAAAAAATAATGCTCGAATTGAACAAAAGTAAATAATGTTTTTATATCAGTCCTTTATAATTGATTTATATCAGAGTTCGCATGCAATTAATTATCAGGCCAGACCGCATCTAAATCGGAAGTGATACTGTCGTCGACCTGGCAAAAATCTGGTTTGCTCTTGTTGGTAGAGTTTGGTACAAGGCTGAAGTCGGGGGTTTCTTTTCGGCAGATAATCACGTGGGCCTCTCTCAGTCGCTTCTACTTCTGTCTTTCTCTCTCTTCTGTTCCGACTCGTCTCTCTCTTACGGCGAATTCGCTTCGCGCATTTTTATTTATGGACATAATTCTGGGGAATTCCTTTCTCCCAATCTCTCATATCATTACCTCACACTAAACCTCTTAAATGAGTGTGGGTGTCTTATCCACCCCACTATCTACTGCAAATTCGATTTTTTTAAAAAGAAGTTTCCGCTTGCATTTGCAGATGTGTGTCAATCAATATTGCCCATTAAATCTGGTTCACTTTTCCATTGTTCATTGTTTATGCATGAATTTAGACCTCAATTCTTCCCATGAATTTTTGGTATTAACCCTTCTCGTTTCAATGTCTCTCAACACATAACACCTTCTTATGCATTTAACAAAACTTTCTTCCGTTTTATCACAGCAACGACAAATAGTATCACAGTAATATTTTACAGATAACCAAGTCTCTTAATAAAGCTTCACAACACATTTCGGTTTGCTTTGTTTAATCGCATAGCAATTTTTTATAGCTCATTTAATGCCGAAATTTAATTTCGGGGGGAGCTTTGATCATTTATTTTTCAAAACATGTATTGCTCCTCAAGGACGCATGGCACAGTGGATAAAGGCGTTGGTTAGATCCAATGACAGGACCCAAAGAGTGTGAGTTCAATACCCGGTTAAGGCAGTGGAGAACTTCCAGAGGGAAATTAACAGGAGATAACTGATAACTGACATCCATCAAACATGGCACGTGGAACTAGAACAGTCTACCCCAGTGAGGGTTCAGTTCGACATTTCAAACACCTGAAGAAGGCCGGAGCGTACAACGGCCGAAACGTTGTAATAAATATGGCGACAAAGATGAAGACAATAGTCCGAATAATGTAAATAATGTACATGTATTGCAGTTCATTTTTTTCTGTGAAAATGTATTACTGGTATTCTTATTACGAAAATTTATTTTGATACTTTCATAATATTTTGACACCAGTTTGAGGTTTCACTATTTGCCCATGACTACCACCTCAACACATGTCGGCAATTCAATTAGAAAGGAAGCCAGTTTGTATAACAACTAAAACTTCATGGCGAAGACAACTAATTTGAAAGAGTTAATGAATCATATTAACAGCAATTCAACTCAGGAGTACAGTCAGAAAGAAGACTATTGACTTCAGCGCCTAAAACACTGTCATGGATAAAAATTGATTTAATTAACTAATTTTGAAGAGTTAATTTATGATATTAAAAGTAGTTCGACAAAATAATTCGAACAAAAACGAAAAAGATTAAAAATATTAAGACTTCAGGTGGTGGAGACGTTTTTGGGAACGGATACTTTTGTGGTGTCGGTGGAGCAACATTTATCGCGTCCGATTTTGTTTGTAAAGCATAACATACATACAGACAAATAAATAGAATAAGGGATAAATAATTATTCAGAATATTAAGAAACAGAAAACTTCGTTAGAAAACTGTAATGAAGTCTTATGTCTGTCTTCCTATATATGGCAGTGAATGCTGGACAATTTCCTTACAGATGAAGAAGAGACTTGAAGCAACAGAAATGTGGTTCTACAGAAGACACTATGAACTGAATGTGTGAGCAACTAGGAAGTTTTAGAGAAAATGGAAACAAAAAGAATATTTATACTTAACATCAGAAAGAGACTGTCGAAATTTCTGGAGCACCTAATGAGAAATGAGGGCTTGGAAAATCTGGTACTCACAGGAGAGATTGAAGGCAATAAGGACAGAGGAAAACAACGTATAAGCTACTTAGTAAGCTTGAGTAAATGGCTGGCCGAACAATGTTTAGGAGAGATAACAAAAAGAAAAAAATTATTAAGAGCTACAAAGGACAAGACATTGTAGAGATCCATGGTCACATACGTTCTGAGGGGTTACGGGACATAAAGAAGAAGAATTATTTAGAGATTTTACGGCTATATTATGTTGAAACCGGTTCTAGTCCTATTAGTGAAGTTAAGCAACGCTGAACTTGGTCAGTACCTAAATGACTGATTGTTTAGTAATACCAGGTGCTGTAAGATTGGATGTGCAACTACCCATGGATACTTATGAATTGAAAACCTACATGATCACCTAAGCGGGGCACGTCCGCCTCTATGAGCATGCATTGCGCTAGCTGGGTAGGCTAACAGCCCATTCATCTTCAGGGGAGGGCCTACGCCCAGGAAAAAGGAACTCCACAGGCTGAGAAAAAAAAAAGGAATTATTATTTTTCCGAAACTGCTCTGCGGTTCTAAGGCATGGAGAACGATTTTTTTTTTCCAGAAAAAAGTTTTAGGTACTTATCAAATCTGTGTCATTTTGAGCATCAGATGGCGAGACAAAACCACAATTGAGGAATTGTGACGAAGGGCAGGACAAGATCGTGTTAGCAAGAAGATTTTGCGGATGAAATGATGTTAGACAAGACACTGACTGAAACAACCAGTATCTAGTAACCAGAATTGACCTATTTAAGGCTTAGGTCCTAAACATTGACCAGGAAACCATAGAGGAAAAGGAAAAGAAGGTAACCAAGGGATACCGGCAGAAATGTCACTGAGAATGGGATTAAAGAAATGAGGAGGAAATCTAAACAGAAGCAACGCGTCAGTTCAGTTATATGTGCCTATGCGTGATACACGCTTAGGCGATCATGTATCTTTCGATACATGACTGACGAGGCAGATTTTCCCCCGCAGTAGTTAGCCATTCAGTTATATGCCATGCGTGATACACGCTTAGGCGATCATGTATCGAAAGCGGCAGATTTTTTCCCGTAGTAGATTGTCCTTTCTTTCTGCGGTAGACCACTTTCCATTCAAGGCTATAGAATCCGGTCTGTCCTCCTATTTACCCATAGCTGGGAGATGACCATAGGGGGGAGATGAAGAGGATTCATTAGCACGTAAATGAATCTAATGGATTCGACTGGAATTCGAACTCGGCTCTCCGATTCCTCAATTCGATCCCCTATCCTTTACTCCTCCGTGCCTCCAGTATAGGCCAGAAAAGAGTTCGATGAAGTATTAATGTCGGCGCCCCACGTGAAAGAACTTAAATTAGGTTTATCAAGAAAGTACAGCAATACGTCATTATGTAGCACCGAAGAAGTAAACATCCACTCTTATTTACCATTCTTTTGAAACATTTATCCAAATAAAAACAATCATCTTCACTGATCTCCATATTTTAAAAAAATGTCTAACTCTTGTGTTAATTCAAGAGAAAGACAAATATTCTATTTCACATACAGAGTTTCACACTTTCCTACCGAATTAGTGTCAGCTTTCTCTTAAAAAATAATAACTCAGCTACAAGTGTCGCTTCGCTATGTGCGATGTTTTCTGGTAATTTCATAAATATCTTTATATAATAAGATTACTTAATTCATTTCTAAATGACTTATTTATCCTAACTGGAAATGATGTCTTTTATCGAATTAATAATAATCAACATATTGGATTTCATTTATGCCAATTATTATAACACATTTTACAAACATCTCCAAATATTACATTTATTGAACATGTGAATTCTTTTAACATTCCGATAATTAAAATGCCAAATTATGGCCAAACATATATTTTATTGTTTCCAAAATCAATATTCTAATAAACCGATTTCTGTTTGAAAGCATTGTCGTTGCCATACAGTAAAAACGGCACAACGTAGCTTAGATGTTTGCTAAAATAATACTGTTTGATATTTTCTAACTTGATAAATAACTTCCAGTCCAGTTTGTAACTTAATCATAATAATATGGTAACTACATTCATCCTCACTCCAATAATAATGGTCCAATTTTTGTAGATGTATTATAAAAAATCTAAAAAGAAAACTTGTTGTAACCTAGAAGGGTTAAGGAATGATGAATAACCAAGACGGAGGTTAGAAATGAAATGGTAATCTTTATATCATCAACAAAATACAATACTCGCCAGCGGCGTGAAGTAGATAAACCACTGCTAGTGGTGGACTACTTAGACAGCATATTACCCCGACTTACAATAGTGTCCAACGTATTTATGAAGATTAGGACATACCCATTAGTGTTCATAGGTACTGTATATAACAAAACTATATTAAAGAAAAACTAGTAGATTGGCAGCTAGGTTTCATCATTTTCCGGAAAATTGCTATAAGTAAACCATAATGTTTTCCAACAGCTTCTTATCTTCCGGGGTTTTTTTTTTTTTTGCTCCCCAATCACCTTTGATCTTCAAAAATTTAAATGCAATGTCAGTCGTTATCTGCTGTCTTCTTAATTCTCTCTCTTTACTAATGTTTTCTTTTCTCATATTCTCTCACACTTAGTAATATAAGAAATTTAAGCTGCTTGAGCGTGTAGCGTCTGCTTTTCTGAGAGAAAGCAGACGTTACGTTGTGATCTTGCTTAATTTTTGAATTTCAAAAATATTATTGGTACATTTCGATTTGTGGGGAAACAGCTGTGTTTGTTCTTCATTCAGAACAAATGAAAAAGTTCCCCTCCAAATTCTGAGAAGTGAATGTCGAGCCTACCTGTAGGTATTAAAAAGGGGATCGTGGAATTAATTCAAAGGAGTCGATGAACATCTGCTTTTGGAACCCAGATCGCCCCAGTCCAGAAGGAAAAACAATACAGAAGAAATTTGGCAACCACTAAACGAGAAGTGAAAGGACAATTAAAGTCTCTCCCACATCAAGGAAAAGTCTTCGACTGGTGTGATTGTTCTATTCTTCGCTATTACGACGAACTTTGCTTCCAAAATAATACCAATTGTTTGAAAACTATTCAGAAAAGTATTTTCTCCTTTTCTACATTTTAGATGGCGTTTTCTTTTCTAAGGACATTATGCAGCACTATAATTTTAATTATAAAAGGGCATATTTCATTTGCTTTGATAATTTACATAGATATTGTTGGCCATCATTTGGCACACAATGCACTTAATTTGTTTAATTCTTTCAATTTTGTAGGTTGACAATAAATTTATCATTTGTTCTTGAATTCAGCTCGTATCACATCTGTCTTCGTTGTGGTACCCAATGTAAATTAAATGTTACCTCAAACATTTGTTTGAACTATTTTTGTAGGGTATTTTTACCAATTAAAATATTCCTTTAGTAACCACTTGCGTCTTAGTGACTTTATTGCCTTAATTGCGGTGAAATGATTAAAAAGAAATACCGATATTGAAAGCGGAAACAATGAAAAGATTAGTAAATACATCAGAAAATAATTATATTCCTGAAATAATGATATCTTTCTCTTGATAGAAAATATTTTTATTACATATTTTCAGATCTATCCTACTTGGGGTCAGTCGCATCTTTTATGAATATTCAATAAGCTTACCTTCTGAAATGTGAAACCAGGACTAGATTGAAATCTTAACACTACTCACTTTGACTGCCTCATAATTATAAATCTATTAAAAACTAGCAGTAGAGCCCGGCGTTGCCCGGGGATGTAACAGTAAGAGATAGATCAAGTATCGACCATCATAAAGACTGTAAAATAAAATTGACAAAGATTATTGTTTAAGGTTGACGGACACGCATGTCTTAATTAGTTTTATTTTATTTTTTTTACGAATTGGTCAAACTCAAACAAAAAAATTGTTTTCAATAGTTATGAGTCTACCGATTGAATAGAATTTTATTATAAACAATTGTCTTGTAAATGGAATTTTGAAAGCATTCTGAATGTAAAAATAAAGAAAAAAGTGTGCAAGACAATAAGAAACACTACCTGTCCCCCCCCCCTCCAAAAGTGATGTTTTGTTGAAATCGGTTGAAAAATGTAGGAAATCCAATCCCATATATAAACGAACACACACACATACAACCTGGGTTTTATAATAAGTATAACTCGATATTAATAAGTATAACTCGTCCCCCTTTCATTAATGCCTCTTAATCGTGTTTTTCCAATTTTTGGCACTGTTAGAACCACCGCAAGGTAATTTTACGTAGTCCTGTGAAGTTTTGTTGAAATCGTTTGAAAAATGTAGGAAATCCGATCCAATATATAAACGTACAGACACACACACACACAATCTGCGTTTTATAATAAGTAAGATACCTGCTTGTAAAGAAATCTTAATCTGAAATTTTCTAATTTGTTCTAGTTAATCACACTAACTTGATGCTTTTTTTGTAAATTTGTCCTTTTGTTTTTACGTATCTCTTTTCTAATGTGTATTTTTTACAAAAAATAGATTGGATAGTTCAAATGAAAATAATTGACATCGCTGATGTTATCTACAAATTAACCTTAGATGCTTGAAATCATCTCGGGTCATTATCGATGCTTTTTACTTATATTGAATTTGATTCTTTAAATGAATTTGATCCCTTTCCTAAATTTGATCCATTTCCTGAAATGGGATCATCTTTCAAGAATTTGACCCCTTTTCGGAATTTGTTCCCTTCCAAAATTTAATCCTTTTTCTCTGGTAATAATATTTAGCAAGGCCCATGAGCACAAATCTGCATGTTGTAGATTTTACAAGTACATGAATAATCCAAACTGCACAAACTGAAATGGTTTTGTTTACTCGTGTGACCATGTGTTGCAGGATTTTTTGTCCGTTTTTTTTTTTTTTCGACGTAGGCTATAATGGCTCCAAATATTCCTTCACTTTATCTGGGAATTTCCATGGCTTCTTTAAAGAAAAGATGCTGGAGGGGTTTTCTTTTCTTCTGTTTTGTTCGGAATTCAAAGTTTTGCTACTCTTTGATTGGTTGCCACCCAAAGCTACAAACCCCAGTTTACTTTTCTATTTAACATGTAAGTGCCAAGGAAGCAGAGATGAATTATTACTTCTCAAATGGCCTTAATGCGAACTAGACGCTAAAGATGAGGTCGAAATTTCAACTCGGCTCGCTTGTTCCACTTTTCGCCTCGATAACCCTTACGCTCCAGAAATATTCTTGTCGACTTTAATTGTAGGCCGATGTGCATTGTTTCTGCATTCTTTTGGTCTTCAATTCTACGTTTATCAAATTCAAACACTTAAAGATTGCAGACATGATAAGTCTACACTTAATTCCGATCTTCATTGAATTTTTGTCGATTGAAGAAATGGAAAATAGAAGTAATAGCATTTCATTAAATATTCATGTCTTCTAAATTATTTTCTCTCAAAAAATAACAATAACATTCGATAATATACTTTTATGTGTTAACATTTCCTAGATGCCACGTTCAACAGAGTCAAGCGAGACAGACGACCGACAAGAGTTAATCATACATATTCAGAATTTATTATACATCCAATATCTCTACAGAAATTCGACTATCGACATTGCTAAGATATTTGGACTTATATAATAAGTTATTTATCTAACCCTAAACATGACTAGTTTGACACAAGGCTCCAATTAACATAGGGCTGCATACATGTATGTAGAGCCAAATTTTGTAGAATTCCAAATTGGAGGACTGTGACTGAAAATCGTATCAAAAGGGTAATGAATAAAGACGTAAACATTTCAGTGTATTCACTGAAATCAGTAATTAACAAAAAATTATTACGTTGGTGCAAAAATAATGACGTGATAATGTCGTTTTTTGACGTATTTTTTAACGTCAAAAAACGACATTATTACGTCATTATTTTTGCACCAACCTAATAAAAGATTCTACAAAAAGAACCGCTTCGAGTTTCTTATGCGTCCTGGGTGAAGTATGTCAGAAGAAAAGATAACAGATCTGATATATCCGATTTTCGAAAGAATTAAAATTATATATGAGGATCCTACCTGATTTTAATTTGCAATATGAAAAATTCTTTGGTATTATTTAGATTATTAAAAAAATGTTCTTAATTGGAACAGAATTAACAGGTCTAATATTTCTATTTGAAACAGAGGAAGCGCCAAAAGGAAAACTTTAATCCTGTTCGGCGGTATGAAATTGAACCGTTTCAGTAGAGTTTCACAACTCGTAATAAAAGGTTAAATTACATTATAGCAAAGAAATAGAGAGCTACGATAACCGAATACGTATGAGAAGCTGAAACATCAGAAGAAGGGATTTTATCATCTTTAGCTGATTTTAGGGTGTGTTTGTTAGAATAGACGTCATATCTATTTTCAATATCACCAAACAATAGATACACATAGAATAGACTACCAGCTTTAAACAGGGCATGTACGTTAAATGGTACCAATTTTGTGAAATAGAACAGATGTCATTTTGCGACATGATAACAACCATTCTTATTCTACAAAAATAATCTTATTGAAGGTGAAAATGGAGATTTTATTGCACTTCGTCTACTTACCGAATCTCTTTAAATTGTATAGCCATGTTTCAAGCATTTTCCTTACGGGCAAAAATTCTCCACTCAAGTTCAAACTGAAGATAATGTTTAGGAATTCAATGATTCTTTCAATGTGTAGAAAGAGAACTGATAAGTTGCCGGGGTGAAATAAAATGGAGATCGCCTGGAGTTGCAATGAATAATGATTTGCATGACTTTTTCAGTTGATTTCATTATTGACTAGCAGCATGGCCCGGCGATGCCCGTGCTTGATTCAAAAATCGTACGACTCATACAGCAATCGCTATCACTTGACTTAAAATATTTTTGCCTTTCCTTGCCTTTAAAGGAGTGCCCTTTGCCGTGCTGATGTTGCTACATGCCTTACTTCTTGCCTATCTCACACTGAGAATTTTTTCTAAGCTCTATACTAAACATTAAATCTGTTACGAAAAAAGAACTAAACAAAATGAACACAAAACGATCAGCTTTAAAAAAGGACGCGTAACTGGAAAAACCGAATGAAAAAAGAATGTTAACAAAAAATACTTTTTCACATCCAACCCAGTTCTGCGGAATCAGAATCAACGTTGAGTTTAAGCAAACGAATGAGCCAATTGGAGTAAAGTGCCATGCAGATTTAAATTTTTCCCACTTGTGACAATGCAGCTATCGATTTTTTTTTTTTGCATGCTAGTTAACATTCGTGTCAGTCAGCTGTTGGCTCTCACGCTGGCCAATAGAATCTTCCTGTCTATTCGTGGCAGCCAGCTATAGGCTCTCACTCTGGCCAGTAGAAAATGGCCGCAAACTACATGATAACTGCCATAGAAGCATGAAAAATCGATTATTTCCACTATCGATGGGAGTTGGGAAATGCAATGTCGGTCTTGGCCTTCCCGCTAACTTGGAGCATGTAAATTTTGGTGCAAATCCGTCGAAAATTGCGGCCGTGCATTCGTTACACACACACACACACACACACACACACATACACATTCTGCCTTTTATTAGGTTGGTGCAAAAATAATGACGTAATAATGTCGTTTTTTGACGTATTTTTTAACGTCAAAAAACGATATTATTACGTCATTATTTTTGCACCAACCTAATATAAATAGAAATATAAACAAAGATATACTTGAAGAACAGTTTATAGACAGACAGATACAGATAGATAGATAGATAGATAGATAGATAGATAGATAGATAGATAGATAGATAGATCTGGATTAACTGAGCCCGCTCCATACCAAGAACCCGAAATTCATTTGGATTTGTGCCGTACTAAAAAAGAAGATTCAAAAAACAGAATATTCCAATTCTCGCAAAATCTCTAAAAAATGAATGCATGCTTCCTGTAAAGCCTGATTGAGAAAATGGAAGCAGATAATTAACTTGATTTTCTTACCCAGTCATCAACTATTTGCCTTAATTCAAGAGTTTAATTCATTCATTCCAGGCCTATAATATGTGTTAGCAAACTGATATGGTTCAGGTTAGGACCAAGGAAGAACAACACGAACACAAGTGTAGAAATAACGAAGCTAAATTATACAAGATGTGGAAGGTGTTAGTATGACTGTCAGTCTGGTTTAGAGTGAACTACTATCGGCTCGACTCGATTCGGTATCTAGCCAGCCCACCACGAGGCACAAGGGGGTTTTCCCAGCCCGTAGGCTCGGCCAAAAAATCTAGTCTCACTAAAACCAGGAACTTATAAACCGAAAACCGTAATGCAAAAGAAAATAATTTCAAATCCGGCCAACAAAATAGAGGCCGGCTGTAATCAGGAGGAGCATATAGACATGGACGCTAAATCTGTTTCTATGACTGTGTAAATAAACTCGACGAAGTAAGATCTTCAAAGCGGCTACCCACTTAACAAAAAAGAACTAAAATAACTAGATAAATGAAAACTTTCAGGAAAAAGTTCCATTTGGCCAGAATTTAGAAAGTTCCGTTCGCAGGCTTATATAAACATTCACAGGATTAAAAAGAGATTCGATACGGTCCGTTGGTAGAGTACAAGTTGTCCATCGAAGAGAGTTCCGGATAGCCTTTTAAAGAGTAGTTTTGAGTCTATCGTAGGAAGATGGACAGAAGGCTTTTAGGAGAGAGTTCTCGTGGATTTAAGGGAATAGTCTATCTGTTTGTATGTCGTGACAGAATTAGCAGAATCTGTCCCAACTCACCTACCCACCCCAGACTGTGTAAGTAAATCCCTAAGTCATCATATATATTAGAAAGAGGATTCGCTTTTTCATTTATCACAGTAACAATATTTCACTTTTGGTTTTCCTAGTGAGCGTACATCGGTACTTTTCTAGTTTTTTTGCACATCGGTGCGAACGAGAATCAAAAGAAAACAGGGGTTTGGTGGGGTGATTTTTCCGGTCGGTAAAAGACTGACAGAGACCGCCATTGTAAGTTTTTTAGAGCTAGAACACACATAGTCATTTTTATAGCAAAGAAAATCTTCTTCAGATTCCACAATACAAATAAAGCTACTTATACTGATATAAAGATACACACAGACACATATGTGGGTATATGTGATATTTATTAAGTTTGGCTTAGTCTGTTAAAAGATCTCAGTAGAAAAGTGATTATTGATATTGCTGTGGGGCTCTCCCCTTTTTACATAAGATGGAATCGTCCAAAGTATACTTATACTAACAGAGAGAATACCTACTGTTGAGATACATTGAGATACGTGGAGATACGTTGAGATAGGTTGAGAGATACGGAGATAGACACAGGGTGTTCTCAGAGTTATGCAAGAGTCCAGAGAGAGAGAGATGATTACGGCTTTACTTACAGAGACTTGTACATATACGTTCTACTAACCCGCATTCCTTGACTACTAATCTTCACTTCAAGTCTGTATTCTTACGTTTAATACACTTATTTTTCTATCTCAATTACTGGCGTTGTTTATTTATTTGTGCAGGATTCCATTCACGGAATCCACAACAGGTATCTTTAAGAAACTGCCCACACAATGCAAAATTAGTAAACACTTCAAATACCTTGGTGTATGGATCAGTCATAACGAATTTAGTTTAGGAGATAAGAAAATTGAAAGTAGAATAAGCTGCGTTAAAGGTTATTTTTTCCAACAACGGAAGATGCTACAATACCAAACTATTAGCTTATGAACTCTAGTATTGTTCTTAAATAGCCTCGTCAGACCTTAACTCGTATATGGAATATAACGCTTGGCGCAAAACTCATTCAGAAATATCTAAACTGTCAGCTGAAAGCAAGCGTTTTCTCTCATCAAAGATTAAAAATGACTTCCAGCGAAAGAAACCTGTAAGTCTTAGCGAAGACCATTCTTCATCAAATCTCGTGGAATTGCGCTACAGAATTCCAAAGAAAGAATAATAGAAACCACGTCCTTTGAAGAGTTTGAAGGGTAGTAAAAAATAAAATGGATAGCAACGTGTAACTCGAAGAGAAAATAAGGAAAAAATAGAAATGTTGAATTTTCCGCACAAACTTAAGCCAAAGTTAGGAAGGAAATCCTCATCAATACTAGAAATGGCGATAACACTAGACCTAAGGAACCTATTTTCCTGAACAACTGTTTTTAGTGCAAGATTATTTTTTTTTAATTTCAACCGACAGGTAACGTTAACTGTTTAGTCAATAAACACCGAATGTTTCCTTATAAGGAAACAATTAAACTCACCCTTTGTAGCGGTAAGAGCCAGTTACCTTCCTTACTATCATGAAGGGATCAAAAAGTGGTCCTGGGTAATTGTCTAGAAAAAGGAAGCTAATACTATTGCAGTGAATTGTCTAGCTGATTATTGAATTGGTGCAGAAATAATGTCGTTTTCTCACATGAAGTTGAACGTCAAAAACGACATTATTTTTTCACCAACCTCATACTATCACGTCTGACTCTGTCGAGTTAAGTGTTGTGTCTTGCCAGACCCCACATCATAACACCGGTACAATTGAATTTAAACTTTGAGAAGAATCATTAACATGCCAAATACTGTACGCACAAATATTTTTACTTGCGCCGATGAGTAGATATCGACGTGTACAGACCCCCTCTTGATCTTCGGTATGCGAAGCCAAACCAAAAAAAAGAGGAGATATTTGTATATATTAGATCGCCAACCTTTATTGAATCCATTCTCGAGTTTTAATGTATAATGATCGACGGCATTTCATTGCGCACTTTCAAAACGCCTATTTACACTTACATCGATGATATACAGCTGTTTTCTCCTATGGCAAGAGAGAGAGAGAGAACGGTCTATTCAGATATATATATATTTCTTTGTGAAAGGCTACAATCCAGAAACAGCGTATTTAGTTGATTGAAATCCTGTGTTGTTTTTTTGTGAGACGCTACAAAATAAATATGATACGTAATCATCAGAATTTAAAAAGCAAAAGATTAAAAAACATGTCGCCTAAATATCTCCGACCTCAAACGAAATCGATTTTTATGGGCAACATTTATTTATTTAATCGATCATCTACATTCAATTAGTGATTGCAGGTCTTCATCCAGCCTGGAAATATTAAGAGACGAAATGTGGATCTAATCGAAAATGGAGTATGTACTTTATTGCATTTTTTTCTGATTTTTTCTTTTTTGTTTGTTTGTTTTGTTTTGTTTTTTGCTAAAGTTTGTTTTCTTTTTTTTTTTTTTTTTTTTGGTTTTGTTTTTTCTCAAACGATTTATTCAGAATATTTCATCCATTTTCATTCATACAAGCCAATGGTTATCTTGAATGTCGTTATCTTTTACCACCGTGTTATGGTAATAATTTTTACCGAACCTTACGATTGACACGATATAAATATAAAAAAAATATATATAACATACATTTTATTGAATGTTGATATAGGATAATAATGGTGATGATTCTCTTTATCAGCCAAAGATTTATCAGCCAAAGATTTACACTAATTTATTTTCAAGCTCAAATACCAACGTCCTGGGTATGACGATAAACTACATCCGGTAGCAAGGCCTCTGATCGGGAGGTTTTTGAGGACCAATCAGTTGTTAACTGGGGCATAGAATGGCTTGTAAATTTTAATGCCTCTAAAACGAAACTACACTCTTTTAATCGCCTGCGAGAACCCTTTTCGACTTCCATCAGAATGACTGATACTAACCTCCAGGAGAGAGACCCATTGCGCCTTCTCGCCCTAACGTTTTCGACTGACATGAAGTGGATTCAATTTCTAGGTCTGCTGCCAAGAAGGTTGGCTCACTGTATCGTGTCAATCAGGATCCATCCTAATTTAATATTGCTATCATATCACAGGCGTGATTTGTCGAGCTTCTCACAGCTCTCTTGCTACTACCATGGAAAGTGCTCGGGCGAACTGCATTTCTAGGTTTCGCCAGGTGTAATCTTCACGGCTAGGACCCACCATACCACCAACATTCCCTCTGTATTCCATCGGTAAGAAGTAAGTTCCACTCTAACAGCTTCTATCCACGAACCACTGCCCTGTGGAACAGACTCCCAAGAGGATGTTTCCCCGATCACTATAATCTTAACCTATTCAAGTCTAGAATCATCCGTTGTCTTTCTCTCTGATGAATATAAACTACCCCTTAACGTAACTCTCTACCTCGAGTGAACCTTACTGTAAAAAAAAAATGCATTTATATGTGTGTGAGCCAACGTTTTATTTTATTTACACAGTTGCAAATATATGGCTACAGTATCCTCTAAGTAGCTTCTAAGTTCATGTTTTCGTCAAAAATACTTTTAACTGATAAATATTAGGTTGGTGCAAAAATAATGTCGTTTTCTCACATAGTAACATATGGGAGAAAACGACATTATTTTTGCACCAACCTAATATTAACATCTGTTTTTATCAAATACGATATGAGACGTTTGCGTTTCTGATTTTAAGTTTTGCAGGTAAAATATAATTTTCTTTTGCTCTCTTTCTTACTCTATCTGTCTGTCTGTCTCTCTTTATATATATATATATATATATATATATATATATATATATATATATATATATGTGTGTGTGTGTGTGTGTGTGTGTGTGTGAAAATATATAGAAAATAGGAAAGAACTGGTTAGGTAAATAATCCAAAGTTCTTTAGCATTTTTGTTATTATTTTTAAAAAAATAGTGCTCGATACAAAAGTAGAGCATAAATATAATTATTTATTTAAAAATATGATTCCAACACGCTACATAAGAGTTCTCATGTTTCAAAACAAGAGCCGAAAACCTCAATATAATTATTTGAATTAAATTGAATTAAAGTAAGCTCTGTTCCATCTTCAAGCGAAACTTCTTTTTGGAATAACTTATTTCTGAAATTTACCTGTCTTAATAGCATATTCATTATTGAAATCAAAATTTCCATGGTAACGGCCAGCGCGATTGTTCATATAAAGAGGAGCTCAGGGTGTTAATAATTTGTATCAGTATAGAGTTACATTCAAAAAAATTTCCAAAAATATTTCGCTTGAAGATAGAACAGAGCTTACTTTAATTCAATTTAATTCAAATAATTATATTGAGGTTATCGGCTCTTGTTTTGAAACATGAAAACTCTCATGTAGCGTGTTGGAATCATATTTTTAAATAAATAATTATATATATATATATATATATATATATATATATATATATATATATATGTATATATATATATATATATATATATCCTCGATTGTTCTTTCTTTCTCTAGCCTTCTTTCGTTATATATTAGGTTGGTGCAAAAATAATGACGTTTTCTCACATAGTAACATATGTGAGAATACGACATTATTTTTGCACCAACCTAATACGTTTTTCTCCTTTTTCGTTTGTCACTCTATCTTTCTCTTTCATTCTCTTTCTTCTGTTTTCACTTTGGCTTTCTTTTTCCCCTGTCCTATCTCTCTCTTTCTCTCTCTCCTTCAGTGTTATCTTCTCTCTTCTTCATATTCATTTAACTCACTCTCTCTCTCTCTTTATCTATCTACCTATGCCATCATTTCTTTCTTTATTTTTCCTTCTTTCGTTATCTACCTTTTTCTCCTTTTTAATCGTTTGATTCTTTATGTATATTTCCCTTTTATTCTCTTTACTCCTTCATGTTTTCCCTTTGTCTTCTTTTTTCCTTGTATATCTATCTCTTTATTCCTCTCCTACAGTCTTATATTCTATCTTCTGTGTGTCTCCTCTCTCTCTCTATCTCCCTCTCTCTTCCTCTGTGTGTGTGTGTGTATTGACGTTTCTATTTCTCCTTCACTAATGTTCGTTTTTTTCTCTCCATTTCTAGATCAGACGCATACATATATACAAGGACAAAAAGAACTACAAGGAAACTGCTACAAACTAAGAGAAAAAGTTGCGTGAAATATTTGAGGTACATAATGAGAAAAATATTTATATACATATAGATTCAAACATAGTAACACACTCATATGTGTCTGTGCAAGGTAGCGTAATCAGATGAACATCAACTATAACTAAGATGAAAACGCATTAATATGTACCTATATCTCTGAGAGATTAGGTATTATGATTATTTACATCATTTACATTACTCGGACTGTTATCCTCAATTTATTGCCATATTCACAACGTTTCAGTCGCTGTACGCTCCGGCCTTCTTCAGGTGATTGGAATTTCGAACCGAACCGTTTATTTCGTCCACCGGGGTAGATTGTTCTAGTTCCACGTGCCATGCCTCTTCCGGGCGTCTCAGTTATTTCCCTTTAACTCAACTCTCCAAGATTTCTTTTGGTTCACCCCTGCTGTAGCCTGGTATTGAACTCACAAATCTTTGGGTCTAGACACTGCATGAGGTATATAATTCTCCAGTACATATCTGTTAATGATTGCAATAAATATCTTACATTTATCATTTATTGTAAACATTTTAAAACCTCTAACCTAAATATTACCAAGAGCTCGAGACCTAAAAAAAAATTAAACTCTTACATTGTTCACAAAAGAACTACAATCTCTCGTAGATTAGCTTGTACAGCAATCCGTGCAAATATCGATAATCCCATCACAGTGTAAATACGACTATTAAGCATAAGACAAATATTAGTAGATTATGCAATAATATTTTTGCAACACATACAACAAAGAATGAGATAAATTACTCGTTAGTATTATGCAAAAGTAGTAAACCGAATGAAATACAATATATTTCACCACAGGGGACGCTATTTTAACGTGCATATAAAATATATATTATACGAATAGATTATTAACAATACTCAGAAAAAAATGATACATTCTTTTTTTCAATGCAGTCAAGCTTGTAAAAATGTTTTACACAGGAAGACACAAAAGGATGCACACGTAATTTAGTTTGGATTGTAAAAATGCAATTTTACAATAAGTTTTTAATAGACACGCTAAAACATCACCAGTTACCGTAGAAAATCGGCAGTTATGTGTACCTCAGAAAGAAGATTGCCAAATTGCAAGAGATGGTGTCCTACCTCCTACCTCAGGATGTCTAAAGACGGATTGTTCTTAGTTGAGCAGCTTTTTGGAAACTTTTATGACATGATGAGAAGTCCCACGTCAACAATCGAAGCCAAGAGAATGTTGTTTAATGAATGTGTTCTGCCGGTTATGACTCACGTAAGAGAGACATGGGTGCGCTCAAAATCACCATAGCAGAGACTTTTACAGCGACCCAACGTAAAATAGATCGAATGATGTTCGGCATCACCATACATGACAGGGAGAGAGCAACATCGGGATTCGACAGCAGACTGGCGTGACGGACATAATCGAGACAATCAAGAAGGGTAAACATAGATGGGCCGGCCACGTCTCTCGTCAGGTGAACTATTAGAATGACAGTGTGGAAAAGAACAAGATGGCGGCCATGGACAAGATGGTGCAGCAATTTGACACGATTCCTCGGCCTCACATGACACAGTATGGCCAGAGATAGGAAGTTATAGAGGTTAACCAGGGAGTGGTTCCCCCAAGAGGATTGAGAATGCAAGGGATTCGGGTTTGGATTGTTATTAGGTTGGTGCAAAAATAATGACGTAATAATGACGTTTATTGGCGTATTTTTAACGTCAAAAAACGACATTATTACGTCATTATTTTTGCACCAACCTAATAAAAAGAAAATGACAGGCTGTCGTCAACAAAGGCTTGTCTATCAGAGAAACAACATTCAGTTCTTGTTTATTTTTCAAGGCCAAACAAATTTCATCATACACCCCGAAAATAGATTCATATTACTGCACACCACTGCAAAATGACTTAATCTGAAGAAAAACAGAAATCGATTACACCCTGTCGCTCTGAAACAGTCGAAAGCGCGCGAACAAAACAAGAACCAAAAATTAACTTTAAGCAGTTTATCCACAATTCGGGTTTGGAGGTACGACAATTTGAGAAAATTAAAAAAATACAATAAAATTTAAACAGACAGACCATGGCCAATGAATTTAACAAAAAATGTTTAAATGAATTCTTGCTGCCCAAATTTCTAAATATATATATATATATATATATATATATATATATATATATATATATATATATATAAAATCGGAGTGACCCCTTTCTAATTTCCATCAGCATGGCAGGTGCTACCCTGCAGGAGAGTGATTCGATGCGCCTTCGCAGGATAACATGCTCAGCTGACATGAAATGGAAAGACTATATTGAATCTATTGCTAGGTCACCTGCTAAGAAAGTTGGTTCACTGTGTCGTATTAGACAATTTTCTTTCCAGTGTCTATCTTACATATGTATAATTCTACCATTCCCCCATGCTTAGAATATTGCTGCCACATATGGTCCGGTACCCTTGTTATTTATCTTGAGCTCCTTGATAAAACTCAAAGAAGAATCAGACATATTATTGATTCTGACCTGGCATCTCGGCTTCAGTCGTTTCCCACCGCTATAAATTTGCCTTCCTCTGCCTTTTCTGTTAATAATTTCATGGTAATTTTTCGCAGGAGCTCTTCGTTATGGCACCTAGACTTTTTGAATTTAAGTACAGCTCTAGATTGGCGATGAGGTCACATCAAATTACTGTTTAGTTTAGTAATTTCTATGCTATCGGTTTCTTTTCACGCACTTCTCACGTGTGGAATTCTCTTCTAGTTTTATGCTTTCTAGTCAATTTTAATCTTCAAAAATTTAAATGTAATGTCAATCGCTACCCACTGGCCTCCTGATTACTCTTCTATTGTTCTCGCTCCTTAGTAATGTTTGCTTTCTAATTCCTCCACACCTAGTAACCCAGTGTGTCTTAGTGGCTTTACTACCTTGCTTGTGGTGAACTCGATTAAAATAAAAATAAAAACCTTTTTATTAAATAACCTCTTAAATAGAACAGAGATTGTCTAAGGAGCTTTTTTGATGAGTTCTGATTGTTTTGAATTTACTTGGAACTTAATATTTAATTTCGGCACGTTCATTTAAAGTTTCCACCTGAAATAAATTTTATAATAAATAATTCCTTTGACACCAGACGAAACTAACCAAAATGTTCATTAGACATTTTCTTTCTGTTCTATTTAGTGTGATGTATAATTAATAGATAGAAACAAGTTCAAAGGACTTATCTTCCGACTCCAAGTTTCACAGATATCCCATCTGTCATAGTAAGATAGAGACCAATCTTACTGAATTCATTATTAGATATCATATTTTATATTTAATTTAAATACGCTACATATAAAAAGTTAATCATTGACTCTAAATAAATTGAAAACTTATTCTATACTAAAAACGTTATAACGGGATAACATTTTATCTGAAATTGTTCGAGTATATAATTTTAAATTTCCTTGTTATAAAAGGTATTTCTCAGGTAGTCAAAACGATCTTTTTATTATTATTATTAATAATAATAATAATAATAATAATAATAATAATAATAATAATAATAATTTAAAGTATATATGCGTATATAGATCAAGCACATTAACACACGCATATATATATATAGAGAGAGAGACAGATAGACAGTGTGTGTATGTGTGTGTGTGTGTGTGTGTGTGTGTGTTTAGACTGCATAATCTCTTTGCAATTTTGTTTGAAAACCAACATATCGAACTTATGACTTCTTTTATTAATTACTCTTCGATTTCTGATTATTTTTTTAAACTCTGAAGTGGAATGTTTTTTTAATTATTTCTGAACGTTTTCGATTTTTGTAAGCCACATCGAGAAATTTGTAAATTCATAAAAATGCATCTAAATTAGTTAAACCCACGTCAGCATAGTTTATGACGTTCCGAATTCAATTATACTAACGTTTGTTTAACAAGTCGAATACACGCGAAACATAATTAACCAATGAAATTCAACAAACACAAGTAAATATACCAGAATTTTCTCCATATCTGAAACATGTTAAATTGATAATCGTTCCCTGTTCTTTATCTTATCATTGTGTCGGATTCCGATCCAGATTTGACTTTAAACGCAATTCATAATTAAATTTAAATTTAGTAAACGAATGTGGTGAAAAGACAAATCAGAATTTGGAGAATAATCACTTCTTAGTCCCACCAAGTCTTTTTCAGCCCTCCTCCTACGTTCAACTCATCAGATCATGAGAGAATTACGTCATCGCCAAGAAAAATATAATTAAGAAATCAAGATGGCAGAAATGAATCAACTCGAACTGAGTGTTTGAAGACAATATAAAGTATCTTAACCAACACACAAGCTTTCAAGTATAAACAATTTGAATATATATATATATATATATATATATATATATATATATATATATATATATATACACACACAGGGCTATTCAAAAAGAAAAATTAGAATTCGAAAATTTAATAAAAGCAAATGCTAACAGACCGAAACACATTCAACACATTATAGGAAAAAGGTTCAATGTTTATTGTTTTACGGTTACACTTCGCAAATTGCAGTATACAAAACGACTTTTCCTGTGGTGTGGGCATTTTAAAGGTTGACACAAATTATAACAATTTAAATTGTACTAAATCTGTAAAAAAAAAAGAAAAAGAAAATAGTATTTAAACAAAATTGAAAAAATGTTCATTTATTTTAATAACTTTGAACCATTTCCTATCTAGTAATGTGCTGAATATGTTTCTGCATCTTTGCATTTGTTTATATCACATTTAAGAAATCTGCACCCCCTCCCAACTTTAGGTATTTAATTTTACAGTCAGAACGTTTCCTACTACTAATGGGTTTATTGCCATTTTCTTCTATGAAAAATAAAACATTATTTTTTGATCATATAATTTTACTTGTTTGTTGTGTGAAACTCTTCGAGACAATTATGGCTAAAACTATATATACACACACACACACATACATATATATATATATATATATATATGTCTGTTTGTCTTCATTAAACATGTAATTAATTAAAAATACTATTCATTAATGATGTTTTATTAAATAGAAAGGACAGAAAACATATGTTGGTGTGTTTAGATGAGTTCCGACTTGGATTTTAATATTTAAATTCGGAAAACTTATTTGTATTTTCGACCTGAAATAAAGCAATTGCCTCAGGTGAAACTTTTCAAAAAGTTCAACAGACATTCTTTTGTATCTTTTGTACATACCCATATTGAGTAGATGTTCCGTTTATTTTTAAACAGTGTATCTATTTTTGTCTACCAGACTAAATATTCGAGAAATCTTATCTGTAGAGTGAATGGCCGTGGTTAAATGTAAAATAAATCATAGAACTATCCAATGAACAGAATTGACAAAGTTTGCAATAAACAATAAAAAGAAAAAAATGTCCAAGACGAATTAACGGTAATATGGCAAAGAACCAGTAAAATGGCAAAAACTTCACTAATATTTGGGGTTGCCACACAAGAGCTAATTTGGAGAAACGAATGTAGCGTTCTGACTTCAAGGCAAGACAGACAGGAACTGAATCAGATGACACCGACAAGTAGTTTATTTTATTGGCTAGGAAGAAATCCCAGCATGCATTTGTGTGCTTCTCTCTATAAATTGGGAGGGAAAGTTTTTTTACAATAAATATACATTCCACTAAGGGACTGAAAAAACATTATTAAGGAAAAAGGGAAAATGAGCATGCAGGTTCGAATCCTGTCTGAGTTCGCATCTAGGCCATTAGATATTACATTGTACTTCAGCACTCTTTTCTTTGATTCTAAGATCATTTACAAGTCTCATAAGATAATGCTTAGTTTTTTAAAAGCATATTTCATTATCCATATTCGACTTTGCATTTTTATAGCATTTTCCGTCCTCTTTTTACGCTACCTATATATTTAAATTTATATTACTACTTGATTATGATGTTCCCAATATGCAGCTCAAACCTTGAATTCTCTCTTTTTTGCTAACGACCATGAATTCTATCTTTATGTAGTTCATAGTCATTTCTTCCTTTAAGAGTTCTTTCGACTTTTGTATGACTGACAACAACACAATATCATCTGCGTCTCTGAAGTTTATGTACGCTAATAACTATTCCTGCTAGGTCCTCTAGCTCCTGAGTATTATTTCATCTCCTTGTACAAACAGAAGAATGATTCGAGTTAATTCTAAAACAAAACGACCAAAGACACTCCCACATTGCAACAAATTATTTGGAAATAATGATAGCCGAACGAAGCCATTGAATGCAACCAGGAACATTGCAACAGCAGAAGTGAAATGTTATATGTCGTTGACACTTATTTTGATTTGGGGGAATTTTGAAGCATCCCAAAATCACTTCAACGTACAATATATAAACATTCCCATTGTGGACATTTGGACACGAGACAATATAAATGTTACGGTAAAACTTATTTTCTTAACCGAAAATGAACACTCATATTGAAGTAACTGTTATGAAATATAAGCCTCCAAGAATCGAACTTATACCCTTGTGAAAATTAATTGAAACAACCGCTTCAGTTTTCTTTCTTTCGCCACACAGTCAGTTCTAGACCCACTGGAGAGACAGCGTTTAATAGATTTCTATTTTTCCTCAGATTAGGTCATTTGAAATGGTGTGCAGTAACATAAATCTATTTTCGGGGTGTATGATGAAATTTGTTTGACCTTGAAAATTATTGCGTCATCTGTGATTGCATCACATCTTCATCATACCTAGACACTATTGTCTCCACTGTCAATGAGTTCCCCTACGGCCATCGTCTGTGATGGAAGTTAATCCAAGAAAGCGTAAGAAAATTGTAACCCTGCAGGAACACACTGGCAAGTCTTACAAATGAGCAAATCAAAGTACTATAGACTGTCCCGGAAACTCTCCTGCTTTAAAGCCAATCGAGAATTTGTGGTCAATCTGCAAGTGGAATAGACATACGAAGTACTAACATGTGCACTTGGTCATGTTTCATTGGCAAAATACGAAAAAAATTAAATAATAACGAAATTATTTGTTTTGCTTCAATTAATTTGCACAAGGGTGTATCTGTGATCAATGCTGATTGATCTTGTAAAAGAACGTACATAATTTCGCAGTACCGAATGCATTATCTTTTGATTGCTCAAGGTTGCTCAGAGGTTTTCTAAGGGCAGATCAGCATAGTGGCTCAAAGTTTTATTAAAGTCAGCTCAGCTTATCTGTGATACATCCTTATTGATCTTACAAAAGAGTGTACATATATTGTGATATATACCGATTGTAGGTAGGCATTATCTTTTGATTGTGGATGTTTACTAACCTATACTCAGTAAGGTTGCTCAAAGATTTACTAAAGTTCACTTAGAATAGCTGCTTATATGTTTACAATGGCCCGCACAGCATAGTTGCCCAAAGGTGTACTAAGATATGCTTATCATAGGTGCTCAAATTTTTACTAAGGTTGTCTCTGCATAGTTGCATTATAAAGCATAGGTTGAATAAGTGGGTGTTGAACAGACATATGCTTGAAGAGACGTCTGCAATAGAGATTTTCTAGTTACTCTACCAGACAGTCATACTCGAAATCAGGCATCCTTCCATTTACAGTGTGGTCAGAAATAATTTCTTTTCTTCGTCCAACAACTAATATAGACTAAATCATTTAGTGAACATAGTTTCCCAAAGACCCTGGTATCTCATCATGGTATGTAACTCAATTCTGCCGTGGCCCAAAAGGTTATGTTCCTCAGTAGGAAATGCCAATATTACTCACTATCATACGATTCCCAGTCGACGCATTCAAATATATTCTACTTATAGCAGGTACAGAGACGAACCAAAGTCATCCTAAGGATTTCCCTACTGGCTTATAAATCCGGAACCTATCCATTCGCTCTTTACGTGAAAGGGTTGTAACGGTTTGCAAATTACATACAACTTTAGACGTTTTAAATCTGTCATCTACTACAATGCTATCCAAAAGTAATGAATTGAGGATTCTCAAAATCTTCCAACAACTTACAAAATGAGACTAACAATTTACATTCAGAACTATCGACCAATTCCAGACGATGTGGCTCATGTATTTAATATTAGGTTGGTGCAAAAAATAATGACGTAATAATGTCGTTTTTTAACGTATTTTTAACGTCAAAAAACGACATTATTACGTCATTATTTTTGCACCAACCTAATAGCTATCCTACATCAGTTTAACCGACAATCAATTTTTGAAAAGATACTTCAAGAATAATCTTCACTTCTCTGTGCCTGTTATTCTGGTTCATTTGATTTCTCAACTAATGCAGGTCCGTTTCCACAGACAGGAACGAAAACTCTAACCTCAGAAGATTTGGTTACAAGGAAAAACAATTGAAACTTTTACAGATCAATCTGTGCCTCAAAACTTGTTCAACTCTAAACAGAGAAACTGTTGTGACGATGATCGTGGCAAGACTTAATAATTGCTCAATCCACGTTTACACCTTTTGATTTACTCCAGATAATGCCATCCTAGGGGATCATGGGTCTTCACAAATTTCATTCTGCCATGACCTCCTGGGAAAGATAGGCGATGCTTTCCCGTTGCCTTTTCTATAGTTTGGCAATCACAGTTTTCTTTTTCTAATGCTGGTTGCTACCAAAGAATAGGGATCCCAAAATGCCATGAAATTCGAAACATAGATGGATTCATGCCTTTTCCCTATGGTATATGTTTGAAAGTAAACGCAACAAAGTAACCCTGTATTTGTACTCGGCTCTCCGATTCCATTTACCGCGCCGATATCCGTTAAACTTCACTCCACAACCTTTAGAGCATTAGCCACTCTTCTCTTATTTTCACAGATCATCTCCGGATTAGACGAGAAGGTTTACTTCATATCAGGAGACTTTTTATTTTCTTCTTAAAGTTCAAAATATATCAATAAGGGATAATAAAAAAAAATACCATTTTGACGTGGCACGAAACATATAACGATCCCTCTAAAAGTAATGCCACCGATTTTCTTATATTGACCCACAATATAATAAAGAAACTGATCTTGTCAGTAAGGCTATAAAAGTTGAACGTTCCAGCCAGTGGCCCATCTTTTGTCTTGTAACTGTTGTTATTAACTTACAGGTCGTCGTTTGAAATTGAGAAGGTGTGGTGTGTTCACGAACAAAAACTAAATTGGTTGAGAAAATAGACAAGCAAAATAATGAAACAAAACGAGATTGAAATTTTTATTCTATCGGGAATATTTACCTGTAGAGAGATATAGCGAAGAAAACAGCGACTTACCTCGTCAAACCAAGCGACAGCGTGTCGCGTGTATTCTACGACGGAAAAAGTGGCGAAAAAGAAAACTACTTACCAAACAGAGGGGCACGTATTCCGCATAACATGCTGAAAATGGAATAATTGAATTAAAGAAAAAAACAAGTCAGTCGCAGGAGTCGCTATAAAAGTATTTTGATATGCAAATTACGGAAAATCCTATCCCAGCTGTCGACGAATGGAAGAAAAAGGTTCTGCCGATAAAGGCAGTTGGTGGTCTCAATTCGAGAGAAAAAAATTCGGGCATTTTTGGTTTCGGCGTTTGTTAGTGAGAGAGTTATTTTTCTGACTGATTACACGCATTGTGATTTGAAATAGTACCGGCGAATCGAGTTTTCAGCATTTCTTTCTGCCCACGATATTCGAGCCTGGACTTACTGTGATTCTTCTTTGTCTTGTGGAAGTAATCTGCGACAAATACTTCCTTTGCTTTCAGAACGCTTGCAAGAGAATTTCGAGAATTATTCCTGTAAGAAAATGCAAATTCAAGGAACGTTCTTAAGAGAGTCTTCGTAAAAAGGATAAAGAGAAAGATGAACTTACTTTGTCTGTGAGTTAAAGTGAGTGAAGCGTATAGTCTAAGCCATGTTTAGCTATTAAAGAAAATCTAATTTCAGTGTTCTATCTCAGTACGAAGTAAAAAGGTTTCTTGCAATTCACAACATACGCTCTCTCATTTTCTTTCTTTTTACGCATGCCCAAAAGGTGAAAACGGTTTGTTGACGCTGTCATGATTATCAAGGCATGCGTATCAAGCGAAAAGGTTTAATATCTGCTACATTATTAATAACCATATTTGCAACAGTCTGGTGACTTGGAAATACATACGCAGCAAAAAAAGTTTTTTTTTTTACTTAATAAACGTTGGCTGAACGTTTACAAAGACCAAACAGTGTTTGAGAGAACAGTTAGGCAGTGGGTAATGTTTTCAGGCCAGCGTATGATAGCCAACGTATGTGCCGATTAAAGATGGACTATGCAGGCAACGTCATCGCTACTCTTGATAAGAAGCAATTATGTGTTTTGTAACCGAAATCTTGATCTATCCAACGGTGTTATTGAGTACCCGTAGCTGTTAAAAAATAAATCGTATATATTAATTTCACGCATATATATATATACCGGGTAGAATAGCAGAATTGTCTAAATCGTGTTAAAGTACAATTATCCATCGCACAAAATGTTTAATATCTAAAGAACACACTAAACCAATTGAGTTTCTTTTTTCCAGGTTTTCAGATAAGACGTTGAACCAACTTGACACCATTTTGCGTAAGAATCACCGAGAAATCCGTTGAGTTATTCAGCTTCAAAGAGAACGGGATAATATCGTTTTTTGTTGTTTTTTTTTTTTTGTCAGCCCCACTATGTCTTCCAAACTGAGTAATGGTGAGAGGAAAGACATCATTCAGACATCATTCCATCTTCAAAGTCCATTCAAGAACCATCAAGAGAATGGTGAATAAGAATAAAAAGAGGGAACGGTAAAGAGGAAAACTGGATCAAAAGGTCACAACAGGAAAAGGGATCAACATTTCAACTTAGAGCTAAAGAGATGAATTAGAAAAGATCCAACTCAATTCATAAGACGTGAGAGAGGAATTTCATCTATGACAACCCAAAGAGCAGTGAAAAAAGACTTGGAAATGAAATCGTACGTGAAACCTGTGAGGCACCTTGTTACTCCAGGACAGAAAGTTAGAAGGTTAGAGAGGAAGAAGATCACCTGGAATAAGATGGAAAATGATCCTGGAATAATATATATATATATATATATATATATATATATATATATATATATATATATATATTCAAACGTTATTTCAATATTTCATGATCTTCGGATACTTAGCTATAATTAATTAATGATGAATATATCATTTTGTTTACTTTTTTGTTTAGAGAGTAATAATACATTCTTATTGCTCAAAGTAGAATCCAATAGTGTTATAAAAACCTTGGAGAATTCCAGTAAGATATCTTTAGTCATTTCTAAGATACAACGGTTCAAAGCTTAATCTAACAATTAGACAATTTTGCTTTTACACGATTTAGACAATTTTGCTGTTAAACCCGGTATAAACTAATTTGCATTTGTATGTGTGCATGTATGTATATGTGCACGGGTGAGTGAACGACAGATATATCAATATGCCTGCCGTCACTGTTTGATAAATTTCACCTTATACAAGGCTCGAGAACCACTCAAGGCAGAGGGTTATAGTTAAGGTGACACGAAGTAGCAATTGTGGGGTCAAGATTAAAGCACCCATAGGGAAGCACCTACGTAGGGGTCTATTTATACAGAGTATCAGTTCTTACGAAAAGTGGTACTTCCTCTCATATTTGTTACACGGAGGAAATGAGGATGTTTCGTCTCCGTGAAAGTAACATGATGGGCCCTCACAATAAAGGTCTGAATTGTTGGAACTCGAGAAATGGAAGTCCTCTGAATATTTGACATGTAAATAGCAGCAGAATAGCAACAGTCTTGCACCATTGTATGTATGTATGGTCGACTGTTAACAATGTGAACTACAGGAGCATTTCTTTAGTTTATATTACTTCGCCAGACTTACATACGATTTTGAATTCAGAGTTCTCCTTCTCCTGGATTGGTTGCCATCCAAGGCTATATGACTCAGTCTATCCTGCTATATGGCCATAAGGATGGAGAAGAAATGGATTTATACATTACCCAGGTGTTTCCACCGCCCAACGTATCTCTCACGAGCGAGATGTGGCGAACGTCTCAATGCGCTATCGCTAGTTCTATGGAAAGTGCCCGGAAAGACTACCTTCCTTGTTTCTGCCAGGTCTCACCTTCACAGCCAGAAGCCGCCATGCTATTTACATTGTAGCAAACACCCAACATTCCTTCCGTATTCTATCAGTGAGAAGTAAGTTTAACACAAACAGCTTCTTCTCGTAAACCACCGATCTATGGAACCGACTCCCAAGAGGATGTTTCCCTGATCACTACAATCATGTTCAAGTCTTATCTTCCCCTCCTATCCGTATAAACTACTCCTTAACGTATCCCTCTACCCAAGTGGCTCCCGGGCCTTGTGAACCTTACTTTTAAAAGAATATATATTTGCATGTAAGTGAATATAAAGAATTCAACATGGACTCGACCTCGACAGAAATCCGCTATCAATTACTCCACCGTTGAGTCTGTCGGAAATATGTTGAATGAAAAAAAATAGTGATCCAGCCCAAGATCGCGTAAATGACGATATATTAATACAGAGAAAACGTATTTCATCTGGTCATATTTAGCAGCCCGGATTCTTTTAAATGACATTCCGTTGTACAAATGTGTATGTGTAATTGTGTGTTCATGTGTGCTTGTGGCTCTGCGCGTGCGCGTGCGCGTGCGCGCGCAAGCGTGTGGGTGGATTTGCAGCTGCAATTTACTGATGCTTTTGTCAGTGAAGAGTTGTAATTTTATGTTTTATTTACTTAATCTGTGACGCGTTGTTTGCAGACATTAATTGCGCTAGACTCGTTTTCATTCTTGTGAGAAGAAGCTAAACAAAGACCCAGTATGGTTAATCTGCGGGAGAAAAGCTATCACGCCAAACATCGATTTTTAAACCACTTCATATGCCCAATTTGAACATGTTTCCCGGATCATATAATTTACTGAAAACAATATTATTTGAGAGGGAGATATCTCTCTATTATATTTTTTCTCTCTTTCAAATAAACAGCTAAAATAAAATCCGCCATTCTTATCGCCGGTGTTTACTTCAGAAGATACTCAGACATTATTAAGTACCTATTGCAGATGACAACACGGTTTATGGGGGTACCTTGAAAGGTCTAGATGACCAAAATCTGAAAACTGGTCTCCCTTCCGAACTTGGTCGCCCAACTTAATGGGGAAGAAATTGTTGTAATATTCAATACCTCCAAAACGAAGCTAGTAACATTTCTGAATCACAAAGTAAAATTTTCTCCAGCCCTGATGGAAGGTTGTACTATCAATAAAGGTCATTGACTAGAGTAGGGTTTTTCAAAATGTGGCTTCCGACACTTCAGTTGATCGCGAGATAAATATAATTTGTCACGACAAAAACAGAACGAAAGACGAAACAAAAATACAAAAGTGTGAGTAAAGTGCAGAATAAAAACAACTCGAAATGTTGCACAGCGCTCATAAATCATCATTAGTTTTTCACAGAATTAAGCTCGTATTATATTTTATTTTATATATATATATATATATATATATATATATATATATATATATATATATATATATATATATATATATATATATACATATACATATATATATATATATATATATATAAAAGTGAACATAGAAGTCAACACTTAGAATCGACAGTCTGTTTCATGCTAGATGCAATCATCAGGCCTGACGATCGCATCTAGCATGAAACAGACTGTCGCCTCTAAGTGTTGACTTCTATGTTCACTTTTATATTTACACACGCTCTATCTCTGATATTGAGCACTTTATTCCATAAATATAGCACACCTTAAGACTATATTTCTTCATATATATATATATATATATATATATATATATATATATATATATAGTGTGTGTTCCCGTTCAGTTTATGCATCTTGATCGTCAAATTCGTTGCGGTCTGAGTGACGTCAGTTCTCTCTCACAAAGAGACCTTGCGTCAAAACTTAGCTATGAAGGTGTGCAGTGTGTTCGTCCTCATGGCTAATGAAAGCCGTCCAGATTATTGAATAATTCAGCAGTATCTGAAGTCAGGACTAAAAATGAATTTCCCGACTCAATGGTAGATATCGTGTACCGGTTCATTCTTTCTGTAGTATTAAGATGATGTGTTCATTTGAAGTCCCGTAATTTTCGGTGAGTTGGCCGTTGTTTCGGCGAAATTTAAGAACGTGCTAGATTCTTTAAGTAACAATTTCTATTCATACAAATAGATAATACAAATCGATACATGTAAATCCAATCTGTGCGGATCATAAGAAATATACATAAAAATTGTCGATGCTGAACAAATGAACCGAGTGAGCAGTGTTTGTCTATATTTCTGAGATGAGGTCTTGTAATCATTTACACTATTTACATTGTTTGGACTGTTGCCCTCATCTTTGTTGCCATATTCACGACATTTCGGCCTTTGTACGCCCCGGCCTTCTTCAGGTGATTAGAATTTTAAGCCAAACGCTTTATTTCTTTCATCGAGTTAGATTGTTCTAGTTCCACGTGCCACGCCCTTTCTAGATGTCTCAGTTGTACGCTTCGGCCTTCTTCGGATGATTCGAAATTCGAACATTCACCGGACAATACCTCAACTCCCACTACCCATACTGTATAAAGAAAGGGATCTTCCACTGCTTACAACATCGAGCAAAAGTCATAAGTGGCGACCCAGAGACATATGAACAAGAAATGGTTTAGTATAAACACTACCCTACAAGGTAACAATTACCCGGGGTACATAACAACAGTTTCGATAAACTGGGATACAAGGGTACAAGTGGATAACAACATTCAGAAAACAGTCTGCCTACCCTATGTGAAGGGATTATCGAAGAAATACAAAAGTTCTGGGAGTTCATATAACATCGGGACGACCTTCAAAAGTGGTTCAACAGTTCGCAGATACCCCTCCCGAGTAAGAGCTCCCATAGAGGAGAACATGATTAAGAACTGTGTGTATACCATCCCATGCAGCTGTGAGAAGAAATCTAAAGGAGAAACAGGCCGCCCCTACAGGAACACCGTAAAGCCGTATCACGAAGGGAAATAGAAAAATCAGGCGCGGCTGACTATATATGGGGGGGTGAGATCACTGCTCTCTGTGGGATGATGTTGAAATAATAGATAGACAATATCGCTGGGAAATAAGAAAACTTAAGGAATCAGCGCATATGCTAGACCACAAAACTATCCTGAGCCGGCCAAGCATAGAAATGAATACAATATGGGAACCGGTAATATGGAATGCTAGAAAAAAGCAATAATAACGACAAAAATTGTAATATGAGCTATGGTAAAAAAATGGTAATGAGGCATTAAGTTTATGTTCCAAAAATTCATACACTGACTCAGTGGATAAAAACATTGGTTGGATCCAGTGACTTGACCCAAAGAAGTTGTGATTTCAATACCTGGCTACTGCAGTGGTGAACAATAACTTGGTGAGGTGAGTTAAAAGGAGATAACTGAGACATCCGGAAAAGGCGTGGCACGTGGAACTAGAATAATCTACCCCGATGGACGAAATAAAGCGTTTGGCTCAAACGGAGCGTACAACAGCCGAAACGTCGTGAATATGGCAACAAAGATGAGGACAACAGTCGGAACAATGTAAATATTGAACAGAGTTTGTCTTTGATTTATTACACATAGGTATAATGGGTCGCAATGCAAAATGTGGTTCTTGCTGTGGGTCGGAGTAAAAAAAACGTTTAAAAAAACGCTACTCTAGAGCATCTATCGGGACTCAAACTCAATACAGAGGTCTAGCGGTACTGTAACATACGATCCTTTACTAAAGATGCTAGTAAAATAGTCTGGATGCTTGTTCCGCTCCATGAAATACCTGATCCCTCCTGCTTTCTTTACAAGAGGCAAGTCAGACCAAAAATGTAGCACTGCTGTCATTTCTGGATCAGAGCTGCTCAATCGTCACTTCCCAGGCTCGAAACGTTGCCACGGCCATGTTGGTGATTAACTTTTTTCTACCCGACAACCCCTGTTCCACAAAAGAAACGTTATTAGCATCTTGCTATTTTCATGACAGATATTCGGACGAACAGCATTCTTCGTTTCACCGGCCACTTCAGACATTCATTAATTAACCTCTAGGACTTGCATTGGATAGAACAGTAGACTTCCATTTATCTCACGAGAAAATGGTAATACCCTTTTTTGTGAAACATTGTCCTATTGCTAGCAACGTTTAGAATGGCTTAGATTAATCCTTGCATGAGACTCTCTTCCACAGGTATGGCAGATGAAGCTGGGATATAGTAATAAATTGCTCTTTCTGCTTCCTTCGTTCGTTTCTTTTTTCCAACATTTCGCATTTTTTCGGTCTTCGTGGCTACCATAAACAGCATGGATCTCTACTAGTTATTCCCAGCTACCAGAATCGTATACCAAAAGGCCCCATGTATGGTGAACTAGTCACAGGACACAGTCCTGGAGGCCTCCCCACATTACGTTCCAAGGACGTTTGCAAGAGGGACCAGAAATGCACAGACATCGACTCTGTATTGGATAAACATTAATTAAAAAAGAAACATATTTTTTTAAAAATCTGATCTATTTTCCTCTCTTCCGACATGATTAAATATTGTCGAAATAGAAAATAAAAAGTTACCAAAAATACCTATTTATACCCATTTATAATAAAATGAGCAATACAGTTTTAAAACAAAATGACCAACAATGTATTGCATAGTAGAATTACCAACAACACATTTTATAGCAAAATGACCAACAATACGTTTTATCTCTAATTGAAAGTATACAATTGTTTTCAAAATGTATTTAGTTGAAGCCATAAAATTCTGTAACAAAATCAACGAAATCAAACTACTTCTCCTGTATCTAATTTGTAGCTCGCATCATACCCTGACTCAAACGAACATACATTTTTTCATTTTACAAGTAATTGTCAGTACTTATGAGACCTGCTTTCCTTTACTACCATAGGAATTATTTTCTGTGCCTGCTGTTAACACGGTGTCATACAATTTGTGTCCACTAATAATAAATTCCGTTAGGACTTCTAGTTCTTTTAGGATCACCTCAGTGTAGAGATGAAATAATTTTCTACGCCTATTTCTACTTTTGGAAGCTTACTCGAATCTTTTTCTATCCTTATGTTGACAATTTCTTCCCAGTAAATGGTCCATATTATTCTCCTCTCTTTCCCAAATAAAACAGGTTTACTTCACCGTTTAGATTAATCGACTACACGATTACAATAATCGGGAAACTTTGAGAATCTAACTCATTACCTAACGAATTAGTTTAAAATTGTGGTTCTCAACCTTTTTTTTTTTTTTTGCAATACACTCTTTTCACCATAATTCAGAATGCCATCGCCAACTTTCCAAGATTGTTTGACTCAAAAGGTGCATTGCAAATAATATGCATAAATTATTGAAAATATTCATTTTTTTTCATTTTTTATTAGTACAGATACATTTACATAGATTTTTTTATATAGAGGATTTTTACAAATTTCATAGCGATAGAAAATGTTGATGGATTTTTAAACTTGGATATATGTACAGTAATTTATTTTAATTCATGACTATTTATAAAAAAATAAATAAACTGAAGCTTACTTCAATGAACAAAATGTTCAATAGAATGCCAGGATATTGTAATTCAAAAAACAAGATTATATAAATAAAAAATAAGAAAAAGTAAAGGTTTTTTTCCCCCTCGTTTCGTTCGCTGAAACTCCACACTGGGGGTTCCTCCTGGCTGATAAACCCTGATCTACAAGATGAAGTCACTGAAGATGGCTCAAAGTAGATCCTCCTGTAATGATAAAAGTACCCAGATGTAGGCTTTAACAAAGCTTTATTTAAGAATACAAGTATAGTGTCTTTTTATAGTCCCAGTAAACAGAAATAACTCTCTTAAAGAGGAGAGTAACGAAACAAGGGGAGACCAGTCTTGATTATTCATAACATCTACGAGGATTTATTGTTGGTGCACGCTATCGTAAGATACGTATATTTGATTAATTACATTTACAATAAGTTAAAATATCATTTCCAATCATAGTAGTTGCCAGTTAAGTCATCGATACTTAGTAATGTTAATTTAATCCAACACAAGACCAGGTGAAGGGAACGTAATGAGAATCGAACACTGTTCAGTAATCATTAGCAGCGAGATTAGCTTATTGACCACAACTTAGCTTATTGATCGTATTAAGTTCAGTGGAGCACTCATAGATATTGCGACTCACTGCAATAGTAACATTTTTACGACAGTAGCTTGCTAACCACCGCCAAGCCCTGTGTTATCAGTGTATATCTGTGTACGGGTTTTTTTCCACCAAGCAGTTTACAGCTATCCTTTATAATCCTTTCGAGATGAACTGGACAGACCTTACTGACGAAATATGTGAGTTATACAACCGAATCTAATAACACGAATTCAATATAGATAGACGCTGGTGAATTAACATGAATAGCATGGTGGCATCTCAGCGGGTGAAACGTGCTTTGTAATAACGATTTATTTTGTGATTTTTTATTATTCTATATTAGTCTATATATGCATTTATGTAATTTCTGTAGACTCCACCATGGCGTATTGGGTAACAACCTAACCATGTTTCATTGGTCAAAAAGCGTCATCAGAAAAAAAGGATTTTATTTCATCCAAATCTAAATTACTGAGATAGAACGTGATTCACATTAATAATATGGACAAACACAATTTTGACCTGAAAAAAAAAATGAAGATAATTCACTCCGAAGATTCATTGAAAGCGCCATAATCTTTGAATCTCATTTAGTTCATATACGATCACGATCGAGTTTCTTCATCCTATCATCTTTGCTGCTAAAATGACGTTGAAAAAATATGAAATATAAAAGATATTGAAACAAATCAATATATGAATAAAAACTGAGCTGAAGTTGATCAAATCCAATTTAAAAACGATGCAGTTAAAGTAATAGAAACAGTTCAACGTTACATATAATCTATTCTTAGAATACATTTATAAAATTCAACAGTAGAGGTCATCAGTTATGTTACCCTGGCTTCATTACGGATTTCGGATAGTGCAACATCAGATCAGTTCTGCCAGGTCTCCGCTTAATTCGTTTCACGATGTGATTTTAATAACAGAAAAAAGTATTAATAATCAGGAGGTAGGTTTTTCTTTTAGAATAGCAACGAGACTTGCATTAGGCAATCAGAATTTGCTTGTCTGCTGTCTAGAAGTAATAGAACAAAAGCGTGACATACACACGCTTTCTAATTTTGCCTCTCCTCCTGCACATATAATAATTATATATAATTATAATCACGTCAAATTATCAACAATGGGGATTTCTTGAAATCAAATCAGTTTTCTGATGACCAGCGAAATATCACGAAATACGTCTTTTTCCAAATCATATGCTTACCATTCCGTCTGATGATTCTCGACTAAAATTAAATCATATATATATATATATATATATATATATATATATATATATATATATTACCAATTTCTGACTGGTAGGGATAATTCCAAAGAGGATATTAATCCAGAGAGAGCTCAATGTAAATTAAAGAGCAATAATAATAATAATAATTCAAAAAGAAAATCTTAAAGATCCATTTTGGTTATAACTTATTTCGTGAATATTTCTATATATTCATCTCTTCAGACTGAAAGTTTCTAATAAATTGAGACAATTTCTCTGGAATGATATACTTGATTAACAGGAAGAAGGTAAATCAAGAGAGAAGTAGAGAAAGAGGAAGAGGAAGAAAGAAAACATATTATAAAGTTCTTTTTAAAAACGTGAAATAGAGAGAGAGAGAGAGAAAGAGAGAGTGTGTGTATATGTGTGTGTGTGTGTGTGTGTGTATAAAGGAAGGGAAAGGGAAGAATGAACAATGACGTGATAGTAGCAAAAATGAAATAGCATGACTTGGCCAAACAATGGTTTTCCTTCGAGTGTGGAAATTTGTACACCGTGTGATACAGCAAATTGATGGATATGATCTGTTATTTTAGGCAGGACAAATCAACACAGTTTCAAATTAGTTATTCTAATAAAAAAGACCTTAAGAAAAAAAAAAAATATATATATATATATATATATTGATAATATTAGTGTTCAATGTATCCATATATATATATATATATATATATATATATATATATATATATATATATATATAAGTATATTTTGGCAGCAATTTTCATTGATGCATGTTTCATTAAATAATATAGACAAGTTGTGTCTATTTATTTTAAGTAAAAAACCTACCAGCATAAATTCATGTACACTTAACTATAAAAGCGAATGCCCATCTTACTACAAAATAGCAATTATAAAAACTCTAATACATCTTGCAGAAACTAATTCATCTACAAAACAGATTTTTTACAGTGAACTAAAGAATATAAAACAAACACTTATTAATAATAGCTTTCCAAACTACATAGTTGATGAACAAATAAGATGCTTTCTTAGAAGTCTTAATACTAAACAAATAGAACATAATACTGATTCAACTAATCCCAAACATATTAATCTCCTATATCGTAGTCAAATGCATACTAATTATGAACAAGATGAAAATATACTAAAAATATTAGTAAATACTAATATATCTACAATAGATCTTAGCAAAAAAATTAGGTTAATCATATACTACACTAAATCTAGTATATCCAACTTAATTATTCGCAATTATTCTTCCTTAGTGATTTGCAAAAATCCAGCATAGTTTACAAATTCAAGTGCCCGTTGGGAGATTGTATCTCCAATGGATTAAATAATATTTATGTTGGTCACACCAGAAACTCGCTTTCACGACGCTTGACTCTACATTTGAATGATAACTAACATTTTTAGGCATTAAAAACAACATGCCTGGCCGCGTACACAATTCCGGAAAATCGTCGTTGAAAACACAACTATACTTAAACATGAAAATAATAAACAAAAATTAAAAATTCTTGAAGCTATATACATAAAACAGTTGAAACCTAACCTGAACAAAATAAACTAAGAAATCTCCACAAAGATTCTTAAATTCCTATAATTGATAACTGAAGCCATTGGTTTATACCAACGGCTTCACATATTTATTACTTCTCGTTTTCACTCACGCGTGGTCATGTGTGACGTCACGAGCTGCGATGAGATTGTCGTTGCTTTGAAATTTTCCATGCAACAAAAACAGGTTATCATTATTGTTTCGTCAGTGTATTGTTTGATATATTGAAATGTAATTGTCATCTTTGATAATGGCTTATGTAAGCCGAAAGCTTAGATTGGATTTAAACATGTATCATGTATCAATATGGTGATTTCCTTTCGTCTTTCAATGATAATGTTATTAAGCTTTTCAGGCAATATGAAAGGAACTTACTTAAAATAAATAGACACAACTTATCTATATTATTTAATGAAACATGCATCAATTAGGAAAAGAAAAGTTATATGGTTCAACCCGGCTTTCTGTAAACTTTCGAATACTAATATAGGGAAATACTTTCTTAAACTAATAGACAAGCATTTTAGAAAAGATGAACTATTAAAAAAGATGTTCAACAAAAGGAATTTAAAAATTAGTTATTCCTGCATGAGCAATGTAGAAAAAATTATTAGTTCTCACAATAGCAAAATTTTAAGTGAATTTCATAATAATCAACTACAAAAAGATCTTAATGCAAGCCAAAAGAACAAATCGACTTGTAATTGCAGGGAAGGATCCGTTTGTCCAGTAGAGGAAATATGCATGGTAGAAAACGTCATATACGAAGCTACAATTTCCCCCAAATAAGATATTAAACAGAAGAAGATATACATAGGAATATCGGTAGGAAATTGGAAGCAACGTTTTTATAACCATAGCCAATCCTTCACAAATAAATCCAAGAAGCACCAAACGGCACTATCAAAACATTATTGGGATTTGTTGGAAAGCAACTTAGCCCCACAAGTAAAATGGAGTATCGTCTTGAGGGCTAGAACTCCAATAAACTTCAAAGACCGATGTAACTTGTGCATAAAAGAGAAAATCCTAATAATAAGGCATAAAGATCCGGACATATTACTGAACAAACATAACGAGTTGGTTTTTAAATGTAGACATAAAAGCCACCTCAATTTAACTAAATATATTTAGAAATAACTATATAAAAAGGGAAAATATTACTTTTGTTTTTGAAATGAATGTATGAACACATGGATGCTGTACTTGTTCGTATGTACTCTAAAACGTAGATGAATCTGTGAATTTATATATATATGTATGGGCATTTTGAATAAGGGTGCTTATATACATATATGTGTTTCTATGAATTGTAGGCGCATATGTATATGTGTATGTGTATGTGTATGTGTATGTATATATGTATATATGTCCATATATATGAGTATGAATATATATGTATGATCCGGCGTCCTTTAAAAGGGCTCTGGTGAAATAAATTATTATAATAGTACCTTAAAGTTGTCTGTTTTTCTTTTAAATATTAGCTCTGGATTTACATTGAACTCTCAAGATTTCATCCTCCTTAGGATTACCCATATGGATTACCAAATTCTTCATAACTTAATTATATATATATATTTATATAAATAAATTCCCAAGAGGAGAGAATCCAGGTAGAACTCAATATCCAGGACAGAGTAAGAATATAATATAAAAGGCTCAAACACTAATATTCCAATATATATATATATATATATATATATATATATATATATATATATATATATATGTCTGTGTGTGTGTGTGTGTATGTGTGTGTGTGTGTGTATGCATATGTATGTATGCATATGTATGTATGTGTGTGTATGGGTGCATGCGTAAGTTTAGCTAGGTATTTTTGTATATATATGTATATATATTTTGTATATATATATATATATATATATATATATATATATATATATAGTGTCATGAATATGAGATTGCATGTGGTCAGTATATGTATGTGTATACGTATATAGATGTAAATATTTAAGAGTTAATATTTGTAATATATTCGTCATTATATGTAAAATATAGTAATATAAATACATATGCATGTGTGGATGTTTATGGGTACAGATCTGTTTTTAATATACTTATTTATATATATATGTATAGAAAGTATTCTAATGGAAGGACATTTATAGTTATTTTATTGAAGTTTTAATATTACTTTTATTAATATTTAATCTCTCTCTTTTGATATTCTAAAATTAGAATTGTGAGACTAAATACTTATCATCTGAAGGTATTTTCATTTTGAATTGAAAATTTAATTTAAATTTATCAATCTTTAACTATCAATATTGATAGTAAAATATTAAAATTAGAAATATTTGTTTGGATATTTAAACACTTAAGTCATCACCTAACGTTAAACATTCACTGTGAAATTAAAAAAAATAATTAAATAAATTTAAATATAAATATATGTAATTATTTGTAAATGTATGTGTATGTATGTATGTATGAATATATATAGGTACCTGGGTATATCGATACATGTGTGTGTGCCTATGTGTGTAATTTCACATGTAAATGAACGTATGTATATGTAGGATTTGCATAAGTGTACATGTGGTATATATATGAAAAAAACAAAATCTTTAATATTACCTTCAAATATTACTCCATCTTAATTCGAAACCTAAACTTTAAGCAAGAAAGATTGCCCATGTAAAATAATTACAAATTACATTCATGAATTAGATTCAAATTGATAAAGATGTTACCGTAATTGTCTTTTACAATATTAAAAGGGTACTATTGGTCAGGTAAACTGTTATAGTTTAAAACTTTTTTTAATGTGTTCTCTATGAATGTGTTAATAAATACAGTATTTAACTTATATTAAATCCCTAAATTATTTGTAAAAAATTTAAATATTTAAATTGCTAGCAAACATCAAATTAATTTCTTCGGGTTTTTTTTTAGACATTTAAATTACTATCAAACATTAAAATCTATTTGTTACATAAATTGCTAAAACTTACCACACCTCTCCTTCATATGTAAAACCAATTTACAGCCTCTTTCTCTTTACTTCCCCCTTCTCTTTTTTTCCTTTTTCTTTTCTCCCTTCTCCCCTGCCATTTCAATATATCACTTCCATTAAGTTAACCGTCTAAATAGGTCACGGTCTGGTCACTCCTCCTCCCCCAATACTAAGTATGATTGAGAGAGATATGAAATTAATCCCTCCCTAAACTATACCATGTCTCTCTAACTATCCCTTATTACACTCTCTGTTAAATTAAAAAAAACTTACACTACCTATCAATTTTCATTTCATTTTTTATTTCATTTTTTGGAAGTGCTATCTGATAATCCGGCGTCCTTTAAAAGGACTCTGGTGAAATAAATTATTATAACGGAACCTTAAAGTGGTTTGTTTTCTTTAATATATATATATATATATATATATATATATATATATATATATATATATATATATGGTATTTGGGCAGTAGTCCAAACACTTATACACAGTTCGTTAAAGACGCGACATAATGTCAACGCACGTTTCCGCCAGTCCTTTTGCGAGCAGCGTTTGAAATGTATTAACAGACCAATCCTTGCTTGACAATCTCATTCACAGGTGTAATAGATGAAGGTGTAATATAGAATGGAGGTCTGACATTGATCTCTCTGCTTCCTTCGTTCTCTAATAGTTGCTTTTACCTTGCGATTCCTCCATGAAGAGCATGGGGCCAGCCGTTGCGATCGTCCGCTAGATGTTCCCAGCTACCAGAGTTGATGCCTGTGCATTTCAAGTCCCTCTTATGCAAACGTGCTTGATACGTACCTTGCGGCGGCCTACCGGACGTTTTCCCGTGACCAGCTCACCGTACATGATTTTTTTTTGTGAGGGGTTTATGCGGCCATCATTCATACGATGTACGTAACGAAGTGTTTTATGTAAGATGGCGTTGACAAAGAAGATGCATGTTCAAGGAGTCTGATTGCTACAGTACAATAATGTCGGTAACTTTGTCTCTCCATGAGGTGGCGAGGATACGTCGTAGGCAGCGAAGATGAAGCTTTCCGGTCGTTCTTTTTTTTCTGCCTGATGTACGTTGTCCAGGTTTCGCTATCATAAAGCAGAGTACTAAGGAGAAATGTCTGGAATACCTTTAGGTTGGTACGCAAGGTCAGGTGACTATTGTTCCATACTCTCCTTTTCAATTTGGCCATAACAGCAGCTGCTTTTGCAATGCGTTTCCATGTCAAGCGATAGGTTGTTGGTGATAGTAGCACCCAGATATGTGAATTGATCAAGCACCGCGTCATCAATGCTAACTGATGGAGATGCAGAAACATCTTGAACCATGACGTTTTTTTTTTTCTCTTAATAGTCAACCCAAATTCCTTACAGGCATGGTTGAACTGATTATCTTTTAAAGATCGTGTCCGGTGTGCGTGGTTAGAGCTACGTCATCAGAAAAAAAAAGCATTTCTTTGATGACTACTGTACGAACACTTTGCCCATGTTGAATAATGTCACACTTTGCCCAAGTTGAATAATCTGCTGTTGCTTCTTGTGTGTAAGTATACACCTACTTCGGCTTGTCTGAACGCAAAGCTCAACAACATGGAAAAGAACATGCCAAACAAAACTAGTTCTAAGCTCCATGTTTTTTGCTACTACACATAAAAATCAAGAGGAGAAACCTTCACATGACATCTTCGCTAAAGTGATAAGAAAGGACAATATATCAACTGCAAGAAGACAGAATGTCAGCAAGAAGAATAGCCCAACATGCGAATTGCGAATAGAAGATACCAAAATCAAGCCAGTACAAAAATTGAAATATCTAGGAAATGTTTTAGCAGAGGACGGAGAATGCGACATTTAATCTGAAGGCACATTGGGATAGTGAAAGATATCTTCCAAAAACTATGGAAAGTATAAAGAATTAGGAAAGTTTCGTAGAAACAAAGAAAAAAAACTAATAAAAAGTAATAACGATTCTCCTATATGAATGCTGGACAATCGCACCGCAGAAAAAGTAAAGAGTTGAGGCAACAGATATAGGGTATCTACAGAAGGATACTGAGAATGCCATCGAGCAACTTTTACAGATAAGCAGAAACGAAAACTATACTTATCAGAAAGTGACAGTTGAAATTTCAAGGATACATACTAAGGAAAGATGTCTTGGAGAATTTGAAACTCACATGAAATATTGAAGGTAAGAGAGACAAAGGAAAACAGCGCATAACCTACCTAACATATATATATATATATATATATATATATATATATATATATATATATATATATATATATATGGATAACCCTAATCACTCACATCCTGAATGGACACATCACATAAAACAAGATCTCGTTGTCGTACACACTCAAAGATCGGAAAATTCACAAATTATCTGTGCAGTGTTCGGAATCGCACACAAGTTTGTTGCAAAATAGATTGCGTGCTGTAAAATCCAAAACCCTTGGACCTCTAAATATCGATATGGCTCGAATGGATAATGGAGACACTTGGTATCTACCGTGTTCTGTTGGAGGAAAAGGGTGGATTTCTTTTTTTGTAGACAAATGCCCCATTTCGGTGCAAACATGAGCAAAAAATCTTCAGAAATCTTTGTTCGTTTAAAACTAGGTTGGATTTAGTCAAGGCTCCTCCTGGGAAATCACTTGATAAATGTTGAAAAGAAGAAAAAACTGACTTTACTTCATCAATTAACTGAAAGCGGCTTTAGAATTGAAATAAATATTACTCGATAAACGTTAAAAAAAAAGAAAAAACAAAAAACAAATGGAATGGTTATCGTCAGTCCATTGTTGTTTTTATCGATTTACGTCGCATATAAGCGGATGTTGCAGCGGCTGATGTGGGGATACAGCTCAGAACGAAAAAAAACTAAGCGAACTGAATTCGATTCGATATTCCCGTTTATTACATTCATTTCCCCCGCAAATACCCTTGGAAAAGACTAAGGAAGACCGGGCTCATTAGCCTTGGCTGGCAACCAGTTTAGAAGATGAAAATATCTGAATTCCCAAAACTAATAAAAAGAAAACACCGACAGAAAAATCAACCCTTCCTCAGAGTACGGAGGTTTGGTTTACGACCAATCATCCCATCCCGTTGAACAATTCTATTACAGAAGCTTTATTTGCCACGAATTGCCAGACAGACAGCACAATTTTTTCAAACACTTACAGACAGATGGATAGAATGAGTTTCTGACTTTAAGTGACTGAGCGAATTCTGCTTACAGAACAATTCACTATTTACATTATTCGGACTGTTATCCTCATCTTTCGTTGTACGCCGCAGCCTTCTTTAGGTCAGTTTCGAACTGAACCTTTTATTTCGTACACCATTCTAGTTCCACGCGCCATGCCTCCTCCGGTGTCTCAGGTTTATCCCTTTAACGCAACTCTCCAAATTTTTGTTCACCACTGCCGTGGCAAGGTACTGAACTCACAACTCTTTGGGTCAAGTCACTGGATCCAACCAACGCTTTTATCCACTGGACCCTGTGTCCTTGAGAAGATATGGCTATAAAGATGAGGACAACAGTCCGAAACAATTTAAATAAATACAATACCTCATCTCAGAAATATAGACAATTCGTTGGTATAGTTATTTCGATTTTCAAAGTCCCCTCTCTATTGATATATTATTTATATTTGAACTGATTAGAAAACCTGGTTTATATAGAAATATGTTAGAATAATCTACAACACTTAACGCATTGGGATAAAAAAAAAAGGAATAATTAAGCAAGTATGTAATAATTGAAAGAAGTGTAAGAGAAGGTGGCGTCTTTTTAATCAAATATAATTTAACCCAGAAGACAATGAAAAAAGAGAATTAGAAGTCCTATCAGAATTTATTATTGGTAAACAAAATCTTAACATACTCAGATGACAGTGCGGATGAGGGACACAAAGAAAATTGCATGAATAGATAAGATAACAAGACTGACAAGTCCTGACAATCAATTGTAAAATGACAGAATTTTTGTTCACTTGTAAGAGGAACCGGCTAACCTGCTAGCTACGAATAAAGCAAGTATAGAGATTCAAATATCAGGGAAGCGTTATACCAGACGACAGAAAATATAACACCGAAATCTGAAGGCCCATTGAAATAGTAAACGATAAAAATAGAAAAATGTAGTTAGAACCAAGAATATATATATATATATAATAAAAAGACTTAAACACTAATATTCCATGGTCATAATATTCCATTTATTATATATATATATATATATATATATATATATATATATATATGTGTGTGTGTGTGTGTGTGTGTGTGTGTGTGTGTGTGATAAAATATAGATTTAAACTATGCTATATTTATAGGTTAAAGTGCTCCATATTAGGGATTGAGTGTCTGTAAATATTAAAGTGAAAATTGAAGACAACGCCCAATGACCAGGCCTGTCGCCTCTGGATGTTGACTTCAAAGTTCATATATATATATATATATATATATATATATATATATATATATATATATATATATATATATAAGAATGTTCAGCTTATATTTTATGTCATAAAGAAACAATTTATACTAAGAATTAAATATTAAATAGCAATTTTAATGTGATTAATGGCGAAATCACTTCGCTAACAAGACTTAATGAGACAATTCCTTAAATAATAAGATCCTTATATTCGAGTTGTTGTCACATAGAATACACACGCCAATTACTTTTGACAATTTCAAATTGTTATTTTCAGGGCGCAATTTTCCCATATACAGGCAAACACTAAAACGAAATATGTGTAGACCGAAAAAAAAATTTTTAAATTTTATATTAAATTTTATTGAAAGTATAAAGTTATCGCACGCTCCAAAACATATTCAATTTCAAGTTTTGTCTACATATTTTACGAACGGGTTTCTCAGTATCCTTATTAAATGAAGGAAGAAAATTAACATGTTTATTCCGAGTATTTTTGACATTAGTACAATGCCGTCTTCAGGGTATTGTTTTTCTAAGACAAAATATTGTTGTGTTCATCATTTTTCTCTGACAAAATTGTTGTGTCCATCTGAAAATTCAATTTTTACGAGTGAAGTGAAAAACCCTACGGTTATGCACTATACAATTTTTTAAATTTAAAATTTAAAAATTTAAATTTGAAATTGAAATGTTTAAATTTTTAAACTCTACAGTGTATAACGTGTAAAGTGAAGCATGAAATAATTTTCCCTCACTGCCAGATCTATGTTAAACAGCTGAACAGACATGGAACTCTTGATTTGTGTGACAACCAGTTATGGAGAAGGCAAAGTCTAATTTCAAATTGTGTCTGTCAGATAAGGATTATGCTTAAGTATATCTGTAGGTTTTAAGTTTATTCTCAAATTGTTACCATCCGGGGAGATGAGGATGGCTATTAAAAGATTGCCAGACACATTTTAAACGATTTCTGTTTTCTGTTCTACCGAAAAGAGTACCTGGATCTGCACAACTGTCAGTAATATAATCAAACCATCAGTGTGGATAATCTCGCTATTTAGTTTTTAACAAAGCTTTTGGGCTCTGGGACATCGACATCATCGGGAGTGTTTATCCATCATATTTTAGGAACACCATGTATATTTATATGCGTTTAAATACATAAATAGCTTAGATAGATAGATAGATAGATAGATAGATAGATAGATAGATAGATAGATAATTAATAACCTTAGATATATATATATATATAGAGAGAGAGAGAGATATAGATAGATAGATAGATAGATAGATAGATAGATAGATAGATAGATAGATAATGAATAAGCTTATATAGCTAGCTAGATATCCAGATAGATAGATGTATATCTATATGCGTTTAAATACATAAATAGCTTAGATAGATAGATAGATAGATAGATAGATAGATAGATAGATAGATAGATAATTAATGACCTTAGATAGATATATATATATATATATATATAGAGAGAGAGAGATAGATAGATAGATAGATAGATAGAATAAATAAGTTTACTTAGATAGATAGATAGATAGATAGATAGATAGATAGTGAATAAGCTTATATAGCTAGCTAGATATCCAGATAGATAGATAGATATCTATATGCGTTTAAATACATAAATAGCTTAGATAGATAGATCGATAGATAGATAATTAATAACCTTAGATAGATAGATAGATAGATAGATAGATAGATAATGTTTCTATGTTCGTGGTGATAAGATCAGTGTTTTTTCCAAGAAATAATTATTATAGTGGCTTTTTTCGAGCAAAAAACCTTTACGTCACAAACTACGTTGCAAGGCGATCATGGTGAAGCAAATCTCTGAATCGTTGTTTAACCAAAGCGTGGCTTTCCATCGCACCATTTCTAATTACAGTTTTCCTTTAACACAAGACGAAGATCATTAAAACTTGCAATGGCGTAGATTAATGATTACTGATTTTCGATTATCGATCAATTTATCAATCGATAAAGCAATCAGACCTGTTCGAATTCTGCGTCTGAACTTGTACCGACAGGTCAACTGCAATCAACAAGCCGAGGCTGTAGACGAACTTCCTTCCATTCCAAATCCCTTCATCAATGTTTGTCAAGGTAGACCGGCGTTAGCAGGGAGTAAGAAGTAAAAACGTTTGCATAATTTCGTTTATACAGACACCGTCACCATATCGCGTACATTTGTGTGTGATGTGTGTATGCAGAATCTTCTTGTCCCCTCAGGGCGTAGGTGATTCACAACTTCTTGTCTCTTGTAACTATTTATAAACTTTGTCTTTCTGTTATCTCTCCTAAGCTCTGTCCCGCCATCCCTTTACTCAATCTCACTAAATATGACATGCGTTTTTTTCCTTTGTTCCTCTTGACCTCTGCCTGTCTTATGAGTATAAGATTTTCCAAGCCTTCTTTCCTCATTATGTGCTCCAGTAACCTCAACTGTCTCTTCCTTATATTAAACATTAGTTTCTTTTCAGCCTCCATTTGTTCCAAAAATTCGTTGTTGCTCAAATGCTCGGTCCCTGCTATCCTCAGCATCCTTCTGTAGAACCACATTTCTGTTGCTTCCAGTCTCCTCTTCATCTTTGACCAGATCGTTCAGCACTCACTGCCATGCAGAAGGACAAATATTGCATAACAGTGCAGCACTCTTTTCCTTGCTTCTAGCGATTTTTTTTTTCTGTTTCTTAGATTAGGTTTTGGAATTCTCCTTAGCTATCCCAATATACCTTCAGATTTCCGCACTTGTTTGATTTTGGAATTTTCAATATGCAATTTGCTCTTTCGGATCGTCTTTTTGCTAACAACCATGCATTCTGTCTTCTTGCAATTGATGTTTAATCTTTTCTTGCCACTTTCTCTCTCTAGCTTCTGTAGGAGGATTTGTAGCTTTCTTTCCGTGTCACCTGCGTATCTTCCGGTGTTAAGATTGTGACCGCCAATAATGAATCCTGGCCGGAATCGCATCGCCATATAAGTAGAATAAATCCGGTGAGAAGACACATCCTTGTCTTACACCCGATTCTATTTTTATATATCTGCTGAATTCATTTTCTGCTGCCAGCATAGGTTCATGATTATTCTAATATCCTTCTCAAATACGTCAAAGTAGCTGAGCAGTTCCAATAGATCTTTGGAGCGTACCATATCGAACGCCTTTGTGTAAAAGGACGATGAACAAGAAATTATGGAGCACAATGATCGCCCACGTCTGAAGGGGCACGGTGCATAGAAGAATATTAATAGAGTTTTATAAACATAAAATATTTGATTTTACGGTAGGCATTACAGGGTTCATAGAGATTTTACAAGCATGTTAGGAGATTTTGCTTTACTTCATGTGACTAAATTTTTCACTTATTTCTATCCTGGCGTTATTTATCCCCCGAAAAAAAAACTACTATTCGACATTTGACTTATATCTGCTAACTTTTCAAAATGTTAGTCATAAAGTCAAACAGAATGAAATGAATAAAGATTTTCCCATTCGTTAAAACCGAGTTAAAATTTTAAATTATTTTTTAAAATAAGTAAAATAAGTAAAAAATAAGTAAGTCTTTCTACTCCTTTGCCGATCTTCTCGTCAAAAATGTTAGACTTGAAGGACATTGAAAGTAAGTTCTATTCCAATCAAAAGTTTTAGAAATGCAACATTTAACATTAAACCTAATAAAAAAAATGAAATTTCTCTATTGCGTTATATTAGAACACTGTCATCGAATAAAGTAGCCATTTAAGCTGGTTTTTATTAAGTAATTTGGACTAAATTTTTGAGGGGTCCTCCCCTTTTTACACAAATGGACTCACCCAGTATGTACATATACTACTGCTACGTGAAGACCCGAGAGAGTAAGACAAACAGAGAAGGGGAGTGAAATGTTGTAGGTAACCGGAAGAGTGAGAGTAAGGTAACAGACAGACAGAATTGACGTAGCGAGCAAGAGTCACAGTGAGCGAGCATGTAGACTCAGTAAGCAGTCATACAGCGATACTTTAATACCCAAGACTGTATAGATATTTTGCTACTAACTCGTATTCCTGGAACTACTAACCTGCTTTACCAGTTGTATTATTACTTTAATATATTATTTTCCTATATTTATTCTTGGAGTTTGTTATTTATTGGTACCGGATTTCATACCGGAATCCACAACAAAAACCATAATCAGGAAAATGTTAGGATATTCTGTTATTGTGGTAAGATGTAAAATCTTAAAAAGACAATAAATGGAATTGCTAAACAGAAACATTTGGTGGTATGTGAAAGTAGATGTATAAATAATGGGACTTCATATGTGACAGAGGATCATATATGCAGGTGAAGAAAAAATATAAGGGAAATAGGACTAATACTAAATGAAGACATAAAGAAATATGTTTTAGAATACTGTCAAATGTTGTACAGAGTTCTTTGGGAGAAACAGAAAGTGAAGCCATTCAATATAGCCCTCATACAGAATGTCATAAAGAATACAAGAAATTGTTAAGGTTTATAGTAGATAACACCAATTCTAAAGTAAGAAAGTAATGAGGCAATGAAATAATTAACGAATAAAAACTAGGATTATACGATGAGCGTGGATAAAAATGGATCCAATAGTGCACAGCAATAACTAAATAATAACCAACACCTGGTTTCAGCGTAGCGTAAGGAAAAAGGCCACAAACTTAATAAAAATAAAGTTTTATTATCAAAATGTTTGTTATTAACATGAATTATTTTTATATTATTTTTTGAAATTTTTTAATCCTTTCTAACACGTCCGAAATTTTGGTTAAAATCTTGTTTTGTTTACATCATCGTGGTGGCTGTATAATAACATTGACATAAGACCCATGAAAAAGAGACAGTAAAGCTTCAAGAGCACCCAAGACATTTGTGGACATGAAAAAGATCAGCAGTGGACAAGGACCCAAATAGACTACTTAACACTTTTTTTAAGCATTTCATCCCAAGCAAGGAGAAAACTAAAACCAGCTCAGGAGCACATTACTTTAGGACTAAGGCTGGTATCCCGTCACCACCACTTGCTTTATGAGACTCTAATTTAAAGATGTCTAATACTATCGACGGGGTTATGCACATCTCACTCAGTATAGCATCAGTTCCTGGGTGAAAATCAAGTGTGGGTACCCCGGGGAAGTCATGTGTTGAGTTGGATGAGAATTTCCGAGCAAAGTATTCAGCCTTATCAGGTGAGGAAGTTAGGACTTGAATAGAGGAAAGACTGAGGATTTAATGTAGTTCAACACACTCTTGCAGAGCCGCCAGTAATCTTTTAATCCAAATTTGCGATATGAAATACGTTATTTCATTCTAGCAGCAAACAGTAACTTTGCTTCGTTGAGGACACGCTTGCACTCATTATAGGCAGAGACAAAGAGACGATTGTTGCAATCACACATGTCACTCAGGTACAGACGTAATAAGCGATTCCGACAGGCTACAGCGGCAGAATAAGCAGGTGAGAACCAAGGAGATGAGACCGATTTAACTTGGTATTTTCTTACTGGGATGAAAACCTCAATACGGCTTTTACCCAAGAGGAAACCTCAAACGCACATTTTTGAATGGGATGACTAACAACCGCATTCCCAGTGACGTCGCGAAGGAAGTCACAAAACACGTTGATAACAGAAACATATTCTCTTAGTAGAAGGTTCATGTCTGAAGCGGAGTTGGAAGGCGATGTTAACAGATATCACCGCGTGATCAGAGTTGCCAAGAGAGCAGAGCTGTGTAGCAAGAATCAGGGAGAGAGGTAAAACAGAAATCGCAAAGTGAATCGTTACCGTCTTGGTTACTGGGGAAACGCGTTGGAACGGCAACCACTTGCGTGAGTGATTGAGCGATTGAAAAGTTAAGGGTTTGGATGCCAGCGACGACAGTTACAGAGTGTTTCAGCCACATGCTATGGTAGCTACAGAGCGTTTCAGCCACATGCTATGGTAGTAGTTAAATTCACTGAACACGAATATATTTGCAAACGGATGCAGAAAGATGGCTTTGTCTACATTGAGTACACAACAGTTTTGAGAGGAGGGGGAACGGTAAAGAAAAAAGAAATAGCTTACTCGATTGAGCGGAGATAGATGGAGACACATATACGAATGGTCTGGAGATTCCAAAGAGACTTCTCTAGATAGCAGGAGATGATTGCGGACATAAACACCCAGGCCGTGCATATGGGTTTTAGAGTCCTTGCTAAGGAGAGAAAGGTAGCCAGGAATTCGGAAATCTGAGGAAGAGATTGACGAGTTAAGATTCGTCTCGAAGAGAGTTAGTATGCCAGGAGAATTATCAAAGAGGAACGATTCCACAGTGCAGAGGTTGGTACGAATACTACGGATGCAGAATAAGGAAATGTTAAAGGGTTTAGATGTGTTATGGTGAAACACATCTATTCTATAGTTAATAGACTCTCCCACCGTCGGTCGATGTCGGACGACAGTTAGTCGAATACGAAAGTATCAGCGACCACAAGATTACTCTGCGTAATACCTATTATATCAAGTTCCTAACGTGCTGTACGTCGAGCCTATTTTAGGACCGATTTAGTACAAATACAAGCCTCCGCTGCGAAATCACTCCACAACAAGATGATATTTTTCAGCTGGTTTAAATTTATATTTTTGGTTGCTTATGGTCATGTTGTGTCAAATAAAAGATTCAACAATGAAGTTCTATATTCTAAAATTTATCCAAGTCCCAACTGTGGGAGTTAACATCTTTCACTCATATGGGATCACAGATTAAATCTACGAAAATTAAAGATATCTAAAGCCTTGTCTAAACTGCACAACAGGCGCTAGGATGTCTCAGTATGTAACGAGTTGTATACTAATACAGACAAGAGCAAATATAAGATTCATAATCAACCAAGCTCCAAGGTTTTTATTTTCAAATAAGTATTCTGAAGGAAGTCAACAAAAACGAAATAGTAATCAAAATATGGAATGCAAGGATATTGTATCATTGTAGCCCTTATGATACTATACGGAATTAAATTAATGTTAGACCCATTTTAGCCCCTAGAATATAAAGAGTTATCGAATTTTCTCTTTTAATCACACCAATTCTTTTACTTCATCAATCTTTTCGCATATTTTAACCGTTCCTTTATTTATGCTTCAAATTTTTATTTTTATTTTTCCTTCATCATTTTCCTTTCAATCTCTCTCTCTCTCTCTCTCTCTCTCTCTGAAAGATATCGTTTATTTTCTTCTATTTGCGCCACTGGTCAGTGTATGAGTCTAGGTAAAAACAAGAGCAGTTATCTAATTTTCTCTCTTAACCACTCCAATTCCTTTTCTTCTTCAATCTTCTAACATATTTTAACGGTTCCCTTATTTATGCTTAAAAATTATCCGATTTTTAATCTCCCCTTCATTATCTCTCTCTCTCTCTCTCTCTCTCTCTCTCTCTCTCTCTCTCTCTCTCTCTCTCTCTCTCTCTTAAAGATATCGTTTGTTTTCTTCTACTTGCGCCACTGGTGGCTGTTCGAGTCCAGGTAAAAGCCAGGACTTCGAATGTTGAGTTCCAAAGAAAACAGACATACCTACCTCAATGAGAAAATAGGCGTAACCCGACCTTTTTATCCCATTTGCTCTAAACAATATGTCACCAAAAAAGGGACAAAGAACAGTGATCCGAATTTGCAGAGAACATGTTACCTCATCGACAATATCTCACCATTGCTATCTCTCGAGTTTGCTGAATCTTGTCGTCAGTAATGGAGATTGACAAGGGTCCTGCTCCTTCTTCGTGCGTCACGCTTGTCCAGTCACATTTAAACTTCCAGATCCACTTATACACACTTCTACGCGGTAGGGCACTGTCTCAGTATTGTGTTAAAAGCCTCCTATGAATGTCAACCCATGTCGCACCTTCTTACCAGAGAACTCGGATCATTGCTCTTTGTTCCTCCTTGATGCCCACTGCTAGTGGAGCGGCCATGTTTGCACTGTAACAGCAGCAAGAAAACTGGCGCGATCAAGCTCAAACTTAGATCACGTAACCACAAGAGTACCAAATATAAGCCCTCAATAGCTGAAGGTAGTGGCGAAAGTGTGGATAATTTTTGACTTAGCCTCGTATTTTGATTCATTTTGAAGAAAAAGCAGTTACGATCAAAGTGTTCGTACAACTTGTTTTACGTGATTTTATAGCTAGTCGTAAGTCCCTGGTCGTTAAGTGAGGAGTTGCAAGCCAAATTCAAATTTCAACCGACACATTGGCGTGTCATTCGTAGTAATATATCCGGGAAAGGCACAAATCCGCCGCTCTTAGCTATGGATAAAATAATGAAGCAGACTGGGTACTTTTACCTTGGTAGGACTATTAGTATAAAGAAAGAATTCTAAGCAAGGGATGAACCTTACACTCCTCCCCGGTATATTGAACAGGAGAAGAGGTTTATCCTTTGTTTCCTGTTTAGGATTGGATTTCCAGTTTCTTCTAAAGTCTTCTTTCACTCCCAGTAGCCCCTTGCGTATAAGTGGCATTGAAGCCTTGCATTGGGGTGACTTGATTAAAAAGAATGTGAAAACAACAAAGAAATAACACACTACTACCTTCCCCGAGAACAGTCAAAGGAAGCTGTAGAGAGTCATGATCGTCTACGTTCCCAAATGAGATAGCAATATAAAAATATCAAATCAGCAAATTTAAACCTACAAAAATCAATCGTAGGTGTGGACTCACTCTTTGACCGGGTGTTGTGTGCGGAACAACATTCAGCTGTTGTGACAAGAAACAGGTAAAAAGCAACGGTAAATAATTTGAATAACCAAGTAATTGCAGAAAAAAAGTAATACTTATGTTACCAAACAAACAGTCAGCTATTGATATTTTTCTAGTGTTATTTGTGCAAATGGAACCGTGTAAAGGCGTAACTGAAGATAACTTAATATTATAATCTAAATTAAATTAATAACATAACTTATAGCGTCAATAAAGCTATATAAATAGATTAACTCATTGAAAAAGAATCATTTTGCCCCATTACCGTCGGCGAACGGGAAGAGACAGCTTAAGCCTATTTCAATGAAATTATCACCATGGCATATATTTTGATAACGTCATACTGTCTTTCTTTCCATCATGAATTTATTCGTTTTATTGACATCAATTCTCATTTATTTGTGTTTTTTCCCCTTTTCTCTCTGCATTTTTCTCTTAGTATTTCATACATTCCGTTCACATTCTTTCGTTCCATCTATCCTGCGAGGCTGTTCCAAAGTTCCAGGAAGATGAAAATATATATTTAGCCTACAACCTGGCATCCAAAATATTCTTTGAAATAATCTCGTCTGGCATGTATCCAGCGATCTCAAAACAATTATTCTTACAACGATCATTTCTGTCTAAATTTATGAGATAAAATTTATCATTATTTATATTTGAAATAATGTCCTCCTCTTTGTAATTATTATCACAACATATCCACCGTTGGGCCCTTCGGCCTTCTACTGGTATCTGGCAACCCGTGTAACCTTCAGAGGATTTAGAAATGAACAATTTATTTAAGCTATTTAATATACTAGATTAATTTTTTGCAAAACGCTATTTAGTATTGTCGAGATTTACAATATTAATGTACATTTGGGCAGCAAGCTTTCTTTTAACCATGTTTTGATGAATATGACAGACAGGAGGAAGTGTTATATAGTTTTGTAGTTTAATATAGTAGAGTTGTGACCGATATATATATATATATATATATATATATATATATATATATATCGCGAGGGAGGTACTCGGAGTTGCCCGGATATACATGGCTGCAATTGTATAACCACACACCCCTGTATACCCGCACCCTACTGTCTAGAAATGTATGCCTGCGTGCCCGCTTGCATGCATCATCTGTTGGCATTCTAAGTTACTCTACACCCCATTTTTTTGGTATGTTCTTCGCAAGTGTTTGATTGTTCTTAGTAAATGTAATTCCATCGATAAAACCATATTGTGTGGTCGTTCCTCTGTGTTTAATTGTTTCAATGTTTTAGATATTCAATAAGTTTCTCATGTCCGTAAATAACGTTCAAATAGTATAGCATTTTTCACAAATCTAATAATCAAACAAAAACAGGGATGAGGTTTCAGAGCTTCATTCAGCTGCAAGTGCTAACGCATGAACGCCCTCTTCTTCTTCGCATGTTTATTGTAAAGCTGGGTTTAATAAGAGATTCTTCTGGAATTTTTCCTTTTAACCTTTCAATAATCCTTCTCAAACAATCTTTGCATTAAAAGATGTTTGAATGGCGATTTAGGATGGAATCATATGAAAAACTATTGGCTCAATGGCAAAAGCTGATTTTGGCCGACTTAACTGAAATAATCTAAACCAAACATAATTTATGACATATGTAATTTACATGGCAGATTTGGAAAGTATCGGATGAAAAACCAGGGAATTGTGGCCGAAAAACGTTTTTTTTTTTTAAGTTTTTCGTGATTATTCGTTATACGCAGGGAAATGAGCAAGACTAAAACCAAACTAGGTTATTTCATTGAATGATGGCAAAGTTTTTGCGAAATGATTGAAGAAAATCGGAAGTTTTTATTCAAAGTGGTACGAAAAACCCGATTTTTGGCAATTGTTTGTGTGAAGCCAATGTCGCAGGAAAACTATCAAGCACTCTACATAAACCTCGTAACATGAGCTGATGTTTTGCATTAAATTCAAAGAACATCAACTCATCCAGTAAAAATATTGCCCGCGTGTAAAATTCGTACCCACCTTCAGTTTTATTGATTTTTCTGCCAGACCCGGGGGAGGTGGCTGGAGATTGAAAAGTTAGGTTTGACCTAATTTAGTAAATATGCAACATGTGTGTACAATTTGATTGAAATCGTTTGCGAAATGTGGACGTGTATAAATAGCATACACACACACAGACACACAAACAGATATCTTCTGTTTTATATATATATATATATATATATATATATATATATATATATATATATATATATATAATGATCATATCTCCCTTTCATTCTCGCATTGAATCTATTACTCTATCTCTATCAGCTTTTCACTCACTCTCTCTCTCTCTCTCAGACACACCTGATTTTTTGCCACTGTTCTTTCTCTTTTACACTTTCTTAAAATCTTTCACTCTTTCTTTCTCTCTCTCTCTCTCTCTTTCTTTCTCTCTCCTCCTCTCTCTCATTGATCATATCTCCCTTTCATTCTCGTATTGAATCTATTACTCTATCTCTATCAGCTTTTCACTCTCTCTCTCTCTCTCTCTCTCTCTCTCTCTCTCTCTCTCTCTCTCTCTCTCGTTCCCTTTCTCTTTCTCTGTTTCATCGTCTTACTTTTTCGTAGATCTTTTGCTGTCTGTCTCTTTCTGCTTAAACATTAACTCCCTGCCATTTTTAGCGCATAAACATCTTCATTTTTTTTTAACTGTTCTTCTATTTTAGTTTTTTATTAGAGCCATTTTATATCCCAATGGTACAGCTCATCCTGGGGTAATAGTTAATTCGCTGGTCTAGCAGACTCTGTTCGGGCTACACTGAGCGCCCCACTCTTATGTCCATCTGTCAAACTAAGACTAATAAGCATCTGTTGTCTTTCATTATGCTTTAGCCTCTATTATATAGTTATTCTTATTCGCTGTCTCTCTTTCTAAGTCTTTTCAGTTCACAAATCAGGCATTATTCAACTCTCACTTTGTCTCAGTTCTTAGCTCTGTTTTTTCTCTTCGTTTTATTTTCTTTTATCGTCTCCTCTCTAACCGCTTCGCCTTTGCATTCTCCTCTATCATCCATCTTGTTGATGTTACTCTTATATTTTCTTAAATATATTTTATCACCCGACTCTTCTTTTTGATTCTTTCTATACGTTCGACTCGCACTTCCCTGTTTTATTTTGTCTCAACTTCCTGCCATAAAGCCATCCCCCGATTCCAAAATGGCTGCTCTTCAAACAACTACAGCACGTCTACACATAAAGTCTACTTTCTTGTACACTTCCATATTTGCCATTGTATATGCTGATAAGAGATCGGCGTGACACGCATTATCCATTAGTCTCTTCTGATAGTTTCAATAATTCACGTCTTATTCACGTTGTCGGACTTTGTGACATTATCACTGCGATAGGCACCCAGTCATAGCCGACTACTACATCTGCGCAGAGATTCAAAGAACTTTAAGCCCATTCTCTGTTCGAAAGAGATTCTCCTTATTTAGATTTTATCACTCTTTAGTGGTCGCCTTCCAGACAAAAAGGCGCTTTCAAAAGAAATGAATTGAAAGAGATTGAATACCGTGATTGGCAGCAGACGTTTTCAAAAGGAATTAGCGGAGACCCCATCATTCTCTTATATATATATATATATATATATATATTAGGTTGGTGCAAAAATAATGACGTAATAATGTCGTTTTTTGACCTTAAAATATGTCAAAAAAACGACATTATTACGTCATTATTTTTGCACCAACCTAATATATATATATATATATATATATATATATATATATATATAATTAAAATAGATATTATTTAATAAAATTCAATAACTTTCTTAACCCCGACTTGAGGATATATATACGCGAATAGCCATTGAATTTTTATTTATCAATTTCCTATTAGATACACATACGCAAGTGTATTGCAAATATATTGGTAAGGGATTAAATGGAAATACACACACGTTCTTTTTATCCCACTTTAAATACATATATATATATATATATAAATGAAGGGGAATTTGAATACTCATAATTAATACATCGAGTCTAGAAGAATCCTCAGCAGAATGCAGAAAGCACTGGACGGCCGTTTCATCCTATTTAGGGGACTCATCAGCAGTGCGCATCCACTACCGAGAATCGAACCCGGACCAACGGGTCTCGCTAATGGAGAGATTAGAAACCAGACTCGATATAGCGCCAGCTCTTCTCAAATTCCGTCGTGTGACTCATCCGAATCTACTTCTACCAACGGACTGTGGGGCCATGAGTTACGTCTTCTATCCTATATATATATATATATATATATATATATATATATATATATATATATATATATATATATATATATATATATATATATATATATATATGATAAGATATGGAACAAGTAGAAAACCTTTATGAATTTAACATGTTTCGATTTTATTTAACTTCATCAGAATTTTAGGGAAATGAATTATAGAATAGAAACTTTTGGCACGTTTAGTTCTGTGTTGTTTGTTTTTGATTGGTTCAATAGACCTCACGTGCTTTTTTCTTATGGTATTAATGTGTATTCGCTTGTGTATATTTTGATTCTAGTGAGCATTTTTGTGCCGATCTCGTAATGTCCGCGTGTATAATTCCTTAAAATACTAATGACATGTTTAGGCATCATATTTCTAGAATGTCTTGTATGTTCTTGTCTATTGCGTTAGTATTTTCTACTATCGTCTGGTTGCGAAATGAGATCTAGACCAAAACGCCCAGGAAAACTAACGAAATGGCTCTTGTTTCATCAGGGCACTGCCCCAACACGCAAATGCTTGGTTTCAATAGCTGCTGTGCGTGACAGTGGCTTTGAACTGATTGATCACCCTCCCTATTCTCGCGATTTGGCGCTATATGACTATAAACTGTTCCCCAACATGAAAAAAAAACTTGGTCAGGAGCCAGTATCACAGCGATTATGACCTCATATCTGCTGTTGATGTTTTTTTGTTTTTTTTACCAAGATGGAAGCTTCTTCACCAATGTGATCCGACCATTGCATCACCGATGGAAGAATCTCTATGGACCACAAAGGGGATTATGTTGAAATATAAACCTCATTCAGTAACATTATATGAGAGTAACTTGGTTAGTTGATGAGTTTTTTAACAGGCCTTCGTATATAAAAGTTAATGATTAAATCTTAGGTTGGTGCAAAAATAATGTCGTTTTTTGACGATTTTTTTGATTATCGTTCACTTATTTATCCAACTTTTTTGACTTCCCTATTTGCTTTAAATGGCGAACGACTGTTCAGTGGTCGACCTCGAGTTCAACAGCAACTTCTCGTGTGGTTTTGCGAGAATCTGCTTCAATTAAGGCTTTCAAATATTCGTTATCAACCGCAGTCGGCCGGCCGCGATCGTCTTCATCTTCGAGGCTCTCGTCACCATTGCGAAATTTCTTGAAACACCGTTGTGCCACACGTTCGTTAGTGGTTCCTGGGCCAAATGCATCATTGATATCACGAGCTGTCTCGGCAGCTTTTCGGCCTAGTTTGAACTGGAACAAGAAAATCGTGCGGATTTGAATTTTGTCAATGCTGTCGAAAAGCCTGCAAAAAAATGAATGAAGAGATTGAGAACGGTAACGAATAACAGGATTCGATAGAGCGAAAAACGCGCTTCAAAATTATATATAACATGGCTATATATATCAATGAATTAATTCAGAAATCATATATAAAAGTAACATATGTGAGAAAACGACATTATTTTTGCACCAACCTAATATCTCTCAATGTTTTGTTTAAGATATTTACAACAATCTCTCAACTTGGACTGCGCTGTACACATGTGTGATTATAATTTCTCTCGAAGTGTTCACTGTCATACTATGTACGCATGACTTCCTGATATTCTCATGGCTAACGTTGGGCACCTCGGCGTGGTGTAATGGCTAGCAAGCTTGTCTTGCTAGATCAGTTACTACTGAAAAGTGAGTTCGATCCTCACTGGATGCCCCATACTTTCGGCCTTGTGCCACATCTAAGCTACGCTTGGAAAATCTCTTCTCACGAGCCGCGAAGGACGCAAGGCAAAATGTTATCAACTTTCTTGTAAGCTAACAAGAAATAAACGACATACACGCTTAGAAAGTATAATGTTTAGGGTTTCCTTTTTTTTATGTTAAAAAATAACAAACTATTAAGAAAAAAATGAGGATTCATTACTAAATCTAATGAAAGGAAGCAGCCTTGGGCAAGTTTTTCAGCTACATGCTAATGCCTTAAGGTTATTTAGCTAACCGGGAATAAAGGGACAAGTGTAAAAAAGGAAAAAGCTGCTTTGCCAACCCCAAAAAGGATATTAGATTCTTCAGACTATTTTTTTTTTTTTTTGAAATATAAAAAAACGAAAGTTATTTGTTAATGGAAACATATTGGATAGATCAGGTGATATTTACTTAACTAAGCCAATATTTTGCGTAACGTGTGTGAAGACTCTTAAAAAGGCGTTCGATTTTAGAAGACTAATTTAGTTGGGTTTTTTATTAACGAATTAATTGTTAAGGTTAATCAGACCCTCGATTATACAACATATATTTTGTTGTACAGCGGAAAACAATAGCTGTGCTTTGTTTTTCCATCTTTTCAATTTTCATTCTTTTTTTTTTTTTCTCTTTGGATAGATTCTATTGGTTTCTTCTCGGCTTTGTTTTTTGTTGATTGTTTTTTTTTTATCTAGTTAGAGTAAAATTGAGCTTGAGATATATTTTATCTTAGTCTTATGCTAACAGAGGTAAAGAAAATAAAACGGTTATCAAAAAAACATGACCAATTTTATTACATGTTGTAATGAAAACAGGGAAAGGTTCTTTTTTTTTCGGAAACCCCGGAAATCCTTAAAGTTATTTATTAGGTAAAGTTAAAAACGAAAAAACAAAAACAAAGTTGCAGGAAAACGAAGATAGGATATTGGATATCCCCCCCACACCTTATCGCTGACCTTCTGTAAATGAAGGGTTGACCTGCGAGAAAAGATCTATCAAAATTACTGTCATTAAATAAAGAGAATACTGACAAAAGTTAACAGACCATCTGGAATCATCCGGTTTAAAATGAAAATTAAAAAAAGCGAAAAGCCGCTGTAAATACTGAGAAAGCAATAAATATTTATCTTGCCTCATCAAATACAAAAGAAGCGAGGAAATAATTAGATGATCTCTTGTAGTCCATTATTTACTCTCACTATCGATGACGTCCATATATTTATCCTTACATTCAAGCAAATAAACAAACCTATAAGATACCTACCTAGAGAATTATTAGGTTGGTGCAAAAATAATGACGGTTTTTGACGTTAAAAATACGTCAAAAACCGTCATTATTTTTGCACCAACCTAATATCAGGTTGGTGCAAAAATGATGACGTAATAATTTCGTTTTTTGACGTTAAAAAATACCTCAAAAAACGACATTATTACGTCATTATTTTTGCACCAACCTAATACTATAAAAGATAATACGATTAGAAATATATCATAATAGATATTGATTGATTCATTCATTTTTACAGCTTATCAACCCTTTATATGTTATTTAATGCCACAAAATATTTTAGGTTGTAAGATTTTTTTTTTTTTTTTTTACCATAATAACGTTTTTAGCGATACATGACTTATTAATTAACCCACAGCTGGAGGGTGAATATGTGTATTCATATCTTTGGCAAGGGCATATGCGTGTAAGGGGATACAATGAACACAAAGGGAATTGGAACTCGGGTTTCCGATTAACAATTCCCAGTCATTATCAATTACACCATCCGTACATCCAAACTTACAGCATCTGGTGTACACAAAAGGTCACCCATCTATTTACTGGCCAATTGCTCAACTTCGGTGATAGTACAGGAACCGATGTTTCAATGTAATGAGCCTGTAAGCCTATAATAGATATATATAAATTGATACTTATATAAGCAATATGTTATAATATATATATATATATATATATATATATATATATATATATATATATATATATATATATATACATATGTATATATAGGTAATATAATAAATAATACTATATTAATATTATTAACATATTATAGTAGATATATATATAAAAGACAAGTGCTAGCGCCGAGCAAAGCATTAAGGGTGTTCATCACATGGTAACGGATAGCCAAGGCTATTAGCATATCCAGTGAGAGGGTTGAGAATATTTTGACCAGTTAACATGACATTACGAAGATTTCTACTCGGTAAGTGGCACATCTTCTGAGAAGTGATCAAAAGCACACCAGTCTAATCACACGACTGGAAAATCTGTTATTGTTTGAGACAGATCCAACTGGTTTCCTTGAACGTTTCCTAATCTAGAATAAGTTGTTCGGTTCATCAGTTTGATCCAGAAAAAAAGAGACAATCCATGCAGTAAAGACACCACTCTTTGCCCGATCTAAAGAAGGCCATTGTCGGTTTATCTGCCGGGAATGTGATGTCATCAGTTTTTTGTGGGGAGGTGGGAAGACAGATGCAAAAGGCATTGCGTTTATTGACTATTTTCAAAAAGGACTACACCAACAATGGAGAGTAATGTGCCAAACTGCTAAGATAGTTATGAAAGGGCTCTCAAGACCAAACACCCAGGAAAACTGACGAAAGAGCTCTTGTTTCATCTGGACAATGGTCCAGTTTATACAAATACTTGGTTTCAATGGCTGCTGTGCATGACAGTGGCTTTGAACTGATTGATCACCCTCCTTATTCCTCTAATTTGGCCCCAGATGACTATCATCTGTTCCAAAACATGAACAAAATATTTAGTTGGGAACCAGTATTGCAGGAATTATATAAAACAACAAGGTGGGGCTATATTGAAAAATCAACTTCATTTAGTCACATTTCATGAGAGTATCTTGGTCAGCCTATGAACTTTTCAGTATGTATATATATATGAACTTTTCAGTATGTATATATATATGAACTTTTCATGTATATATATATATATATATACATATATATATATATATATATATATATATATATATATATATATGTGTGTGTGTGTGTGTGTGTGTGTGAGAGAGAGTTTTTTCTTTTATTCACTGTGTGAATCGATTGTTTATTTTATACTGTATTAAAGAACAAAAAAGCAAACGTTACCATTGAAAACTATATACATATTTTAGTTTTGCTCATAATCATAAAGTACAAAGGCTAACAGAACAAACAAAGCCAGAATTTGAACACGGCCCGCCGATTCTTCTCTGTGTGCCGATAGCCTTTACGCTGCGCACACATAATAAGATATGCATAACAAGGCGATGAAATAACACATCATGTCCAAGAGAATAAAAACAATAATAAAAACATAGCTGGTAGTGTATGAAAAAAAATCTCTGTTCAATCTAGATGCCAAAATCTTATCAAATGACTAGACACATCAATATTTATTTTATATTTTTGAAACATTTTGGAATCCATTATTGATCAGGCCGCTAACTATTCAGCACTCTTAAAACACACTTCTGGAAAATAAACATATATATCCCATTCTCTTTCTCTGCATTCTGTTATCTCTTTCCTCTATCACTTTTTCTCGCTGTCTATCTGTCTGTCTATCTATCTATCTATCTATCTATCTATATATATATATATATAAAGTGAGAGAAAGAGAGAGAATATATACATATTTACTAAAGTAATAGATTTTTATTTATAAATCGGACAGATTTTTATCACTTTAAATGTTAGTTTAGTGTATACGTATATTTTAGTAGATGTTCCGATTATTTATTTAACAGTATATACTCGAGTATTCAGGCCAGTAGACGAAAATAAATATCCTGTTTAACAAATAAACAAAACATCTACTCATATATAAGTATCCACTAAAAATAACTTTTAAATGATAAAAAGAAATATATATATATATATATATATATATATATATATATATATATATATATATAAATATAAATGTAATGAAAAACAAACCACTTTAAGGTACCATTACGATAATTTATTTCACCTAAATCCTTTTTTAAAAATTCAGGATCATCAGGTAAATCTTCCAACAACGAATTGAGAGGAAAAATGGTATTAGAAATTGGTGGGTAGTGTAATTTTTGTAATTTAATAGAGGGGGTTGAGAGTGGCAGTTAAATAGACAATATAAAGTATAGGGAGGGGTTAATTTTATATCTCTCTTAAGTATGTTTTATATTGGAGTAGGAGGAGTGACAGAACCTTGACCTAGATGGTTAATAAAACGGAAATGAATTGTAGAAAATGTATACAAGTGAGTCTTACGGTAAAGAGAGAGATAGGGGGAGGGGGAAAGAGAGATGGAGTTGTTATAATTTTGTTTTAACAAAATTATGTAAAAGATAGCTTACAATGTTTGATTGAAAATTCGATGTCTGAAAAAAATTTTGTTATTAACTTAAATATTTAATTTTTTAAGTAAATAGTTTCGGGACTAAATATAACTATTATTGTAATAAACATATTTATCTAGGACATAAAGAAATATTTCAAATTTTAATAGTTTATTCACCCGACTAATTGTATTTCCACAATATATAAAGAAAAAACAATAACATATATTTTAATATTTAAAATTAATTTATGAATGTAATGTTTATTTATTATATTGGTAAACTAAATTAAAGATTAGGTTTCATTATTTAATAGTATTTGAGGGTAATATTAATTTTCATTTATTCATATATGTCTCACAAATGTATTCATGTGAATCCCTACATACATACGATAATTATTAACAAGTCCAAAAAACACATAGAAACACATGAGATAATTTACACAAAAATTCATTTATCCTCGTACATAAACTATATATACATTTTACAATCTTTATCTATTTTTTAATATTTTAAATATATATACATTTTAGTTTGATTCCATAGTTAAAATTTAATTTTAGGTGATTTCGAAAGTGTCTCATTTTAAAGGAATTTAGCTAATATTATTACTATTATTAATAGTTAAAGAATGGTATATTTAAATTTAAATTATCAATTTAGAAATGAAACTCCCTTCAGAAGATAACAAAATTTAAATTATAGAATATTACAAGAGAAGGATATTACAAATTAAGAATAGTAAATTTAAAATGTCATTAGAAAGACCCAATATTTCATTTAAAATCAATTCATGCACGTATGCACGTATGCACATATATACATATACACACACACACATACATATATATATACATATATACATACACACACACACATATACATCTATATATATATATATATACATATATATATACACATATACATACATATACAATTCATATATCCATATACAAATCTATATATCAAAAAATTTATCTAACCATTTAATCATCTATATATATATATACATATATATAGACATACTCATATACACATACACACCCTTAAATACATATACATTCATATATAAGCACAAAACACCCACATACAAAAAAGATATAAAAAGAATATATATATACACATACCACCATACATACACACAATTATATATATATATATATATAAAGAATATTTTCTACAATTATTCACACATGCATGTATATGTATTTATATTACATTGTTATACACCCATTTACATACATATACATATATATATTTTCCAAATATTAATTCTAAGGTAATTATGTCTATATACATATATAGATTACAAGTAGTTAAATCTATAAATACATATATATATATATATATATATCATCAACTTATCACCAACTCAAGCTTTTTATCTTGACGAGGCGTCTCTTTGGGTAGGCCTGTATTTCCTAGAATGCTATCTAAATTAAATTCCAAACCCCAGATTCCAAGACGAACTCAGTCCCGTGCTAAGGAGTACTGGCACAAAGTTGCGTCGGTTTTAAATAGGCTATACCCACGTAAGGTAATTTTGGATTTTCTGCAGATAATATATATATATATATATATATATATATATATATATATATATATATATATATATATATATATATATATATATAGTGGCTGCGACTTGATCCATCCTCAAATATGGGGAACGATGATGTGGCATTTTAATTCTGATCGAGACTTGCTTTTTCTCGTGCAGATGTGGTAACGTCGGGTATGTTTTCGGTATTTGTTACCAAATGACACGTAACGTGCATTGAGTGACATCTCTGCATGTGTGGCTTCTTTGATGATTTTTGAGGTCTGCCCTACTTTAAACAGGCCACGCCACCATTCATTACCCCTAAAGCCAAATTCTTTGGAAACTTTTTCAGCAATATTTACATAAAGACATTTATGAATATACATCATGAGATTTTCATGCGTAACACGATTCTGATCAAAGTTTATCTAACGATGGTACGTTGTTTTTCTAAAGGGTGAACAATCTACAGCAGGGGTCGGATACCCTCGGCCGCCGAACCACATCTTGCCCGCGAAGGATTTTGTCCGATCCGCTAATTTAATCGTCACCATGTTCTTTATTTTCTTTCCTTTCTAGAAATCTTTTTTTTTTTTTTTGCCTGAGAAAAAACAAGCGCGTGGAAAATAAGAGACGAAAAGTGTATTCTGAGTGCCGAAATTTTAACAAAGGCTGAACCTTTAGCTATTTTTTATTGATCACTTCGGAAAACTTAATTTGTCAAAAAATCTTGCCACTAAGAAAGTTCCTACCTACCAAGGCATCCTTCTGAACTGGGGGGGGGGTCTGACGATGAGGTAACGAGGAAATTTATGCTACATTTGATATCATGGTTCTCATTCGAGATGCTAGTCGCTGGCCCGCTCACTTCAAAAAGGTTATCGACTCCAGATCGAAATCAATGATTTTGCATGACTCTTGGCTTTCTTCTGTGTGTTCTCAGTGCAATCTTTATACCTCAATTTCGGTCTTTTCCCTTCGGCCAAGTCTCCTTATAGAAACTGCTTAGGGACCTTATCCTCTATTATACTGACAACATGTCACTCCATCGCAAACAGCAGTGAAGTACTAGGCTCTACACACACACACATACACACACATACACACACACACACACACACACACACACATATATATATATATATATATATATATATATATATAAGCGTGTTTCACGCTAAACGCAATCGTCGATGGCCTGACAATTGCGTTTAAGCATTGAAACAGACTGTCACCGCTGGGTGTTGACTTCAACATCCACTTAAATATATATATATATATATATATATATATATATATATATATATATATATGAAGAAATATAGTTTGGCGTGCTATATTTATGGGATAAAGTGCTAAGTATCAGAGATAGAACGTATGTAAATATAAATATAAAAGTGAAGATTGAAGTTAAAAGTCAGAGGCAACAGGCTGTTTCATGCCAGACGCAAGCGGCCTGACGATTGCGTCTAGCATGAAATAGACTGTCGCCTCTGAGTGTTGACTTCAATTTTTACCTTTATATATACATATATTACCAGCTCTTATAAAAAAGACAAAGGCAATAGCACCTTATCATCTATCAATGAAGACATCTGCAAATTTGCTACCAAATGTGGAGTTGCTAACAGAATGGACAAATTTTATATGAAAGATGTATACATTCTCTTCAAAGATCATAAGCCGAACTTTATCAATAGCTTACAGTCCCGTCTAATTAATCCCTCCAAATCTGAGTTGGGATTAATTTCCAAGAGTATTATCAAGAAAATAGCATCATGTGTCCTGGATAAATACTCTGCCAACCTTTGGAAAGACTCGGCCGAGACGATTAAATGGTTCCGAAAGATCCCTAACAAAAGAACAGCCACTTTCATCCAATTTGATATCTTGGATTTTTACCCTTCTATTTAGGAGGAATTATTAATTAACAGCCTTAATTTCGCTAAAGGATATACCGAAATAACGGATAATGATCTGGACATTATTTTAGCGTCAAGAAGATCAATACTTACATATAATAGCGCTACTTGGGTGAAAAAGAATAATGGAAGTTTCGATGTGCCTATGGGAGCATTTGATTCTGCCAAAATTGCAGATTTGGTGGGTATATATATTCTAGACACCTTGAGTAGAGGAGTTAGCCTTAACCAAGTTGGAATTTATAGAGATGACGGCCTAATCATTGTCCCAAATTGCAATGGTCTCTTGACTTCCAGCTTGCATAAGAAGATAATTAGGGCCTTCAAATACCTAGGCCTTAAAATTGAAATATCTTCCAACCTGAAAATAGTCAACTTTTTGGATATTACACTCAATCTATCGAATGATACCTTTAAACCCTTCCATGAAGTTGATCAAACACCCCTATACATCAACGTCCACTCTAACCACCCTAAACATGTGATAGATCACATTCCCAAAACTGTGAAAAAAATCTTTAATGATAATAAATTTATATACAGTCAGGCCCGCAAAAATAGTGGTTTTAGACAAGAATTAAACTTTAACGGAGAACTTGTAAATCAGAATAATAACAGAACAAAAACAGAAAGAGGAAGGTAATATGGTTCAACCAATCATATTGCAGGCTCTCTAACATTGATATAGGAAGTTTCTTTCTGAAATTAATTGATAAATATTTTCATAGTAAACATCCACTACGTAAAATTTTCAATAAGAAGACACTGAAAATTATTATTAAAAATAATTAGTTACTCATGCGTTAGAAATATGGAGAAAATCATAATTTCCCATAATTGTAGAATACATAGAAACTATCATAGTAATGAAACTCAATCTAGTAACCCTACCTGCAATTGTAGGAATAAAGACCATTGTCCAATCGGGGATAAATGTAAGTATGAAAATGTAGTATACAAGGATCTTTCCCGAGGAAAATATAAAAAAATATATATATAGGTATATCCGCCGGTGATATGAAGCAGCGTCTATACAACCATAAACGCTCATTTAGATATAGATGCCTCAGAAATCAAACTTCTTTATCCAAACACTACTGGGATCTGGTGGATAAGGGACTAACCCCACTTTTAAAATGGAGATACTTATCAAGAGCTAGAACCCCTAATAACTTCCGCGATCGATGTGATCTGTACATGGCGGAAAAAATTTTTATTATCAAATATAAGAATCAAGATGAACTGTTGAATCTTCGTAATGAGATATTATCTAAATGTAGACATAAGAAACGATTCAAAACATAAACACCGTTTTATAACATGTTGACACTTATGTCAGTCCCATCTTGGTTCAATAACATCGGGCATGACATTTTAACGGACTGACTATTATGTTTATTATGTTTATCTCTCTATATATATATCATTGTGTATGTTTATGTGATGTGCTATGTATTTCATTTTTTTTTTAGACCAAATTTTTTTAATTTTACTTTTTTAGATTTTACATTTTAATCTATATGTATATGTATATGTGCGTACCTGTGTGTGTATGTGTGTATATGTGTATATATGTAGGTGTATATATAGGTATATGTATGTGTATGTATGGATGTTATGTATATATATGCGTATATATGTATATGTATATTTAGGTATGCGTATATGGATGTATGTATATGTAGATAGATGTATATGTAGATGTGTTCATATGTGTATGTTTTGGCATGTATGTACTCATATATATCAGTATATGGGTGTATATGTATGTATATATGTATGTATGTATAGTTAGACGGATAGATATAGGGATACATTGTTTATTTGTTTAGATGTGTGTATGTAATTGTATGGAGATGTAAGGTTTTATGTATATATGTTTATGTGCACGTATGTGTATGTCCGTATGTATATATGTGTGTAAATGTGTATATATATGTAGGAGTGGATGTGTATGGATGTATGTGTATATGTATGTATGTGTGTGCATTTATGTATGTATATGTATACATGTATGTGTATGTGTGTGTATGTATATGTATATGCGTGTGTATATATATATATATATATATATATATATATATATGTATGTATATATGTGTATGTGTGTACATGGGTTTATATATGTGTGTATGTGGGTACACGCTTATATGTATGTATGTACGTGTATATGTTATTGTGTATGTGTGTATATGCATGTGTTTTTGAACATAAAAATATAGGTCCTTGCTAGATTAGATAATCGTTATATTTATTTTTTATATGTTTATATTTGATTTGTAACATGTAGTCGATATTAATTTTGGCAAATTTTCTTAATTACACAGCAGCCCTTTCAGTAAATGCCCTTCAGTTATAGTTTTCCCCGCCCCATCTCTCTCCCCCACCCCTTCTTCTTTCCTTTCCTCTCCCTCCCTCGTCTTCTGATCTTCAAGATTAGATCGTCTATTGTGTGTGTATGTTACCACAAAATGTATCCTTTCCGGTTACATTCATATTTCTCACACTTAAACCTCTTCAACTCACCTCTCTAAAACTTCTCTCTGTTAAATTTTAATCTCCCACACTCTCTCATCTGTTACCCCTCTCTTTAGCTCTAACATTGGTCCCACACTCTCATACTTACACTCTCTCTAAATTCTATTTTTATTTCCGGAGTTGTTTTTTCTGTTTTCTTTTTGAATTTGTAGGTCTGATGAATTGGATCGTATTTACGATTCCAATGGAATAAATTATGACCATGGAATATTAGTGTTTAAGCCTTTTTATTATATATATAGGTCTGCTCTACGGTTGTATTTTGTATTTTGTTAGTTAGTTGTTTACTCGTATCGGGGTTTTTTCTTTGGGCTTCAGACCTGCATCTGTGCGATTTTCTTCGGCAGTAGTTCATGTTTGTAGCTCTTTCTTTTTTAAAAACCTTTTTTTCCCTCGAGATTGATTTGATTATTGGCAAATCAAAAATTCGAGGGTTTTTCGAAACGAGTCTAGTTATCTATCTATATATATATATATATATATATATATATATATATATATATATATATATATATTGTCATCCACAGACAGACTGTTTCGCTGCACCACAGCTCATCAGTATTTCTAGACGTCCGGTTGCCTCAAACTTAGATCGAAACCCGGCTGAATTGGCGTCAGTCGGAGAATCTACCACTAAGCCGTGGAAAGTGAAGGTGAATTTAAGCGCATTTATTTATAGATAAACACGTCAGTGACTGACAGAACTTGATTCGTTTTATCGAAGAGTATTACATTTGTAGTAGTAATAGTCACTGTTTGTAAGCTTGCACTTTCTCCCCAGAGAGCTCAACCGTAATAATTTTTCAGGAGTATATATATTGTCATCCACAGACAGACTGTTTCGCTGTATCACAGCTCATCAGTGAGGCGAGACGTCCGGTTGCCTTTAGCTAGGATGGAAACCCGGCTGAATATATATATATATATATATATATATATATATATATATATAGTTTTTCATACATATAACTTCATATAGTATTTCATATTTTGTAAATATTAGCGATAAAGTTTCTGCTAAAAATATTGTTATCCAATTACATTAAGCACATTCTTGACAAATGAGATGAAAATGCTTATTTATTCAATTCTTAGTTCTGAAACACTAAATATAATTTATAAGAAGCATTTATGAATGTATATGGTAGCACAGATAGATAGATAAATAGATAGATAGATAGAAAAAGATATTATTGTGGCTTCTTGGTGCAAAAACAGCAATTTTCTTTATGTTTATTGTCCCTTGTCCATGTCTATTTACTTGGCTTAAATTTAATGTTTCTATTTGCCTACATTATGTTACTTTCACCTTTATCTGTACTTAAATGACCTAAGGATAGAAAAGAGCCACTGAAAAAGGCTTGCCAAACTGAGATCACTTATTACAATTGCAAGAGCGAACACTTTGCTTTACGCTGTGAATCAACAATTTGTATTTTTGCTTATTTTTGACGTGAAATGTTAGCAAACATTCATCACATTAGAACGTTATAATAACGAAATCTAATAAAATGATATTGTATTTCATTTAAACAAATATATTATTACTAGCAGCATGGCCCGGCGTTGCCCTTGCTTGATTCAAAAATCGTACGACTCGTACAGCAATCGCTATCACTTGACTTAAAATATTTTTGCCCTTCCTTGCTTTTAAAGGAGTGCCCTTTGCCGTGCTGATGTTGCTACATGCCTTACTTCTTGCCTATCTCACACTGCGATTTTTTTCTAAGTTCTATACTAAACATTAAATCTGTTACGAAAAAAGAACTAAACAAAATGAACACAAAACGATCAGCTTTAAAAAAAGGACGCGTAACTGGAAAAACCGAATGAAAAAAGAATATTAACAACAAACACTTTTTCACACCCAACCCAGTTCTGCGGAATCAGAATCAACGTTGAGTTTAAGCAAGCGAATGAGCCAATTGGAGTAAAGTGCCATGCAGATTTAAATTTTTCCCACTTGTGACGAATGCAGCTATCGATTTTTTTTTTTTTTGCATGCTAACATACTAGTTAACATTCGTGTCAGTCAGCTGTTGGCTCTCACGCTGGTCAATAGAATCTTCCTACCTATTCGTGGCAGCCAGTTATAGGCTCTCACTCTGGTCAGTAGAAAATGACCGCAAACTACATGAAAAGTGCCGTAGAAGCATGAAAAAATCGATTATTTCCACTATCGATGGGAGTCGGGAAATGCAAAGTCGGTGTTGGCCTTCTCGCTAACTTGGAGCATGTGCATGTAAATTTTGGTGCAAATCCGTCGAAAATTACGGCCGTGCATTCGTTACACACACACACACACACACACACACACATACACATCCTGCTTTTTGTAGATAGAGATATAGAAATATATGGAAACGATGAAGACATAAATAAAATAAGACGAGGAAAAACAAACCTACAGTAACATAGCAAAATCCAGTAGTAAGAAAAATTAATATTTTAGTGCCAACGATTATCCGCGTGGAAAGGGGAATTATCTTACGTAATTCAAATTCTGGGTGATTCTAAAGTGATTCCATTGGGCGTGAGAAGTCTGCCAGCAATGATAATTGTTGTTGTCGTAGGGTAATACTGAACTATTGAAATCATTTGAATATATAGAATATACGTAACAGAATAGATGGAGTAAATATAGAATTAGGTCCTTTCCCGTTTGATGCACCATGACGGTAAATTGTGCTCACTTTTATTTCAATGACAACAGATTTTGTATCAAACTGTAATCAGTTGTTATATCAAGATGCCAGTTATTCAAATTTGCCAGTTTTTATATCACAATACCAATTGTTATATCACAATGGTGGTTTTTATATCACGATGCCAATTGTTATATCACAATGGTGGTTTTCATATCACGATGCCAATTGTTATATCACAATGGTGGTTTTTATATCACGATGCCAATTGTTATATCACAATGGTGGTTTTTATATCACGATGCCAATTGTTATATCACAATGGTGGTTTTTATATCACGATGCCAATTGTTATATCACAATGGTGGTTTTCATATCACGATGCCAATTGTTATATCACAATGGTGGTTTTTATATCACGATGCCAATTGTTATATCACAATGGTGGTTTTTATATCACGATGCCAATTGTTATATCACAATGGTGGTTTTTATATCACGATGCCAATTGTCATATCACGTGGTCAGTTGTTATATAAATTTGTCAGTTGTTACATCACTATGTTAGTTGTTATATCACAATAACAATTGTTATATCATAATGGCAGTGTTGGTCAACCGGATAACATTGAAATCTTGACTGGAGTAATCCGGTCTGGATACACTTGAACCGACTGGTCCAGATAAAATTGTAATGGATATGGACAACGGATGTAGATTTCTAAGTGGATATTAAAACTATACCGAAAGTAACCGCTGTCCGGTCGGAGAGTCGTTTTTATGAAGCAACTTCGGATGGTCGAGAATAATGAAAAACATCTGTTTTGTTCAGACTTAAAACAGGACACTGATTTGGACAATAATTTTTCGCTTGAAGATAATGATTAGAGGAAGCGTCGCATGTGGCCTGAAAGAAAAGAGAATTAAATATTTTTTATCTTTTTCTAAGGATTTGATTTCTCCATAAAATATATCCCACGTCCATTTCTTGATGCATTTGACGGTGTCCAGCAGAAACCGGATGATAATAATTTTTTTCAAGGAGTGCTCTTTTCCATGAATTGTATTCACCTAAAATTCAAAGTCGGTGAAGAGTCTTTTACTATAGTTGAGATAGTTAGCTTTTAGTTAAGGTTCAAACCGCACTTTGTTTCGGCCCCTAGAAACGAACTGGACAAGCGGATCAAGTGACACCTCGAAGAGAGTAGTAGCAGGTTGTTTCTAAGAAGGTTGGAAGAAAAAGAGGTGGTGGCAGCTATAAGCGGAAGTCAGAAATGCCGAAGAAGGCAAGTTGGGGTTTGAACGGTGGAATAACCCTCTCACAGCCACTAAAGGGGGGGATAATTGCCCCAAATTGGAAAATCCGTTGAGACAAAGGATTGGTTGATATTTCTATGCCAGCCAGACCCCGACCCTGTTTGGAGCGAAGTATTATTTAAACCGGGAATTTTGAGGTTTTCAGGGAGAACTGGGCCGCAAGTCGAGCAGAGTAGAACCGAAGATCGGGCGGAACAGATCACCTGACTCCAGAGTAGTTCAGCAAAGTCCACAGAAGAACTCCGAGAAAGAGTTATCACTCAGGTTTTAATAAGAAGAACTGACTAGGCTACCTCCTAAACCCATCATCGTGTACCAACCTAAAACGAACAATTAGATGCCCAGAGTGAGCAACTAAGAGCCCAAGTTTTAAAGCATGATCGTCCATCACTCTTGCAGTTTTTTAAGCTTTATTTTTTCTGTTATTACATTGTATAAATGATTTGTTAAAGTTGAAAAGGGTTGTCATTATATAACCGTCGAACCCGCCATTAATCGTAGTATACCAACTCCTGCAGCAAATTTCTGGTCGTCTGAGATCAATCACGACGTAGACATTCAACCGGACATTTTAACAACTGTAGTCACTACAACAAACGGTTGATGGAAGAAATCCGATATTGACGGCCATTATTGGATATTCAGTGAGCCCTTTAGATCATCGACTGACAGGACGATGTCATTATGATACTGATTGTTATATCACGATACCACTTGCTATATCAGGATTTCGGTTGTTATAACACAATGTCAGTTGCTATATCAGTATGCCAGCTGTTATATCATGATGCCGCTTGTTATATCACTTGACCAGTTTTTATATCACAAGGCCGGTTATTATATTATGTTGTTAGTTTTTATATAAATTTGTCAATTGTTACATCACGATGTTAGTTGTTATATCACAATACCAATTGTTATAATGGCGGTTGTTATATTGTTGCGGACCCCAGAGTGAATGTGGCTAATGCAGTGCTGGCGTACGAAAAAGGGTGGCCTTGTGCCAGACACTACACACGACTACCGGATCCACAAACAAAGTAAAAAGGAGAGGAGAGAAAGAGGAATATTATATAAATACTCAGCGCATATTCTTTCTCATACTAAATTTCACAATCTCCTGGATGTAAAAAGGAAAAAGGAAAAGGGTCATATTCAACGTGCATAAGAAGGAAGAAAATTGGTAGGCACAAAGAATGACTGAAGCAAGACTTGCAAATAAACACAATTACAATTTTATTAAATATTCAACAAGTAGGTAGTCTCGTACGTGGAGACAGAGATTAAACTGTTGTAACTTGCAAAAAGACTATGAGGCAGTCAAAAATAGTTCATCCGATTTTTGCGCCAAAAAGGAAACAAGATGGCTTTGGCGGGAACAGTTTCTCTGTGAGAAAGTTCTGGAAGGATGTCTGCCCGAGTAATTAGAAACATGAATAATATTGCAAGGAATAAAAAATACTCACTGCGTAATTTTGTGTTAATGTGAGTGTATGTGAATCTTTTTAAGGTAACTGGTTCACAAGAAAGAAATACAGAGTTCGTTATCAGTTTAGCAATTTTGGTCGAAAAGGATTTTGAGTTGGTTGTTCGCGTCAAGACGAGGAATTAGTCTTGGAAAGGTAAGAGACGACCGTATTGCAGAATATAGTAGTGAGTAGAAATAGTTCGTAAGTTCTGTGCATCAAGACGAAGAGGATAGTCTTGGAAAGGTGTGAGACGACGTATTGGAAATTATGGTCATGAGTGGAGGAATGCTCGTAAGCTGTTCACATCAAGACGAAAGTTAGTCTTGGGAAGGCGTTAAATATCCCAGCTCGTTTATGGTTAGGAGCGTGGGGTAATTGTGTTGTTTCAGCTTCGAATCAAAACAGCAACTGGTTGGAATCAAAACGCCGGTCTCTCGTAACCTAGAACTCATCGCGCGGGAAAAAAACCAAATTTCAAACATCAGTAGCAGCCAATCCAGAGGGAGTCGGCAACACTATCAGCAGCAGCTGGCTCACCGAAGGTTACTACTATAACTAGCCACACGAGAAGGGGAGGGATGCTATCCGCGCATGCGCACGTCTAAATATTACTGTGGAAAATGTTAGGCATTCCACAATATCACGATGCCAATTGGTATATCAATTTGTCAGTTGTTAGTTGTTATATCACATTACAAGTTTTTATATCACGATGTTGGTTGTTATATTCTAATCGTTGACATTTTTATCGACTAGTAGTTGAAAAATATTTGTAACCAAATTCGGTTTGAACTAATCGAATATTTTGAATTTGTTCTGGTTATTTATACTGAAACATGTTTCAGTCCAATTCAAGTTGTAGCAATCTTTTTCTAGCTATAACTTATTGGTTGCACTCTACTCTGAGCTTTTATATTTAATACACTGAACTTTTAAGTTTTTTACTTGTTTTCAACACTTTTACTTACTTAGAAAATTGCACTTACTTCCGGGTATATGACGTTGAAATACCGGTTATCGTCCGATTATCGAAGTTAAGAAAAGGTGGTTCTGGTTCACTATTCGGGAATACCAAGTGCTGTAAAGTCGGATAGCCGAGTTCGAATTCTAGTCGGGTTTTTTTATTATCATTTACGTACAAATACTCTTGGAAAAGATATGAATCCGCATCTTCTCCGCCCAGCTAGGATTTATATAGTAGAAGATATCAGAAAATCATTATTATTTCTTAAATATTTTTACAATCCAAAAATGTGCGTCGGCTTTAAATAAGATTAAAATGGTTGATAAGCCGTAAAGCAAATTAATCTTAGAACTTGGGTGGTCTCTCTTGCCAACGACCATACATTCTGTTTTCTTATATTAGGTCGTTAGATATATTCATTCATTTTCTTTCCTGATATTTTATGAATGAATTCGAAGAATAATCGGTCGTAGTACTTTTTTTTTTTTTTTTTGCTTTCTACTAACTCTGGTCACCCTGGGAAGCTGCTGCTTAACGCTACTGAAATTTTATTTCAGATTAGACACTCCTTTGAGAATGCCAAATAGACAAGAATGACTATGTTCGACATTTTCTTATCGTTGCTTTTAATCAAAGCTGCTCGAGATATTTGTGAAGTGTACGGAGATGAACTGTTTCAAAACAACCAAACGGTCAATGCTAAACTGTCTGTTGACCAAATGAACAGGATCAAGGTGGTAATTCAGCTGAAAAACCTGACTGACGATACAATGATTATTCAACATCTCTAATATGACCAAACATGCAATTAAAGAGTTCGGTTGGAACGTTCTGCCACCCTACCATATTTTTCTGTTTTAGCCTCTTCAGACAATCACCTTTTTCGGTCACTTTCTGATAATTTGAGGGATGTTTCGTTCATCATTGACATGGAGCTTAAAACGTGACTTGATGAATTTTTAGGGTCAAAGCCCTGCGATTTCTGTCGTTGAGGTATTGAGCAGTTAGTGGATCATTTGCAGAAGGTCAGGAATACATTGATAAGGAATGCATCTTTTGAATGATTCATCAGGATTATTACTAAATAATAAGCATCAAATTAAATTATAAAAACGGATCAAATTTTTGTAACCACCTAATAATTAATGTCTCCTTTCCTTTCTATTGTTACTATCGTCAGTAGCTGATCTCGAATTTGATTTATATTTGTGACACCCTTGGTGGTCTCGTTCTAATCTCGCACAGTCTCGTATGGGGATTTCGTATCTGGATCAATATTCCCGTCCTAACCACTAGAGTAGTTATGCAATTTGTTCGTTCCAATATGACTTCGAATTAATTTCCCCGTCCCATTTTATAGGCAAATCGGTCAAATGCATGCTGGGATGTCTTCCTAGCTAATAAGATAGGCCACTTCTCCATTTCAGCCGACTCACTTCCGGTTTTTATTGTCTTGAAGCCAGAACGCTGCGTTCGTTTATCTGAATCCGCGTTTGTGTGTTAACAGTATTTTTAGTTTGTGAACTGTTTGTATTATAACTGCTGCTTTGCCTTGCATATATTGCTTGCTTAATATTATTTTTCTCTGTTCTTTTTTCTTCTTGTTATTGTTTATTGAAAAGTTTGTCCATTCTGTTCGTTGGACAGTCTTTCCAGTTACATTGAAACATGACCACATACTCAACACTTTTATCCATTTAATTTTCACACAACTGTAACAAATTTTTACAGATTGGAATTATATAACCGTCAAAGCCGCCATTAAACGTAGTATACCAACTCCTGCAACAGATTTCTGTTCGTTTAAGATTAGTCACAACACTTTTCTCAAAGGTACGTATAAAAAACAACCTTTACGATTAAACATTTATTTACTAAACTAAAGACTAATATATATGAAATAAAATATTAAGCAAGTAATGTTACAGAAGCATGATTTGTAGGCACTAAGCTATATGTTTAGGTTCAAATATACACCAATGGACAAGAGGTTAGAAATATGATTGAAACTCGTATATATATAAGCTGAAAACACTATAATAAGAATTCTTGAATTGATGTTTCAATGGCACATCTCCAAAGACCTACTGTATGGAGAGCTGGCTTCTGAAAGAGACCCGCCGGGCGGCCACAGCTCTCGTAAAGCGATGTCGTGAAGCGCGACATGAAAGCTGTGGACATCAACACAGAGTCCTGGGAGAGCCTGGCAGCCATACGATCCAAATGAAGAGGAACCCTGACCAAACACCTTAAATGAGGGGAGGAGAAGCTGACACAAGTCACCACAGAAAGGCGGGCCCGCAGAAAACAAAGTGACAGCTCTAACAGATCAGAGACAGAACATACATGCGAGGTCTGCAACAGAGATTTTCACTCATCGCATTGGCCTCTAGTTACAGATGCCGACACCCCAGCCAAGCAGACAATTAGGATGCTACTGATAGCGAACCCAGACCGACGGAGGCCCTACTGTTTCACAGGCATTTATGGTAGGGGTGGGTACCAATAAAGATTTATGTTCATTTTTACTTATCTAGCATAACTGGCAAACTCATTTAGTTTAAATTTAATCTGTTGGGCTAAATATTTTCTAAGTTTAGTATCAATTTATAAATGCTTCTTCTTTGTTGAAAATGATTCAGAAGAAAAACTAGAAGGGTTATCCCAAGCCAAAATTGCAAGAAAAGTGAAATTCTCAAGAAATGGTAAACAAGCAACCATCGAAAGTTATAACAAAACCAATTCTTTAAAAGATCGTGATGGTCAAAGCCGGAAATGTTGTACAAACGCAAGGGAAAACAGACTGATCAAGAGGGTATCTCGAGGTGATAGGAACAAAAAAAACTCTTCTATTTAACATGACTGCTGAATTTCGAGAGACAACAAAGGAAGTAATATCGACTCGCACAGTGAGAAGAAGGTTAGTAGAAGCTGGTCTCAAAGAATGTAAAGCTAGAAAAAGACCATTGCTGGCTGAGGTTAATAAGAAAAAGAGATTTTCTTTCGCAAAAGAGCATGAAAATTGAACAGTTGAGGATTGCACCAAAGTTGTCAGATCTGATGAAGGGAACATGAAAGTCCCTTTATTAGTTGAAACTAATTAAGCATAATTGATTTTATTACGCCTATTAATACTGTATTTTTACTGAATAGAAAATTATCCCAAAAATTTTTATTTTATCAGATTTTTGGAACCCCTGGAATTGTTTATGTTCGTCGAAGAGTTGGGGAAGCATGTAATGTCCAATGTACTGTCGCAACTGTAAAATTTGGAGGTGGGAGCGTAATGTTTTGGGGCTGCATGTCGTCTTCCAGGACAGGAATGTTATTCACATGTGAGGGTAGAATCAATTCAAACATTTACACAGTCATGTTAGACCAATTTTACCAAACTTTATTAGAGATTTTCAACATAAAATACAATACCAGATGAAGTAATCTTCCAACAAGACAACGCACAATGCCACATATCCAGAGTTTCAATAGGTTGGTTTGAAAAGAAGGAAGTGAAGGTAATGAAATGGCCTCCTCAAGCCCCTGACTTGAATCCCATTGAACATCTCTGGTGGTCATACTTAGGTACAAGAGTGACGGTGCCCAAATATTCTTCAAAACGCGAATTCATGAAGAATGGTAGAAAATCGATCCAACGACTTGTGTTAAGCTAATCTCCAATATGCAAAACTGCATAAAGGCAGTTATATTAGGTTGATGCAAAAATAATGACGTAATAATGTCGTTTTTTGACGTTAAAAATACATAAAAAAACGACATTATTACGTCATTATTTTTGCACCAACCTAATAAAATCAAAAGGAGCCCACATCAAGTACTAAATATAGGTTAAATTTACTTTAAAAGATAAAATGAATTAGTTTCAATTATCTTTCTAGCTTTTATACACTTACCCTATAATTTTGTTCATGGTTGTATCTTCACATTCACAGAAGAATAGTTTAGTCACTTATTCATACAATATTATCTTTTCCTTATGCAAATCATGCATGCATGCAAATAAACTAGAGCTTTCACAAGAACTGAACCGTTCAACAACCAATATATATCTAATCACAAATCTAATCTAATCATGGCTTCAAATCAAACCTTAAAAATCTTAGCTGAATCAAAGTGCAAAAGATTTTGAGTATATTACCAACCCATTATCTCCAATGAAACCTCCTTTTATTACATATAGTCTTTATATAATATGTCAGCGTCATAGAGTGATAATCTCATCTGTCTGTCGATAGCCGTCAGGACTGACGATATCTAATCATCTGTCTCCGTAAGACAAAATGTCAGAAGTAAAGATTTTATCACCACTCACTAATACAGCCGAGTTGTTCGTACACTGGGTATAATAATAAATGCATTAAGCCAAGTAAAATGTATCGCTTCTACGCAAAAACCTTTTTTCCCCACTTTTTCTATGCATGTACAATAATGAAACAATAACTACGCTCATAAAACAAAAAATACAAGTACGAAACTGCGGCTAACGACCAGTACTCCATTTTACTTTTTTATGTTGTGGACTAGATTCTCTTCAGCCTCAACCATACCTGTCTACTATCTTAGCTTTATTTTTTCAGCTATTATCATTAATGGACGACGACAGCCATAAAGATTGCTTGCCACTCACAAAATCTTAACTTGCCTTTGGATATGAAAAAGTGCGTTGCATATTGCGTGGAAATCGCCATTAATCACCAAAAGAACGTATTTAGAGCAATATGGCATGAAAGAGTGAAATTCTGATCTTGAAAAACCGGTTAGAGTGAAGCCTTGATGATAGTCAAGAGACTGCCATCTTGTTCAAAAAATTCGAGTTTATTCAAATGAAGGAATACTTATTCCCTTGACCTACAAAAATTTCTTTATACAACGTTGATTTCTAAAGTGCATATTTTGATTCCCCCAAAGTAAAATTACACTTAGTTTGAAAACCATGGATTATATGTCGGCTTAAATGTCGACAGGAGATAGATAGATAGATAGATAGATAGATAGATAGATAGATAGATAGATAGATAGATATTGTTAGTGAATGATTGCCTGCTGCGTAAGCCACCTACGCCAAAATTTCAAACAATGAACATAGATAGATAGATAGATAGATAAGGAACACATTGGGATAGATAGATAGATAGATAGATAGATAGATAGATAGATAGATGTTATTTAATATCAATGTAATTTTTTTTAATTTTTACACTAGACATATTCTCACTCTCATCTCATTATATTTCCATGAAAAACACAAACAAAACCGGATTAACACATTGTTTTCTATAAAAGTCTATTCACACTGCTCAGACAGCGTAGACTCTGTTGGTTAGGCCACGTCCACCACATGCCAGACGGCCGCATCCCCAAAGACCTCCTGTATGCAGAGCTGGCCTCTAAAAGGAGACCGACCGGGCGACCACAGCTGCGGGACCGCGATGTCGTGAGGCGTGACATGAAAGCTGTGGACATCAACACAGAGTCCTGGGAGAGCCTGGCAACCAAACGATCCAAATGGAGAGGAACCCTGACCAAACATCTTAACTCAGGGGAGGAGAAGCTGACACAATTAGCCACGCAAAGGCGGGCCCGCAGAAAACAAAGTGACAGCTCCAATAGACCAAAGACAGAAATCATATGCGACCTCTGCAACAGAGATTGTTACTCATCGCATTGGCCCCTACAGTCACAGATGTCAATGCTCCATCAAAACTAGGGTGCTACCCATGGTAAACCCTGACCGACCGATCCCTAAAGAAAAGTCTATTAACTGAAACAGCGTTGAAAGTGTTGCAGTTTTTTGTGTATATATATATATATATATGTACTAGTGAGTTAGTCAAAATGCCTTGACTCACTTTATAATCCACCAATAGAAGGTTAACCAATCAGAAGACGTAGAACATTCAATCCGTCGTAAATAAAGGCGGACATTTTTGTTCACTCTACCCGAATGTCCAGTCCAGCTTGTGCAGGCGAAGAGAAACAGAAGGACGAACTATGCTCTGCTACCTTTTACCAAAATATCCACAGCTAACGTGAACAACGCTTTCCTACTGTCTTCAAGATATTCACTGTTAACCTCTGGATTCTCTACTCAAAGACGACCGTCATTATGAACAACATTGGCTATGAGCGCAGACCACGACTATATTTTGACGGGAATGAATCGAGATATGAATTGTGGGAGACGAAGTTCTTAGGCTACCTCAGAATACAAAAATTCCATATCATCCTTTGCGAAGACGACCAGAAGGGAGGTGATGATTGTACGGAGAGAAATGCGACCGTGTTCGCTGAATTAATACAATTTCTGGATGACCGGAGTTTGTCTTTAATAATGAGAGAGGCCAAAGACAATGGACGGCGAGCCCTACAAATTTTGCGTGAACACTACTTGTCAAAAGGTAAGCCTAAAATTATTGCTTTATATACTGAACTAACCGCATTAAAGAGACGAGAAAATGAATTTGTAACAGATTACATCATCCGAGCTGAGAATGTCAAAAATGCCTTAAAAATTGCAGGCGAGGCTATCTCGGATGGGCTGCTAATAGCCATGGTCTTAAAGGGTTTACCACCAACATTCAAACCATTCACGACAGTTATAACTCAAAAAGATAAACAATTAACTTTCACTGAGTTTAAAATGGCGTTACGTAGCTATGAAGAAACTGCAACGGAAAGCATTCTTGTACAGTGTAACCCGGATATAAGAGAGTTGTCGGGACCGGATAATAAATCTCTTATATCCGGGTTTCTCTTATATCCGGGTTACACTGTAGTATAATTTAATGGTATGTGGAAAAAACAAGAATAAAAATGGAATTTTCTGTCTGTATTTCTCAAATAAGGAATTAGCATTATTATACATTCGAACTCGTAGGAACATGATCAGATTAGATTGCAATAGAGATGCGATCAGTCATCGATGATTTGGGGATCAATTTCCCGAAATAATCAATGAAATGTACGGTAGTAGAGACATGAGAAATGATCTCAGTAAATCTATCTTCCAATTGATAGCAAAGATTGTAAATACAAATGAATGCGAGTTTCATCGGACAAGCAGTTTAATGAGACACATAACTAACCTCATAATCTGAATTCTAATAAATTAATATTGTATACACCCCTCTCTTCTGGGGATGTCTTTTGGTCGACTGTTTTGAGGTGATCATAATAAAGTTGTATTGCCTTCTTTCTTCTTTCGGCCGGGTGATTTCTAGTTTGTTCGGAGATAAAATGAGAACTTCAACAAAAGGGATTTTAAACTTATTATTTTGTTAAACACGTCAACGTGTACATTTTAAAACTAGCGAGTGGGGGGTTGCTATCCCCCCCCACTGGGGAGCCGTTTTCATACACGAGAATAACACGTCTGCATTCTTCGACGTGTAAAGCATAACTCTCTAAAAACACTTAATAACTCTAACATTCCCACGTCCGGCTCAGCCAATCAAAATCATCATCCCTATTTTGTCTACCAGCTGAGCCCAAGGCCAGACTCTGAGCTAAATACACTGTTAATAAAAAATAATAGCCTGAAACTATTATTTAACAAAAAGAGCGCAGTTTTGTTCAAGCTTGAAGAATTTAACCCTCATGGGGCATTTTGACGGCGAGAGAGCGAGCGGAAGGCAGCGAGCTACTTACTTGACGAGTTTTTGCGAATGGATGGTGGAACGGGATGCAAAGTGAGTAAAACTGCTAAGAGAAAGAAAGAATATAGAAAGTTGTGGAGAGGTTGAAGTGATCCGGCACATAGATTGATTAATTTGTTTTCTACGGCTTATCAACCCTTTACAGCTTATTTAATGCCCAAAAAATAATTTTAGATTGTATGAGGTTTTTTTTTCTTTTCGGAGATAATAATGGTTTAGTGATACAAGTTTTACTAATTAACCCATAGCTGGGGGAGAAGAGGTGGATTCATACATTTCCCAAGGGTATTTGCACATAGGTGAATATATCGAAACCAACGTTAATTGGAACTCAGCTCTCCGATTAACAATTCCAGATCATTATCCATTACACCACTCGCTCACCCAAGCTTACAGCACCTGGTCTTCCCAAGCGGTACTGACCAAACTCGGTGTTGATTATCTTCCGTGATCATACGGGAACCAGTGTTTCCACGTGATATGGGCATCAGAGAGAAATTGACTATTTAACTCTTGAACTGGACAATGCATACTCTGTAGAACAGTCTATCCCCGTAGATTAAATAAAGGGTTCAGTTCGGGATTCTCTTTAGGTTACCCAGATCAACAAGCACCTGATGAAGACAGATCGCCACAACGGCAGAAACGTTGTGATAACAATAGACCGAGTATAAATAATGACAAATCCTCATCCTGGAAATGATTAAAGGATTAGCACAACCCAGGTTTTCCCCACTCTCTCCCCTTGACCTTGTGCCAGACTACTATAATCTGCCAAAGAAATGTTGAATTAGACAATATTCATAAAATCGCATGTGAATGATTCCTGATTTCTGATCCACTATAGATTGTGCGTCACTAATTTATGGTGCAATTATGTATGGGAACGTGATTTGATTTCATCAGAGGGCCTAATTAATTTCCGATATAATGAGACTGTTATAACATACCTATGGACGATAATGGGTATGTCCCCATTCACATAAAGACATTCGTAAATTCTGTATGTTTGTCTAGAGTTGGAGATTCATCTCCAGCTGTGTTGGTTAAACTCTCTGCTTCCAGGCAGAGAGGATCCCCAGATGTAACTCTGCCACGTCTCGGGAAACAACTACCCGAACCCGTTTTATACGGGGTCTACGTGGAATTTTTGGCCGAGCCTACGGAATCGGATACCCCACATCAATTCGGTCTTGTGCCACATCTGACCGCGTAGGGCAGTTGGTAGATATCCTACAACTGAAGATTCGTTTCCAGTTTTGCTGGTCAAACTCTCTGCTTCCGAGCAGAGAGAATCACCAGATGAGGCTATGTCGAAGGGCAGAGTCTCGTCTCGAGAAACAACTACCCGACGCCGTTTTATACGGGGTCTACGAGGAATTTTTGGCTGAGCCTACGAGCTCGAATACCTCACATTACATTCGGTCTTGTGCCACATCTGACCACGTGCGGAGGTTGGTAGATATCCTGCAGATTCATTGTGGAATACAGTTGACTCACTTCTAGCAGTTGACTACTTCTTCTACGCCCCACTGGCGAATCTTATGTGTGTTGTTCTTGTCCTAAGTATTATCGTTCATTACCAACCTTTAAGTGATTATTCTATTCAGTAACCTTACCTAATTTACAACAGAGACAATATCTGATCTTGGGACATATAAAAAAAACTGGTAAAATATAAATGGACGCCAATTTTGGAAGGAAGAATGAAGAAAATGGCGACGAAACTTGCGCGAAATAGATAGAAACGACGCACTGCGCAGGCCTCTGGAGACATTACTTGATGCACTATGCTATGAGTTTACAACGCAGTCGTCCGAGTTGTGCTAATATACGCGCCGAGATGTGGCCTCTCAGCAAAATTCTCGCTTCCCGCGTCCATGGCTTCCAGTTCCTTGTTCTCAGGGCAATGGAAGTGGGTGTACTGTTCCGAACTTGTGTTTAATGAGGAGCTTCGCGTCAGTACGAGTCGGCCGAACATCTTTTGCACCACTTGATGACCATCCTACCAGAGTCATCTACCCGTTCGACGCGCCATCTGAAAATTGGAGACGACCTCGCAGCAGACCACGCAAATTGATCTCCAAATTAATCTGGCGCTGGAAAATGTTCCGACTATGAAAGAAGAAGAGACAAGATGGCTCAACGCCTTCATGGAATGAAATTTAGCAGCAGCACAGAGAAAAACTAAATATTTATTCGGACGATCAAAATGACTGTGCATTGAGATTGGTGAATTGAAATTAAAAATATCACTTTTCAATATAAATTTCAAGTAATTTCAACCACAGTGTCACGAAAGTGACTTTAAGCCTGATAACAGCTAATTCTTAATTCTATCAAATTTGTGTACAATATATATCTTCTTCCATCCCAAGTTTGATTCTTTAAGGATATAAAAAAAAGAAAAAACAAAAGTTGGACTTTCTATTATGCTCACTTCGTTGATCTTCAACAAAATTTTATCTAAATTAAAACGTTTTTTGTTTTTTTTTCAATCTTTTTTATGTTCAACATGATGTAACACTATTTGACGCTGGTAAATAGAAAGAAAGAGTTAATGAATAGAACGATGGTCAGACCGAGAGTGCAGGTAAATGGAAAGAAAGAGTTAATGAATAGAACGATGGTCAGACCGAGAGCGCTGGTAAATGGAAAGAAAGATTTAATGAATAGAACAATGGACAGACCGACAGCGCTGGTAAATGAAAAGAAATAGTTAATGAATAGAACGATGGACAAACCGAGAGCGCTGGTAAATGGAAAGAAAGATTTAATGAATAGAACAATGGACAGACCGACAGCGCTGGTAAATGAAAAGAAATAGTTAATGAATAGAACGATGGACAAACCGAGAGCGCTGGTAAATGGAAAGAAAGAGTTAATGAATAGAACGATGGACAAACCGAGAGCGCTGGTAAATGGAAAGAAAGAGTTAATGAATAGAACGATGGACAGACCGAGAGCGCTCGTAAATGGAAAGAAAGAGTTAATAAATAGAACGATGGACAAACCGAGAAAGCTGGTAAATGGAAAGAAAGAGTTAATGAATAGAACGATGGAAAAACCGAGAAAGCTGGTAAATGGAAAGAAAGAGTTAATGAATAGAACGATGGACAGACCGAGAGCGCTGGTAAATGGAAAGAAAGAGTTAATAAATAGAACGATGGACAAACCGAGAGCGCTGGTAAATGGAAAGAAAGAGTTAATGAATAGAACGATGGACAAACCGAGAGCGCTGGTAAATGGAAAGAAAGAGTTAATGAATAGAACGATGGACAAACCGAGAAAGCTGGTAAATGGAAAGAAAGAGTTAATGAATAGAACGATGGACAGACCGAGAGCGCTGGTAAATGGAAAGAAAGAGTTAATAAATAGAACGATGGACAAACCGAGAAAGCTGGTAAATGGAAAGAAAGAGTTAATGAATAGAACGATGGACAAACCGAGAGCGCTGGTAAATGGAAAGAAAGAGTTAATGAATAGAACGATGGACAAACCGAGAAAGCTGGTAAATGGAAAGAAAGAGTTAATGAATAGAACGATGGACAGACCGAGAGCGCTGGTAAATGGAAAGAAAGAGTTAATAAATAGAACGATGGACAAACCGAGAAAGCTGGTAAATGGAAAGAAAGATTTAATGAATAGAACGATGGACAAACCGAGAGCGCTGGTAAATGGAAAGAAAGAGTTAATGAATAGAACGATGGACAAACCGAGAAAGCTGGTAAATGGAAAGAAAGAGTTAATGAATAGAACGATGGACAAACCGAGAGCGCTGGTAAATAGAAAGAAAGAGTTAATGAATAGAACGATGGACAAACCGAGAGCGCTGGTAAATGGAAAGAAAGAGTTAATGAATAGAACGATATACAAACCGAGAGCGCTGGTAAATAGAAAGAAAGAGTTAATGAATAGAACGATGGACAAACCGAGAGCGCTGGTAAATAGAAAGAAAGGGTTAATGAATAGAACGATGGACAAACCGAGAGCGCTGGTAAATAGAAAGAAAGAGTTAATGAATAGAACGATGGACAAACCGAGAGCGCTGGTAAATAGAAAGAAAGAGTTAATGAATAGAACGATGGACAGACCGAGAGCGCTGGTAAATGGAAAGAAAGAGTTAATAAATAGAACGATGGACAAACCGAGAAAGCTGGTAAATGGAAAGAAAGAGTTAATGAATAGAACGATGGACAAACCGAGAGCGCTGGTAAATAGAAAGAAAGAGTTAATGAATAGAACGATGGACAAACCGAGAAAGCTGGTAAATGGAAAGAAAGAGTTAATAAATAGAACGATGGACAAACCGAGAGCGCTGGTAAATAGAAAGAAAGAGTTAATAAATAGAACGATGGACAAACCGAGAGCGCTGGCAAATGGAAAGAAAGAGTTAATGAATAGAACAATGGACATACCGAGAGCGCTGGTAAATGGAAAGAAAGAGTTAATGAATAGAACGATGGACAAACCGAGAGCGCTGGTAAATGGAAAGAAAGAGTTAATGAATAGAACGATGGACAGACCGAGAGCGCTGGTAAATGGAAAGAAAGAGTTAATGAATAGAACGATGGACAAACCGAGAAAGCTGGTAAATGGAAAGAAAGAGTTAATGAATAGAACGATGGACAAACCGAGAGCGCTGGTAAATAGAAAGAAAGAGTTAATGAATAGAACGATGGACAAACCGAGAGCGCTGGCAAATGGAAAGAAAGAGTTAATGAATAGAACAATGGACATACCGAGAGCGCTGGTAAATGAAAAGAAAGAGTTAATGAATAGAACGATGGACAAACCGAGAGCGCTGGTAAATGGAAAGAAAGAGTTAATGAATAGAACGATGGACAAACTGAGAACGCTGATAAATGGAAAAGAAAGGGTTAATGAATAAAACGATGGACAGACCGAGAAAAAGAATGAAGATTCTCTTTTCAAAAAGCTTAATTCTCTTAAACCAGAAGATTTACTTAAGAAAAGGCGATATTAACACAAGAAGCCATGTGGCGATCTTTTCACACTTGATTAATGACCTGGTTCTAAAAGTACTAGTTACGAAAACATAGAAATAAGTAGGACGGATAAGTAACCAAAACTCAAAAATAAAGTTACCATGTAGTTGGAGTGCAATGACCCTGACAGGATTAGGAAAAGACAGCCATCTGGTCAATATCTGATTTTGAACAAAGCCGGGATAGGAAATTTTGCGAAAGCAAAATTTGAAATGATAATTCTTTTTAATTAATGACCATAAAGTTAAGCCACGCCAAGCGGTCGAGAGCCATTGGTCGAACAGTAGCCAAGGTGGCAGGCGCAGATGAAATGCCGAGGAAGGTGGAGGAATTGCCAACACTCATTGGAAAGTATTGTGTGAGATGATAATAAGAGATGGATGAGGCTATCGGGGCAGACCGATACCTGTAACTGCTACCCATAGGAAAAGGGGATCTCCTGATTTGGAAATGTAATTAATTTTCAAGAGCCAGCTAACAAATTAGTTCCTGTTGGAAGATAAGGGAATCACTGAGTCCCCTAATCGCGTCATGACCCACGCCGGTTTTAGGTGAATATCAATAAATACAAGGACTCAAAATGGCGAAAAGCAGTTGTTCCAAATGTCTAAATAGAAACGACCTCACGTGACTTTCTGCCTGAAGAGAACCTCCGACATATTTCTTGTGCCAAACTTAACCAACCCAGCCGAAGTGGGTTGTGTCGATAAGTGCGGGTTGTGTCGATAATTGTCTGAATGAAGAACTGGTAAATTCTAACGACAAGATTAACCAAGCCCTGTACAAAAGAACGGACATAAAACTTTTATTTTTCTTCAAGTTATTTTTTTTTTACTTGCGGCTTCATTCTACCTGAACCAACCCAATACGACGATTCCCAACGACGATTCGATCTTTGCCCGCCTTATGATCAAAACTAAAAGGCAAGGTTTGAACGAAGCGATCACGTCATTGATCAGCCGCAGGCGTTGGACATTTGAACGACCCGGATGAACCAGAAGGCGACAATGATATGTTTCAGCCAATCTCTCTCGTTTATATAACTTTGTTTTACGGTAATATTCAATCCAATGGGGATAGTGGGTGCTAGTGCACCTCCACTTCAACCTATGAAACCCCCTATTTCTCCCAGTGGGTCTTTTAGTCCTTCACATGCTTGTTTCGTTGCCTGAGCTCCCAGCTTAGTCGCAATACTTCTGAAATTGTGTTGCTTAGATTTCTGTGTAGACTAAACGTACCTTCATTAAGAGTGCTGAAGGTAACTTTTTCTGGTTTTATGTTATTCACCTGATAGAACCTTAGAGTAATTTCTGAAGACGTGGTTCTATCAGTAGATATATAATATCAGAGCTATTGTACTTCCATTTTGTGAATTGGATCTGGACCGTATAATACTCTCCGGTGGGGCTTCTCTATGTAATGACGAAGTGTACAGTTACTGTTGTACTTCCTCACAACTCAATCCAGTTAGTTGATGCACGCAATATCCGTGCATGTGACTGTTTCACTGCCTCATCTTTACTTGTACATATCTGATATTTAAGCATGACCACAACAAAATAAAACGAAAGAATCAACTCCACAAAGACAAAAGTATACCACAGATTCATTACACAATTGTGAAGGGTCTGCGTTCCCACTTTTCAGAGATGAAACTACATATTCTCGAGATCAAACCTGAACTTTTGTTCATTTTTTTAAAGCTGGTATCGGTCTATCCATCTATCTATCTATTCTAGTATACTACTACTTGCTCCTAATAATGAATCATGAGCTTCGAAATCGCTACGGCCACAGACTCGACGCTTACATAAATGACAGGTTTCCATATGAGAGAAACATCCAAATCGATGACTCTGATTTCCCGTTTCATGTGTTCTTCGCGCGTTCATTTTTCACGGTAACTCCTCCTTCTTCACTGTCTAACGTCCATAGGATGACGGGATTTTCGTCAAAATAGATAAGAAAATTAATACTGAACATTCTCAGCTAACATTCATATTTTTGGCGAATTTAGATTTCTAGAAAGTGAAGACAAGCAGTCCAAGACGAGTCGAAAGCAAATGCCTTGGATCTCATGAGTTCAGGAATATATCTAACGAGATTCCCAACAGAAAAAAAAAACGCCAGTGTCTAGCATCATACCGGACCAGATAAAACTCCAATGGTTGTTCTCATGAATATTAACCATGAGATATCCCCGGTCTTACCAAGAATGTTTTAAATGCTAACTCAAAGAGAAATCTTTTCCAAGTCTATGGAAGGTGTCAAGAGTATGTCCTGTTTTCAAGAATGTCGTTGAACGTCTCAGCATCGGACTCTCAGCCTCTTAATATCATCAGTAAACACTTTGTAGCTGTAATCAAGAAGGTTGTTTAATTAAGACAGCGTCTTGAGGACAAGCACTACGGATTTTGATCATCTCAGTCCACTGCTGACATCATCACTGACATTAGATAATAGACACATCATGAGGACGATCGCATTAGATATATCGAAGGCCTGTGACAATTGTATGAGTCTTCTTAATTATCAGATTCTTCCTAACAGCTAGATTTATGGTAGTTATTAATTCAGGTAATTATTAATGGCCTGTCCTCCGTGACCAACGACATCAATACAGGCGTCCCCCTAACGTTCACTTCTTGATTCAACCTTCTTTCTGCTTTATATTAATGATATGCCTAAGAACATACGCCGATCTTTTGTAGATGTCCATGCAAAGCCTGTCAACAGTTGTCTCTTCGGAACGATCTTTAACAACAGAGTAAGGAAAAAACTGAATGGTAACACATTCAATACCTAAAAATCTAATAGCTATCTATCATCACCGAGCAGACCTTGATTTTTAGTCCATCGCAATATACGGGTGTTCTTTGAGGAAGGACCCATACTATAAGTCCCACAATCCAGACTTCAACTGAAATCTGTAAATACGTTGGAGGCACGGTGGAGTAATGGATAGCGGCTTGGATTGAGGAATCAGTGAGCCGAGTTCGAATTCCAGTCGAATCCATTACATTCACATACGTGCTAATTCCCCCTCTTCTTCTACCCCAGCCATGGACAGGACTGGTTCTATAGCCCTGGATGGCAACTGGTCTACCGCAGAAAGAAATGGTAACCTACTGCGGGAAAAAATGATCGCCTCGGCGTGTTTCACGTATGGCTCATAACTGACTGACTTATATAAGTTTCATTGCTAAAGACACTTGAAAAATATATCGGTTCCCTGTACCACTCCGATAATTGCCTGATTCCTCCTGATATGGTTTACTTTTACAAGCATCAAATCGGGCCGAAAATGGAGTGCTGCTGTCATATTTGGGTTGGAGCTGCTCAGTCTTCACTTCCCGGTCTTGATAAAGTCGAAATACGTCTTCAAGACTTAATTATTTTCCACTCTACAACCCCTTTCCCAGAGACGAAACGTCACAAGCCTCTCGCTATTCTTTTGAACTTGAGAGAGTGTTATAATCTATGAAAAGCGTATGCCCATATGTTTAGTGCATTCTGCACATGAAGTTTATTATTGGTTATGTGCAAAATACATTTTATTCCGTGCACATTTATAATAACAGTAAGAAAAACAATATGTTGAGTTTCGTTGTTGAACAAGATTCTGATGTGTTGTGGAAAAAACCCCAATTCTTTTAATCCATTAATCTAGAAATTATTTGTATTCAACAAAACAGACACAAAACAGCATTTATTGTATCTTCTTGAAAAGAGAAAAAAAAACTACTTTATCCTATTCTAATAGGATAACTCTGATAAATCCCCGTTTTAAATTACAAATTCAAAGCATGCTCCCAACTTGTAGAAGCAATATTTTGTTTTTCTATAAATCCGTTTCATTATTATTATTATTATTATTATTATGTGCCATTTCTTTATCTAAAGCGGCGTGGATACCGGATCTGACAAAAGTCGGATGATGAGAACCAAAATGTTTTCTTCCTATTCTTTAAGATTCGGTCTGATTGTTTCATTGAGTTTAATTTCCTCTGCGGAACTTGCATCTCGGTTGCGAAAGAGCAATTTACAAGTATTGGGAAAACTGACAGAAAAGACTAAAATAAAATTCGACTTATCTTCTGAAAAACCATTCTAATCCCCGAAGACATTTTGATTACAAATTCCAAAGAAATTAGTTTATACGAAGGTGATTAAAGAAGTATTAGTTCAGCTACCATATTCTCTTCCTTGTCATTGAAATGTAACAGCCATTTTATAATTATTACGTTTGTACGTGTTCCTGTATTTATTCATATGATTATTTAAGGATGTGTTTGCCTTCTTGCTTGGGTGAATCAGACTTTGTATGCTGGTGTATTTCATCTTACCGTATATATATATATATATATATATATATATATGTATATATATATATATATATATATATGTGTGTGTGTGTGTGTGTGTGTGTGTTTACATATACATCCTCTTTTCTACTATAATAAAGATAATAATTCACTCGTACTCAGGCTTTTTTTTTATCACGTTCGATATATACCTGTGTATGGCGCAATGGAGTCTACTCATATTATATGTCAATAATTGTTTTATATCTTTTAAGTTTGAGAATTTTTTTTGGTGGGGGGGTAGTTTTGATTTGTCTTATTTGCTTTAAAATTATAGCAAAAGTTTACAGATTTTTAAAAAATGTTCATTACTCTCATCACCAATCTCTTTATTTTTCTTATTCCAATTCTTATTATTCAGTGAAAATGTACTTAAATTCCCCATCATCAAATTATTATTTTGATGGTCATTACGGCTGCGTTATCTTAATGGCTATAATATACTATATATTTATAAATACGGACCTATACACATGTATAGATGTATATCTACACATACATAGGCACAGACATAGATGCTTACGTATATATATATATATATATATATATATATATAATGGTCTCGAAATAATTCGACTGAACTCTCGGAGTGGAAGGGTGATTTTATAAACAGTGGCTGCTGCTGCTAATGCAATGCTCCTGTATTCGAATCTTGCTCTCCTAGCTACTGACGTTTTTCGCATAGTAAAAACGTTTAAATTTGTCTTCTGCTCTGCCGTCAGACAATAGCTTGTGGGTTGAATCTCTGACTGATGACACATCGGTGGGTTTTTGATCCCGGTTTGAAGCAATCGGATGTCTAGCCACACTGGTGAGCTGTGGTACAGCAAAACAGTCTGTCTGTGGATGACTATATATATATATATATATATATATATATATATATATATATATATATATATATATATACATGTGTGTGTGTGTGTGTGTGTAGCTGATTGTGTTCTTTTTCCACGATTGGCCTAAAACCAAAACTAGTTTTACTCGTGGTATATTTTCCATACTTTTCTTTAGACTTCAACATTTTTCAGATTTTTTTCGTTATTCTGAGTTTTTCTGTCCTTCTTTATATGTCTTTTGATTCATTCTCATTCTTACTTTTCTTCAGTTTCATTATTTTGCTTTTTTTCTTCATAATCAAACTTTTTTTTTAAATCCGCTTGCAACAAAATTCAGATTTTGCAGACGATAATGATCTTAAATATTCGCATGTTCACGTTTTTCACTTTTCTTTTCTATTGTTGTTTAGATCTTTTTACATATCATCATGGCGTCTAGGTTAAAGGTACAGGAGATAAGATCGAAAATAGAAGGAAAAGAAAGATGGCTATAAAGAAGAAGAAGAAAGAGGAGGAGGCGGGGGAGGAGGTAGTGGCGGTGGTGTTAGGAAGTGTACAAAAGGAAGAAACGTCAAAATACAGGGAAAATCATCGGAGATTCATCAAAGGAATGGCAAAGATACGCATAGAAAATTTCATTTTAGAGGCTTTATTTTTTGCATCAAGCCTCATTTCTTCTTTCAGACTTCTCTCTCTCTCTCTGTCAGATACACTCTCTCACTTTCTCTTTCTTCTTCTCTCTCTCTCTCTCTGCCTCTCTCTCACTTTTTCTCTCTTTCTGCCTCGCTCTCTTTCTCTCTCTACCTCTCTCTCTCTCTCTTTCACTCTCACTCTATTGCTTCATGACATGGACGATCATGGCCCTGCACATTTTCCTTCTGTTTGTTGCTTTCATCAATACCTCCTCCTTTCTACCCTCTATTTTGTTTCGATGCATGCTATCCATGCATTAAATACCAGATATTAAAACTTTGTGATATAAAATACTGCAATAAATAAGTACAATAAGATTAAGATCTCTTGCCTCCTCGGAAACCCGTCGAATATCGACTTTCAAATCTCTTCTAAATAAAATACAATAAGTAGAATTTTCGCAGCAAACGTAATTGAGATTTCAGCTAATGGCTGAGAGAAAATTATTAAGATAACAATGCATCATTATCAACAACAATAACCTATTGTAAGCATTGTCATGACTGTTGTTTCTCACCAGCCTTCACAGGTGTCCATGTTTCGGTGCCGCCACAGAACATCACTAATATGCCCAGTCTTACTTCCCTGAAATGACTTGTAAAGCTTGTTCTCTCCAACATGACTTGTGAAATAGGAGCTGCTTTTTGCATGATTTTGATGATTAATGAGATAAAACATCTTAAAAGCAAAGATTATTTTAGGAAAGGCATGAACTACAAATTCCCAAAACTTTGCACACATATTCAGTCGTGCGTAACTTTGAATAACTAAGCACACCTCAGTCTCAAACAAGGTTACATGTTACATTCAATTAAAATCGCGGTTTATTAATTAGGAGATTAGCTTGATAAATACATGATTACAGCTGATATAGTTTAGTGATTGATTGATTGGTTTTACGGTTTATCAACCCTTTGTGTGTTATGTAAACAGAAATATTTTTGGACTGTAAGAATAATTATTTTTTTGCATTAGAATTGACAAACCGAGTTCAACTTCCGGTCTAGTCTACTGCATTTCCTTTCGCAAAAAAAAACTCTTGGGAAAAAGCAGGATTCGCATTTCTTCTCCTTCGTCTGCAGCTATGAATTAAATAACATGGTAGATGGAATAAGCTTTGATTGGAAGACCGTCTGAGACAGCTGTAAATCACTTCACTATATTTCCCCAGATTTTTTTTTTTGGGGGGGTAAACCCTAAGTTATTCTACTTTGTAAGAATAATACCTTTTTTAGAGTGAGTTTTGCGTTGATAATTTTTTTGAGAATAGTACTAACTTTTCCAAATAAAAGTCTTACTATTTATCCCATAACTGGAGGGGAGACTTGATGGATTCATACTTATCCTAAGTGTATTTGCGCGTAAGTGAATATATCAAATCCGACAAGAATTCGAACTCGGCTCTCCGATTTTTCATACTCATACGCTATCCATTACAATGCACGCACGTCCATCAGGTGGCATAGATAGTGATACACGCTTAGGCGATCATGTATCTTTCGATACATGACTGACGAGATTGCCATTTCTTTCTGCAGTAGATCAGTTGCCATCCAAGGCTATAGAACCCGGTCTGTTGCCATACAAGACTGAACCTGGCCTATTTACCCATAGCTGGGGGAAGAAGAAGAGGATTGATACATTTCCTAAGGGTATTAGCACGTAAGTGAATGTAATGGATTCGACTGGAATTCGAACTCGGATCTCCGATTCCTCAATCCATTACTCAATCAATTACTCCACCGTGCCTCCGCCATAGATATCTTAATGTTCAAAATATACAGCGGAATGTATGTAAATCTAGTAAAAGTAGATCGATGTTATAAAAGACAAATATACAATGAAAACCGAAAAGTTAAGTTATTGCTTTCTTTTTTACTAAACGCTCAATGATTCAAATTAAATCGATTTACTGGAATTCCACGAAAACAAATGATGCTGTCGGTTTGTTGTGTTTAACATTCCTTATGTCTCTCGCAAGAAAATTTATTTCCCAAGGTCAGAGCTTTAAAAGATTTTGATGTGGTTTCCACTCACAGATATGAAAACTTGTTAAAAAGAATCACACAATAAGATAACTGATTATTATATGGAGAGTGATAGATAGATAGATAGATAGATAGATAGATAGATAGATAGGCAAATAATGAACGGAGATAGATAGATAGATAGATAGATAGATAGATAGGCAAATAATGAACGGAGATAGATAGATAGATAGATAGATAGATAGATAGATAGATAGATAGATAGATAGATAGATAGATAGATAGGTAGGCAAATAATGAACGGAGATAGATAGATAGATAGATAGATAGATAGATAGATAGATAGATAGATAGATAGATAGGCAAATAATGAACGGAGATAGATAGATAGATAGATAGATAGATAGATAGATAGATAGATAGATAGATAGATAGATAGATAGATAGGCAAATAATGAACGGAGATAGATAGATAGATAGATAGATAGATAGATAGATAGATAGATAGATAGATAGATAGATAGATAGATAGATAATGAACGGAGATAGATAGATAGATAGATAGATAGATAGATAGATAGATAGATAGATAGATAGATAGATAGATAGTTAGATAGATAGGCAAATAATGAACGGAGATAGATAGATAGATAGATAGATAGATAGATAGATAGATAGATAGATAGGCAGGCAAATAATGAACGGAGATAGATAGATAGATAGATAGATAGATAGATAGATAGATAGATAGATAGATAGATAGATAGATAGATAGATAGATAGGCAAATAATGAACGGAGATAGATAGATAGATAGATAGATAGATAGATAGATAGATAGATAGATAGATAGATAGATAGATAATGAACGGAGATAGATAGATAGATAGATAGATAGATAGATAGATAGATAGATAGATAGATAGATAGATAGATAGATAGATAGATAGGCAAATAATGAACGGAGATAGATAGATAGATAGATAGATAGATAGATAGATAGATAATGAACGGAGATAGATAGATAGATAGATAGATAGATAGATAGATAGATAGATAGATAGATAGATAGATAGATAGATAGATAGGATAATAATGAACGGAGATAGATAGATAGATAGATAGATAGATAGATAGATAGATAGATAGATAGATAGGCAGGCAAATAATGAACGGAGATAGATAGATAGATAGATAGATAGATAGATAGATAGATAGATAGATAGATAGATAGATAGATAGATAGATAGATAGGCAGGCAAATAATGAACGGAGATAGATAGATAGATAGATAGATAGATAGATAGATAGATAGATAGATAGATAGATAGATAGATAGATAGGCAGGCAAATAATGAACGGAGATAGATAGATAGATAGATAGATAGATAGATAGATAGATAGATATTGATAAATTGGGATAGAATGTAAGTGTTAAGTGTATGGAAGTCTCCATTTTGAAAATAGATTTGTGAAAGACGTCATATTTACGCTAGAAATCAGGCAGGCTCCTTTAAAATTGTATCAATGAAACTTGATATCAAAAACAACAAATCTCTCCTAATCCCTAGACGAAATAAGAATATGTCTCCTACAGACAAGTGTGAAATATTATGTAAAATGCACCAGAAAGGCTTTCAAAGAATATGTGTGCAGATGTTTAACATCGAAAAGTGTCTGCAGTCGAGATGCCAGGACAGGGGCGATTGCATTACAGAACTTTCGTTGGATTTTGTCAAGAATCCTGAGCACAATCAGGAGCACAAGACTAGATATGGTAACAATATTACATTCCCAGACGAATGCCAGATGTATAAATATGTATTATTGATTCTGGTGAGGAATATTGTCTGGCACGACACAGTGGACCAATTTTCTTAGCAGCTGACCTAGAAATTGATTCAGTATAATCATTCAACTTCGTTTTAGTGGAAAACCTTATACCAACAAGGTGCAATGATTTGCTCCCCGGAAGATTAGCATCAGCCATGCTGGTGGAAGAGAAAAATGGTTTTCTATGAAGCTTTAAAATTCTGGATGCTTTTACATTGACCGGGCATTTCTTGCCCCAGTTAACAACTGATTTTATGTCATTTTTGGGATCAGCTGCTAGTTTTACTTTGACGAACCTATCGGGTTTACTATTAAGACAGTAGTAAATAACTGTCATTAATATAAATACCGAGTTAGGAATTGATGACGTCGTGAAGGTCGTTGATGAAGATGAGAAATAATATATATTTAACGATAGAGTCCAAAGAGACACTAGCATTAATTCGAAATGATCTAGAAGTGTGGCCGTTCAATACGATTTTCATTAACCGATTTGTTAAGAAAGATTGAATAAAGTCAAATATTCGACCAGAAATACTATAGCCCTTCAACCTGTAAAGTAGACCAGCTTGCTCTGTCAAACGCATTCAAAATATCTAAAGCAACAATCCGAGCCTCGCCGTTCTTATCTAAATAGATATTTATCTATTGGTAGACAAATTCAATGGCGGTTAGTCTAGAGAAGAGCGAAGCTATATTGTTTATCTGAAGAAAAGTCCGTGTGCAGTGAGATGCTTAACCAATTCAGAGTTGACTAGAACTTTGCTAAACATGAAGTAAAAGACTAACAAAACGATAATTCGAGGGATCAGAAGGTTCACAAGAGTTTCTGAAGACAGGAACTACATCAGAGGATTTCCAAAAAGCCGGAAAGCACGAAGCAGGAAGGCGTTTATGGTAATGTTTGAAGAAAATAGGGATCAGTTCAGGTGCACATTTCCTTAAGATAATTGCAGGGATACATTCAAGTTCGCGTGCTTTGTGGGGATCTAGAAGATGATAGAAGAAATAATGGACGAAGTTATGTGCATATCTCTCTCCGTTATGGGTGAAATCTAGCAAAGATATTCCTGATGTGTCGAGAGTTGAGTTGGAAGAGAATTTACAAGAAAAGCATTCTGCATTATCAGCTGTAGATGACAGTAATTCAAACAGATTAAATAAAAGTGGAATTGAAGATTTACTCTTGTTTAATGTACTCTATATATAATACTTCACAAATGTTTAGTGTTTGATGATTGTATGACCATGAAACTGAGGATAGCGCATAGGAGACTTGCTTCGACCATAAGTTTAAGCGACTTTAATAGTTCTTCTATACTTAGATCTATCAGCGATATTGAGTACTTTTTTAAAGAGTTGCATTTACTAGAATATTTCTTCGTTTTTTTTTTGTTTTTTTTTAATATTTTTATCATTTCACCCCAAACCAGGGAATAAGGCCACTAAGACGCAAGGGTGCTACTGGATGTGAGAGAAAACGAGGAAGAAAATATTAAGGCGAGAGAACAAGAAAAAGAAGAAGAAATAAGAAGACAGACGATAACGATTGAAATTGTATTTAAATTTTTGAAGATCATATTGTAATGGGAAGTAAGAAGTTAGAAGATAGTTCCACAAGCGAGAAGTCCGAGTGAAGAAACTGCTATCATAGAACTTACGGTTGCGTCAAGCCATTTCAAATGTAAAATGATGAGACTTTGCCGCCAATCTAGTACTCCGCTTATATTCATAGAGTCCAGTTAGCATTGTACTTACTGTTATATTAGCCATTTCAATTCTAAAACGATGATAGCTTGCCGCCAATTTAGTTCTACGCTTAAATTTATAAGGTCTAGGCATTAGAGAGGAACGTTCATCAGAACAAATGCCATGAAAGTATTAATAGAAAAGGCAGCGGGAAGCTACATTACGACGATGTAAAAATGTAGATTTTTCTTTGTATTTTATCAAGAACCTCTAAATACATAGCAGGCTGATGTGGCAGCAATATTCAATGCATGGATGGCCAAATAGTAGTGTGTTCGATAGATTCTGGCGAGAAAAGTTGTCTAGCACGACGCAATGAACCAACTTTCCTAGCAGCAGACTTAGCAGTCAATTCAATATAATTTTTTCACTGCATGTTACACACACACACACACACACACACATATATATATATAATGGATTGTCAACCGTTTATATTTAAAAGCATAATGAAAAATTACGATAATAGATAACAACGGACAGCTTTCTATAAATACTTGTACCCCTAAACAGTTTTGTACTACTTGCACTCCTGAAGATGATCTTGGAAGAAGATCGAAAGTACTTGGGAAATGAAAATAAAAGAAATTTAAACAGCTATAGCACATTTCTCTCATCTTTTAATATCAATACACGGGAGGTTATTCGTGAGTAAGAACGGATTTTGTTAAAAATTATCAGACATAATGTCTGTAATTTTATTCAATCAGACATGCCTAAAAGAGAATTTGCTACCTAAATACATGCATATATATATATATATATATATATATATATATATATATATATATATATATGTATGTATGTATGTATGTATGAAGATTATTCTGAGCTGGATTAATTACTATGTATGATTATTCTAAATCGCCAAACATTTTGTCACTGTATATCCTTGCTTGATCCAGCTAATGCACGTGAGGAGCGGCTAAGTGTCAATAAGCAGACATAGCTCTTGATTATCCGTATACTTGGATGAGTATCGCTGCGGAACTGAGTGAGTAGCGGCGCTATATCAAGTCTAGGCTGTGTCTTCTTCGTCACTGAGGCCCGTGGTACAGTTGTTATGACGTTTGCGATGTATCGAAATGGGTTCGATTCTCGGTAGTGGATGCGCACCGCTGATGAGTCCCAAATAGGATAAATGCATTCTGTTGAAGATTATTCTGAGCTCGATGAATTACTGTATATGATTATTCTAAATCCCCCATAATTTCTTCACTATATATATATATATATATATATATATATATATATATATATATATATATATATATATATATTTCAAAACTAACGTGCAGAAAAATATTGTTAACAGAAATATATGGAATTGTACAGATAAAAGCAGATGTCCATTAGATGAAGTTTGCAAAAATGAAGCAGTAATTTACAAAGAAGAGGTAATTGATACAAATGATCAGAAAAAATATACTTAGGGTGTACTGAGGATAACTTTAAAAAGAGGTGGTACAACGATAAGTCATCATTTAAACTAGAAAGCTTCACTAAAAAAGCCAACCATGTGTGAAAATTAAAGGAGAAAAATAAAAAGGAACCGATTGTAAACAAGAAAATTAAAAAAAAGTTAAACCTTACAACAATCATAGCAATATCTGCAACCTTTGTCAACAAGAGAAATTAGCTATAATAACTTTTCCAGGGCAAAAAATCCTTTGAAACCTGATATCGGAAATTATGTCCCGTTGTATGCATGCTAAAATGTCCCTTTTTAGTTCATTTGAAGTGAGATAAAAAGAACGTATGTATATTTATTTCACTTAATCCCCCCCGCCACCAATATATTTCCAATACACCGGATTTTCCCCTCCTCCTCCTTATTCTCCTCACTTTCTACCACACTTCGCTTCGTGAGTTTATTCATTTTTTTTAAATATAGCGTTCATAAATTTTCATTTTTTTTTTTAAATACATCGTTAGAAAATCAATTGACCGAAATCGCTTGAAGATACTGAAAAGTTGAAACCAAGATAATGGAATCGGTTGATTTGCTAATTTTGTATGCTTAAAATTTCTACATGTATGTGTATTGAGCCCCTTTTTAATACTACTGTTTTCTGGTCTAATTCAACTCTGAGCATTAACTGATATAGATAGATAGATAGATAGATAGATAGATAGATAGATAGATAGATAGATAGATAGATAGATAGATAATGAATAAACTGAGATAGATAGATAGATAGATAGATAGATAGATAGATAGATAGATAGATAGATAGATAGATAGATAGATAGATAGATAAGGAATAAACTGAGATAGATAGATAGATAGATAGATAGATAGATAGATAGATAGATAAGGAATAAACTGAGATAGATAGATAGATAGATAGATAGATAGATAGATAATGAATAAACTGAGATAGATAGATAGATAATGAATAAACTGAGATAGATAGATAGATAGATAATGAATAAACTGAGATAGATAGATAGATAGATAGATAATGAATAAACTGAGATAGATAGATAGATAGATAGATAGATAGATAGATAGATAGATAATGAATAAACTGAGATAGATAGATAGATAGATAGATAGATAATGAATAAACTGAGATAGATAGATAGATAGATAATGAATAAACTGAGATAGATAGATAGATAGATAGATAGATAGATAGATAGATAGATAATGAATAAACTGAGATAGATAGATAGATAGATAGATAGATAGATAGATAGATAGATAGATAGATAGATAGATAGATAATGAATAAACTGAGATAGATAGATAGATAGATAGATAGATAGATAGATAGATAGATAGATATGGAATAAACTGAGATAGATAGATATATATATAGATAGATAGATAGATAGATAGATAGATAGATATGGAATAAACTGAGATAGATAGATATATAGATAGATAGATAGATAGATAGATAGATAGATAGATAGATAGATAGATATTAACTGCGGAGCTATAAGTTGGTGAATACATTTATAAGTTTCTATAATCTTGCAAGTATAAAGCGTTATGGGTACCAGTGCTGGTATAAGTGCTGAATCTTTAATATTAATACCTGTCAATTGATCTGTCTCAACTTATCTATCTGTCTGTATGTTGCCATCTTGTATATCATCCCCTCGTTATCATTTTCATTTCGTCTTCTTTTTCCTCTCTTTCTCACTTTCTTTTCCACTCATTTCTTCCTTACTTTTTTCTCTCTTCCTTTCTTTTTCACTCCCTTTCTTTCTCACTCTATTTGTTCTCTTTTAATCTTTCTCATTTTCTTCTTTCAATAAATCTCGTAACTGATTTCTCTTACTTTGTCAAGTACTTCCTTTCGACTGTTTTTTTTTTTTTTTTCAATATCACAAATATTTTGTTGTATCTTTCGTCATCCATTTTGCCTAATCTAGCCGGACATATTTGATTGCTTCAAGATAAAAAAAAATCTATCTTCTAACAATACCTTGTCATTATAAGAGCCAACATCGACAAAGAAAAAATGACCACCCAACTTTCATCATCAAATATGTAACGGATAATAAACACGATTCAATAACACAACTTGTATGACCCATGGAGAGAAATGAATACAGGGGGGGGGAAATAATATTTAGAATATATAAGGAAGAGGAAAGAGAGGTTGATGAATTGTTTAGAAGGAAAGAAAAGTGTAGAAAGAGGGAAAGAGTAGAAACGAATCAGAAAAAAGATAAAGACAAAAAAGAAGAGAAAATGAAATGAGAGAGAGAAAGGGAGAAAAAAAGAATAAAGTGTAAGAGAAAAGAGTATATTAAAGAAAGAAAGAAAGAAAGAAAGAAAGAAAGAAAGAAAGAAAGAAAGAAAGAAAAATTAAAACACGTTGATAATGAAGGAGTAAAAGGATAAAAAAGACAAAAAAGAGAAAAAGCAAAAGAAAAATGACGAAGACTTCTGCAGATGTAACATTGATGAAAGAGGAAAATTAAAAAGTATAAGACACACAAAAAAAAGAAAAAAGAAAATAGCAAAAGAAAAGACTAACAAAAGAAAGAAAGAAAAAATAAATAAATAAAAAAAAGAACAAAAAAATGATGATGAAGAAGAACAAGAGAAAAAAGACAGACTTCCGTTGAAGACGCGGCAAAGTACAAAATGGGAGAGGAGAAAATAAAACGTATAAGGCATGCACAGAAAGAAAGAAAGAAAGAAAGAAAGAAAGAAGACAGGTGTAGAAAGAAAGAAAGAAAGAAAGAAAGAAAGAACGAAAGAAAGAAAGAAAGAATATTAATGAAGTGCGATTAAAAAGAAAGAAATAGAAAACAAAAGACAATAAGAAAGAACTTAAAAAATTGAAGAAAAACGGGAAGAGAAAGAGAATCAGAAATCTGATGAAAAGAAAAAAATAGTGGTTTGGGATTGGCATAAAAAGCAAGAGAATGAAGATTAAAAAAAGTAGTAGAAAGAAATATAAAAAGAAATAAAAGAAAAGAAAACGAATAAACGATAACAAAAATAGAGAAACAATTTGAAGGGAAAAAATTGTAAATGAAAGAATAAAAATGATAATCGCCGTATTTTCTCTCGTCACACATTCATGATTGTATTTTGTTTTCTACTATTTTTCAATGTTTGTTTCTTTTTTCTTTTTTCTTTTTTTTTTTTTTTTGTTTTGTTCAGTCAGCACACAAAAGCAATTAACTGGTGGTCGATGTTTTTAAAAAGAAGACAAAAAAACGTTCATCACTTTCAAGAGGGTGATGATTCCAAAGATGAATTTCCATCAACCTCGCTTTATTTTTCCAAGACTTGCCAAAAGGTACACGAGCAGAAAGAAAACAGTGTGAAAACAAAACCAATAAACAAACATGCACACACACACACACACACACACACACACACACACACACACACACACACACACACACACACATATATATATATATATATATATATATATATATATAAAAGATATGCGTGATAAATGATGGCAAAAATGTAAAACTTTTATCGCCGACTTGAGAAATGTTTTCAGTAGGCAAAAAAAAAGAACTTTTCGACCAAATGTCGCCACTGTAGAATAAAACGAAATCGCGTCGTGGTTATACATTAGGTTGGTGCAAAAATAATGACGTAATAATGTCGTTTTTTGACGTATTTTTTAACGTCAAAAAAGACATTTTTACGTCATTATTTTTGCACCAACCTAATACACACCATAGTTTAGTTTAGGCCATAAGTAATGGGTCGCGAATGAGGATTGAACTCGCTACACATTAATAATGCTCAACCAGACAAACCCATCATGCATTACCACATACTCAGTCCCGCTGTTGCTTGTTTTGTTTAGTTTGACGCAAGGCCACATGCATTGGGCCCCATGTGATCATCGCACTTGCTATTCACTAACAGTGGTTAACCAGACAAACTCATTAACGATTAATCTAGCCAGAGGGTCCCTTAGTATGTAAGACACATTATTATTGTCGGTATAATTAATCCGCTTTCTACGTGAACAAGATGAAGAGCATGAGCAGTTTTGCGTGGTTGTGAGTGACGATAAAAATTACTCCCCCCTCGAAAAGCATCTTCTCTCTGAAGTTTTAGGATAAGAAATTATTAGTACTTACATCCTGCCTAATATCTTCAAATTTGCTTTTATTATCACAACGTTTTGACCGTTGTATCTCCGACCTTCTTGGCAGAATTTCAAAACTGAAACCTTTATTTAATCTACGAGGGTATCGTGTTCTCCTTTTAGTACTGCTCAGTTACTGTTAGTCCTGTTTCCACTGAATCTGAATCCGTACTAACCGAATCTTGATTGGCTTGTTTTTTTACGGCTTATCAACCTTTTCCAGATTATTTAAAGCCAGGAAATATTTTTTAGATTGTACAAATGTTTTGGAGATAATAATCATGTACTGATACCAGTTCGTTTAATTAACCCATAGTCAGCGTGGAGGAGAGGTGGATTCATCCCTTTCTCAATGGCATTTAGGCGTAAATGCATATAACGAACCCAACTGGAATTGGAGCTCGACTCTGCGATTTCCAATTCCAACCCGTTATTTATTAGACAAACCGCACATCGAAGCTTATATATAAAATCTGTTCGAAAGTGGATTACAATGGCAAAATATGTTTTCCAAAAGCTAATCGAATTATTAAGAAACAGGAAAATTTTGACAGACGCAAAGATAAGTATACTCAACTGTTATGCAATATCAATCCTCGTCTTTGGCAGTGAATGCTGACCAATTTCTTCATAGAGACTTGACGCAACAATAATGTTCTTCAGAAAGATGTTGAGAATACCATGCACGGAACATGCGAACAACCAGGAAATTTTAAGGACAATGGAAATAAGAACCTTTTAATAGACAGATGAAAGTTCTGGGACAAATAAGGGGAGAAAGAAGGTTTGGAGATGTTAAGATTCATAGGGCGTATCGAAGGAAAAGATAAAAGGTGCGAACAACAAGCAACCTACCAAAGGAACTTGTGTAAACCGGTGGCAGTCATGAACTGAATTGTATAGTAAGACAAGCATTGCTTAGAGCTAAAAAGTCGTGATGAGTCATTATTGCCAACGTTCTGAACGGACATCGTACTTAAAAGAAGATTCTAAAAAGAGATGGAAATTGATCCATTTAGAATAGCAGTGGGAAAAGTTGATATTTGGTCATTGATAAAAGAAATGTTTGAGGTATTTTTATTCTGAATTCATTGTTTTTACAGCCACCACTAATGTTAAAATAACAGGAAACTAATTCTGCTTGTAGGAACATCGGTCAAAATTATTGAAGATTTTGTGGTTTAAAAAGCGTCGATGTGAAATGCAAAATCAACCATCACCTATTATTGTAATTCTTGACTGCCGAAAGAACAATTCTGATTCAGATCGGAATTAATTTGTATCAACAAAGCAATACGCCAGTAAGGAATAAAAAAAAGTTAATTCTCTTGGTCTCAAAAGCAATATGCAGACATTCTCTTGATAGTGAACAGAAAAGAATAAACAACGATTCGTATTTATCGACCAATTTGCTAATATACTGAGAGGACGTCTAAGCAAATTAAAATAACAGCAACAAAAATAACGATAAACAGAGAGAATATAGAAAAGCAGCTGACGCCATTTTTACCATAAAAAAGAAGAAAGACAAAATAATATATCATGGTTTAAATTATAAAATCTAAAAAAGAAAAGAATGAAAAATCAAATTCCCCAAGGGCCTATCGCTCAGTGGATAAAAGCGTTGGTTGAATTAATCCAAACGTGACTTGACCCAAAGAGTTATGAGTTCAATACCAGGCCACGGCAGATTTAGTTAAATAATCCAAACTTGACATCACCCAAAGAGTTGCGAATTTTACACGCGCACACAAATATCTATAAGTAAAGGTGGATAAAAATGCAAAATGAATGGTAAATATATAAGATACTTTGGTAGATCTTCTATTATCACAATGTGGGATATTTAATGACAAAAGTAATGAAAACATGAACAAAAAGAAACTGAAACTAATTGAAATCTATTAGACTACATACACAAAAAATACATTTTAAAAAAATTTAAAATTACAATTCACAGCGTCCCTTTTCCTTCATGTGCATGCGTCGTCGCATCAACATAAACATCATTTTAGTCCGATGAAGTTTTAAAAGCTGAAACGGGTTGCACGAAAACTGTTTCCAATCCTATAATTCTTCTTAATATATAAAAATTTATATGTCATTTTCCTATATATATATATATATATATATATATATATATATATATATATATATATATATATATATATATATATATATATATGCGTATTATGATTAATGACAGATTCAAACCCACCGAAATAAGAAAAATCCTAATCAAAAATACCAAATTCCTCTGCAAATACAATTGCAAAAACCGCTTACAAATTCTTGACCCTATCACAATTAAAAACCCTAAACCCAACATAAATAAAATAGGATTTAATACTAGTAAAAATATTTAATGACTAATCCTCCAAATAACAAATACCAATCTCCTTCAAATTGCTAATGAATTAATCCGACAACACTGGCACAATACCCAAAAATATTATCTATAAAGAGTAAAAATAAAAAGCAACCTACTTCAAACCGAAACATGCAGCCATGATGACGGATGACAACAACTGAAAGCGCTTGAAAAAAAACAAGGGCTAGGGTCTTTTTTTCAACAACTTCGGCTTCCAAATATAAAGAAATTTACGAGAAAGCAAGAAAAAACTTAGAGAAAGAATATTAAACTGAAAACTCCCGTAGTCTTTAATAACACATGCCTCAATTATATATATATATATATATATATATATATATATATATATATATATATATATATATATATATATATATATATATATATATATATATATATATATATATATATATATATATATATATATATATATCCTCCCTTACTCTTAAGTATCTTAATAAAAATAGATTTAAAATTATTTCTATCTTGCCATTCCCTCACTAATTTCGAGCATTTCTTTCATACTCCTCCTCCCCCTCTCTCTATCATTTTGCACCAACGTAAAACTAGCCCTCAAAAGTATAAAAATAATACGTAAATTTAAAAAAAAATACCTTGGGAAATAAAATATAATCAATGGACCCTTAAGGTTGTCTGTTTTCTAATTAAATTAATATATATATATATATATGTATATATATATATATATATATATATATATATATATATATATATATATATATATATATATATATAGAGAGAGAGAGAGAGAGAGAGATAGATCAGTATTCTACTTAAAAGCTGTACCTGTTAATTTTTTATCTTTTTATATTTGTTTTGAGCATTTTTAATACTACTGTTTCCTGGTCTAATACAACTCTGACCATAACTTTATTATTATTATTATTATTATTATTATTATTATTATTATTATTATTATTATTTTCTTTGATTTCTGGCGTTTACACATTTCTTTCCGGGTCCCGCCTAGGGACCTAAGGTTAGAAATGGCATCATGACACTTTCCACTGACAAAAAAAATTACATAGATTATTATTATTATTATTATTATTATTATTATTATTATTATTATATAAAGAGAGAGAGAGAGAGAGAGAGAGAGAGAGAGAGAAAGACAGTAATGATCCGGAAGTAATGCTTCCTAATTTATGTTGACACATATTGGTACAATGGCGTCAGAAGAAGTTGAATCTCGCTGCCAATATCACGGACATTTTTGTTGTTATTTCTACAGGGGTGAGGGACATAACCTCGTTACAGCATCTGAGCGGCAGTGTGGCATAATCTTGTCTGACCTAAATTACTTACAATGCGGAGATGCGTCAATCAGTTTCTCCAAACGAAAAGAATATAACTACTGGCGTTTGGTGAACGGTTACAGAGACCAAACATTAGTGGAGCACGGGCAGTCGGTGAAACATTTCATCAATGGCGACTGCGATTTGTTCGACCAGCCACATTCTGCCAGCCCCATGAAATGCATATTCAGTGGCGGTGCCTATGTGAATAACATAGTATTTTCTACCTGAAGTCTTAATCTATTGAACAGTGTTATTGTGTTCCCTGTATCTATTGTAGTCTCAATGAAGACATTGTTTTCGGGCGTCCCTTGTATATGTAGGAAGACAACAGTTATTTTCCCTTGGGTTGAACGCATGGGACTTCAGTCCCTTTAGATATGAGAACTCTTCTTCCGTTTTTTTCTTAGCTTCCGTTTGAGGAATGGTTCATATATTCCTAACCGAAAAATGGACATGTAAACAGCCTAACGTGGAGAAAAAAAAAAAGTAATCTTGATTCAGCTAGCTACGGATGATCAAAGTCCATAAGGCTGGTATGATATTTCTTTGTTGGTTGTTCTGTTAAACATTATCGTCCTTTGGACAATATGAACAATCATTTGTCTTGGGACATGTGTAAATCTTGGGACATGTGTAAATCTTGGGACATGTGTAAATCTTAGGACATGTGTAAATCTAAATATGTGTATGTAAGCTGTTTACTTTATTAAATGTTTTGTTTGTTACGGGAGTATATCTCGTTTTCTATATTTACGTTCAGTGTTAGTGTATCAATGTCTACACTAATGATAATATTAGTACTCGAAGTACAGGAAAGCATTATTCTTCCTAGCACTAAATAGCCGGTAAATTATGGCTGGCTTATAAAAGATACACACAGTATAGCCGGTAAATTATGGCTGGCTTATAAATGATATATATATATATATATATGTATATGTGTGTGTGTGTGTGTGTGTGTGTGTGTGTGTGTGTGTGTGTGTGTGTGTGTGTGTGAAAATATATTGGAAAGAACTCGTTAGGTAAATAATCTGAAGCTCTTAAGTATTTTTGTTTTTATTTTTTTTAAAACAGCGCTCGATACAAAAGTAGAGCCTAAATAAAATTATTTATTTAAAAATATGATTCCTCCGCTACATAAGAGTTCTCATGTTTCAAAAACAAGAGCTGTAAACTTCAATATAATTAAACTGAATATATATATATATATATATATATATGACAAAAATTATTAGGGGATTTGAGATAATCATAATTAAGTAATTCATCGAGTCTAGAAGAGAAACCTCAACAGAGTGGAGAAAGCACAGGACGGGCGTTTCTTCCTATATTTGGGACGCATCGACTACCGAGAATTGAAACCCGGCCAGTTACAATATCAGGCAAGCGTCTTACCAACTGTATCAACGGGCCTCAGTGAGGTAACGAATTAGACTCAATATAGCGCCGCTCGATCACATATTCCATGGTGGAACTCATCTGAGATTCCCTTACCCATAGGACTGCGCCCCCACGAGCCACGATTATTATCCCCAAGCCGCTCTATTCAGAACATTAGAATCCGGTTCAAGCAAGGATATATATATATATATATATATATATATATATATATATATATATATACCACATGTAATACCCGGATGCACATAAATGCACACAAGGAGATATGTACAAAGGGCATGATGAAATGTTTACGGTCTAGTCAACTTTGCAAAATGTGACCAATTGACTAAAGATCGGATCTGCCGAATAGATAATTTTTCAGCACCCTCACATACAAATTTCGTTTCCGACTTTCTCATTCTTTCTTTCCAGCTTTTTCTTTTCTCCTTGTATGTCTATTTTCCGTACACATACTCACACATGCACATTGACTCGTGCATATAAACAATAGACAAAAGTTCCCAGTCACAAAAGGTTGATAAAAGTGGCTTGTTTACAAAGAAGCGACAAGCATTGTCGCAATATCGTGACTCCTGCTGTTATTCTGCGACCGTTGGACTTATCCGCCATGTTGCCCCGAGCTCCTGTAGCGAAGAGTGACTGTGGCAGGTTGTGAAGATGGTCAAAGAACTGGACATAGAAAGGTCAAGCGACGCTGACCTTTTGTGGCGTATGACAGGCGGGCCACTTTATAAACGGACACAGCCATTTTTACCCTCTGCTCCTGCGGTCAATGATCGGACCACGCCTCTCCAAGTAGCGACATGTCCCGCCAAGCTTCGCAGAGAAGCCAGATCAAGCGGCATTGTTTAGAATTCAAATTTCTTTTAGGTTTATTGTAAATTTTGCTCATTTTCATTGAGTCAGAACATTATTCTGTATAAAATCAAAACTGGGGTGGGGGTCGGAGCTCAGAAGAAAGAAACAATGTTACATCAAAAAGAAAATGCTCCTATGTATAAGCGTATTATTTTTACCTCGATATTATTTGCCTTATACACAATCACGCACATTATATATGGGTTTGTAAACAGTGACTATTATAGCTTATATATAGCGAGACTCTTCGCATAGCGAATCGAGTCACTGTCAGTCACTGGGCGTGTTTATAAATAAATACGCTAAAAATCCACGGATGTCTAACCACACTGATGAGCTGTGAAACAGCGAAACAGTCTGTCTGTGGATGATGTTATATATATATATATATATATATATATATATATATATATATATATATTAGGTTGGTGCAAAAATAATGACGTGATAATGTCGTTTTTTGACGTTAAAAATACGTCAAAAAACGACATTATTACGTAATTATTTTTGCACCAACCTAATATTACTTCAAACGTTATTATAGAAACTGACGGACCATTTTTATTTTGAAACGGTGTGTATTACGTCTATCGGCGCATTCAACGTATGCCGACTATAATAAAGTTTGAAGTAATAAAAATGTCGGACTCAATATAAATCTACTAATTCTTTATATATATATATATATATATATATATATATATATATATATATATATGAAGGAATATACTCTTAAGATGTGCTATATTTATGGGATAAAGTGCTCAACATCCGAGATAGAGCGTGTGTAAATATAAAAGTGAACATTGAAGTCAACACTTAGATGCGACAGGCTGTTTCATGCTAGACGCAATCGTCAGGCCACCTGATTATAGCTGACGATTGCGTCTAGCATGAAACAGCCTGTCGCCTCTAAGTGTTGACTTCAATGTTCACTTTTATATATATATATATTTATATATATATATATATATATATATATATATATATAATAGATTTAAGATTTAATAAACAGCAGATATTTTTATATATTAAAAATATTCAAATAATATTAAGAAATAGAGAGTTAATAATATTATATGTAAAGATTATTTAACTTTTAAATATCAGTTTTCTCCAGACACAGAACAAATTGAAAAAATTGAAATATCTTTTAAAACGAGAACTCCCTGAAGCAGGAAATTTTACCAAGAAATTCGAAGTCGGAATAAAATTGATATTTAAAAGTTAAGTAATCTTATCGTATATTAGGACTTTGAATAAGTTCTCGCTGTTTTCAACAGATGGCTTTTTCAGAACTGCGTGCGTGTAGTTTCAAATGGTAACGTGAAGTACTATAAGCAAGCTTGAAATTCAGTGTATGTCATTTCGAAGTGTAAACAACGTTTTTTTTTTCATCTCGGATTTCGTACCAAAGAATGTGTATTTGCGGGAAACTGAACTGTACTACTTTATTCATAAGATATGAAGCACACAGAATTCTTATTGAAACTTACGGCGACCACGCTCTGTCAGAATCAATAGGCAAAGATTAGTTTAAACGCTTCAAAAATAATGATTTTGATGCTGAGGGTAAAGAACGCTCTGGCGTACTGAGAAAGGTTGTAGACGAAGAATTGGAAGCATTACTTCATGAAGACTCATGTCAGGCGCAAGCCGAACTTGCAGAATCATTAAGAATTGATCATACAACAGTTTAGAAGCGTTTGAAAGCATTAGGAATGATTCAAAAGCAAAAGAACATTGGATGACGTAGGAGTTGAAGCCGAGAGACGTCGAACGGCGTCTTGTCACGTCTAAACAGCTTCTTCAACAGCAGAAAAGGAAAGGTTTTTGCATCGTATTATGACCGGCGATGAAAAGTGGATACACTACGATAACCCTAAGAATAGAAGATAGTGAGGTAAGCCCGGCCATGCATCAACATCGACGGCAAAGGCATGCTTCGAAGCTTCTGCTCTGCATTTAGTGGGATCAGCTAGGTGTAGTTTATTATGAGCGGCTCAAACCGACCGAAACCATCACGGGAGATCACTATCGGCTACAATTGATGCGTTTCAGCCGAGCATTGAAGAAAAAACGCCCGCTATTCGAGCAGAGACACGACAACGCTCGGTCACATGTTACAAAATGGATTAAAACCTTGGAAACGCTTAAATTGGACGTCCTATCCTATCCACTATATTGTTCCGATCGATGTCATATGGTCTGGCTGAGCTGCACTTTCATTCTTATGAAGATGCCAAAAAATGGGTCGACTTATGTTTAACCTCAAATGGCATGTCGTTTTTCCGACGTGGAATTCAAATGCTACCAGAAAGAGGGGAAAAGGTAGTGGCTAGCGATGGGCAATACTTTCATCGACATGTTTCTTACTAATGTTTGTAAATAAAACATTACTTTTCATTAAAAAACAGCGAGAACCTATTTAGGGTCCTAATATATATATATATATATATATATATATATATATATATGTGTGTGTGTGTGTGTGTGTGTGTGTGTGTGTGTGTGTAATTCAATTAGAAAACAGACACCCTTAAGGGTCCATTGATTATATTTTATTTCCCCAGTTAGGTGGTTTTTCCTGGTTCATCTGATCACATTTCCAAGGGTAAAATTTAAAACCATTATTTTACCCTTGGAAATGTGATCTGATGAAGCAGAAAAAAACCACCTTCCTCGGGAAATAAAATATAATCAAGGGACCCTTAAGGTTGTCTGTTTTCTAATTAAATTAAATTAATAGTTTTTTTCTGGCCTGACATTGAGCTCTCTGGATTACATCCTTCTTGGGATTATCCATACAGATTAAAAAAAGTTCATTACCTTATTACTCGACTCTCCCGTCGAATTCGACGTATCAGGGTCAAGCAGATCGGTTCCTAGGAAACCGACAGCCGGACAACAGCCCATGAAATTTGATTATAGTGGCGAAGGTTTTGTGCAGAACCATCCACACTTTTTGCCTTATTATATATATATATATATATATATATATATATATATATATATAATAGATTGGTGCAAAAATAATGACGTAATAATGTCGTTTTTTAACGTTAAAAAATACGCCAAAAACGACAGTATTACGTCATTATTTTTGCACCACCCTTATATATATATATATATATATATATATATATATATATATATATATATATATATATATGAGAAAGGTAAAGTTTTGTTTTTATCAGTTTCGTATGAAAGTTCTATTTTGTGCTCGACTTTGTTTAGGTTATCTACATGAACATGTAAGTTAGTATAACAGGGATATATTAATTGAGTAGCATCAATATATTGGAAATAGGTTGATTGTTTAGATAAAATGTTTTATACAGAGCCAGACTCGAGAAATTTCAAGAAATATATATATATATATATTAATCATTTCACCCCAAACAGATTAATAATGCCACTAAGACACAAGTTATTGAGAACGAAAGAAAACTTTAGGACAAAAAACCAGAAATCCAGTCCTAAACAGGAAGCAAGATATAACCCTCTCATTTGAAACAAGTAGGAATTAAAACCAAGAGAATTATAAAATAAAAGACAAATAGGAGAACGCTTAAGAATTCAACATATATCGTATTTTATTTTGGCTTCTACAAAAATATTTCGGAAAATCCTTCTGAAAGAGAATGTTTAGGATTCTGAATTCTGTGTTGTTTTTTTGTTTTTTTCAATGGTGAGGTGGATTCTATTTATTATTGCAAAATACAATAATTGTGACCCCTGGCCTTAAAGTGGGGGTTGGGGTTGAGGTTGGTCATCCTTACTTATCCTATACCTAGCTAACCCGATTCACGACCCATTCGTTCAATACAAATAACCCATTCACCAAAAGAATTCATCCTTCACCTTTTACTCCGACATATACCACAATACCACATTCACAAAGGGACCCTAAAAATAAACCCCATGTTATAAAATCTCTTATGTACAAAGGTTCATAAAATATATTTACATATACATATACATATATATATATATATATATATATATATATATATATATATATATATATATATATATATATATATATATATATATGTGTGTGTGTGTGTGTGTGTGTATATATATAAATCTGACGATGATGTGATATATGTGAAATGATGGTGAGGGTTCTGAATCCCGATACAAAAATTATAAATAAAACAGAAAGTAACAGAAAATAATTAATGTTAGTAGGGCCCGTCCACCCCACAAAAATCAGAGTTGCCGCTGTATTCTGTCATCAGACAGAATCAAGAGGCTAACACCCTAACGGAATGGAGGAGGTGAAAAATAAATGTAGGGCGTGGGGAAGTCAAAGACTGAACCAGTCGAGATAAAATTTAAAAAAAAAAAAAGGGCGGCCGAAAACAAACTGGGGAGGTTGGGAATCTCAACTTGGCTGATAACCAAAGTAAAGCGCCGGGAACGGGCCAGGAACGACACTCACTCACATTAACTAGGTACACAAATGTGGGGATCTATCAATGGTGAGGTAGATCACATATTTTTTTTCTCCATTTTTGTCTTAGTTTCGTACTGTCTGTGTTTGATTCTTGTCGATTTTGTGGTGGGAATAAATAAAAAAAAAAAAAGTGTGTTTTTATGAGATTTCAAGTTAGTCTTGCTTGCGGGTGTCGATAATGAGTTAAACGGGGATTAAATGTATGCTATTATTTATTAATATATTTCCTGATTTTATCACCTCCCTATGTATATATATATATATATATATATATATATATATATATATATATATATATATATATATATATAGAGAGAGAGAGAGAGAGAGAGAGGGAGAAGAATTTGTAACAAGTACATTCAAGATTGTCGGTGTTGCCGATGGGTCTATGTCATAAAGAATAGTTTTAATGATGAAAATGTTCAAGTTATCAGGAAAATGAAAAACAAAAATAGTGCGACAAAAACAGATGTAATTTTATTTTCAATTCAATTGAAACACTTTTTAAATTCAATCAATTTCGCTCAAACATGTAATCAGAATAAATGTTGATATAACCTCATGTTTTCAAATTAAGAATGGCGACAAAAAGATACAAATGTTCTCTTAAATTAACATATATATACATATACACACACATATATGATCGACGCTCCCGTCGAGATTCGACGTATGAGGGTCAAGCAGATCAGTTTCCAGGAAACCGACAGCCCGACACCGGCACATGAGATTTGATTATAGTGGTGAAGGCCTCATGCAGGACCATCCACACTTTTTGGAGGGACGAATACAGAGACCTGGTGCACCAAATGCCACAAGGTTCCCAAACGACCCTCCGCAGGTTTTGAATTCAGAGTTGTCTTTCTCCTCGACCAATTGCCATCCAAGGCTATAGAACCCAGTCTGTCCTGTTATTTTACCCATAGCTGGAGGGAGAAGAGGATTCATACCTTTCCCAAGGGTATTAGCACGTAAGTTTACCCATAGCTGGAGGGAGAAGAGGATTCATACCTTTCCCAAGGGTATTAGCACGTAAGTGAATGTAATGGATTCGACTGGAATTCGAACTCGGCTCTCCGATTCCTCAATCCAAACCGATATCGTGCCTATATATGTATAGATTAAGGGGATTTGATTCTTTATAATTAAAACATCGAGTCTAGAAGAATCCTCAACAGAATGCAGAAAGCACTGGACGGCCGTTTCGTCCTATTTTGGGGACTCATCAGCAGTTCGCATCCACTACTGAGAATCGAACACGCCTTCATGCCCACTCGGCCAACGTGTCTCGGTGACGAAGATGTAACAAACCAGAATCGATACAGCTTTCCGTCGTGTGACTCATCCGAGTTTACTTATACCAAAGAACTCTTTACACATGAGTCACGTCTTCTATTCCCAAGCCGCTCCATTCGGAGCATTAGAAGCCGGTTCAAGCAGTCATATATATAGAAATTATATATATATATATATATATATATATATATATATATATATATATATATATATATATATATAGAAAAAATTGCAAATTAAAAAAATAATAATGTACTTTTATGAAAGTATTTATTGATTTGTATATATATTTGATATTTCAGATTGGCCTCAATCTTTCTTCAGAAATAACTGTTTTTTTACAAGTAGCGTTTATCGTAAGATGCGGACGTCACGTGATATGGAACGAATATTCCTAACGTAAATCTAACTGTAATAATATCTTAGATGTTGTTTTAAAAAATTTTTTAAAATTAAAAATATAAATAAAATAAGAAAAAATTTTAAAAATTTAAAAAATTTTTTAACTATATCTAAAAAATGTTTAACTATTGAAATATTTATAAAGATTTAAAATACCCAAGTCTTTATTTAACCCGAGTTTATATGTATTTAATATATATATATATATATATATATATATATATATATATATATATATATATATATATATATATATATTATAATAAAAAGAAAAAACAGTAAGATATATAATCCGGTGTTCTTAATTGATATTTTTATTTTCGAAATTATACATATACATATATATATATATATATATATATATATATATATATATATATATATATATATATATATATGTATAATGGATTTATTTGTATTCCGACATACTTACTTCTTACTTATATTCCGGCATATACAAACGTTGTTATAGCGAACACCATACATATATATATATATATATATATATATATATATATATATATATATATATATATATATATTAAGCATTACGCCCCGAGCAAGGCGTGAAGCCACTAGGATGCAGGGGGTTGCAGAAGATTTGGAGCAAAAACAGATAGGAATGATAGAAGAAAGGATGAGGAGAGGGATAGTGGGTAGATCAAGGTAACTGGAGATGTCGATTGACATTACATTTGAATAGTTGGAGATTATAGCTCTCAGGGAAACAGTAATTGGGAAGCGTGTTCCACAGGCGAGAGGTGCGAGGTATGAAGCTATTGCAGTTGAAGAGACGGCTACATTCAAGAGTTTCTACAGTGTAAGGGTGGGAGCGGGATGCCAGCCTCGTAGGGCGCTTGAATTCATGGAGTCTGGGAACCAGTGAAAGCAGTTCATCGGAGAAATTACCATGAAAGTATTTGTAGAAAAGACAGAGAGAGGCGACGGCGCGTCTGTGAGAGAGTGACTGTAGACGAGACCCCGGATCAGGGTCAATTACATTACATATCCGTCTCTGGATCTTGTCAAGAACTCCGAGGTAATAGAAGGTGCCCCAGACCATATATGGCAGCAATACTCCATGCAAGGGCGAATTGTTGTTTTGTAGATCTGGAGGATCGACTCCGGGGAGAAAAACTTCCTGGCGCGGCTCAGGGAGCCAACTTTCCTTGCAGTGGACGAGGCAATTGACTCAATGTATTTGTTCCATCTCCGGTCAGCAGTGAACGTGAGACCGAGCAGACGCAGGGAGTTGCTCTCAAGAAGTTGACTATCAGACATTCTAATGGGGGGGGGAGCTGGAAAGGATCTCTATGGTGATTAATAGAGAGTAGTTTAGTTTTTGAGGCATTAAAGTTAACCAGCCAATTCTTGTCCCAATTAACAACCGATTGGAGGTCCATTTCAAGACGCACAGCCAGGTTAGTTTTGTCACCGATAATCAATTTTGATTTAAAAGGACCGACATAGTGACTATTTTTTTATCGAATTTTACAATTGTTGAATAAAATGTTGAGTATTATGCTCGTAGTTCGAACGATCAACTTAAAACTAACAATATAAGAGAGATATTAGTGAATAATGTTAAAATACTCTCCAGTACAAAATGCAAGGAAAGACTCAGAACACCTAGAAGCTATTATTATATAAGATCCGACATAAAATAAACTTTAATTCACCACAGTAGTCGGTACCTTGAAGTGTATATGATATATTTCATTTAAGCATATATTATATTAAAAAATATACAAATAATAAAATTAAAAATAAATGATAAATAAAGAAAAAGCTAAAAGTAAATAAATTGCATTCTTTTTGTCCGGCCTCGTTCCCAAGAGCCGTTACTTATGACGTCACGAATTTCAAATGTGCAACTTTCTAAAGAATACCCGGAGGCAGACAAAGTAACTCCTCTAACTACCACACAGACACCACAATGCTTCTTGTTAGTGAAAGCAAATTTTTTTTTTTTTTTTTAAACAAAAATAACAAAATATGAACTTCGGACACATTATCCACAACTTCGATTGCAATACTCAACACCTTATCCGAAAATTGGAAAAATACATTAAGAAATGAAACAGACAGACCTACTGGATTCTTTTTGCTGTTGTTATTGTTTGTTTTGGCAGTGGTATTCCCTCTGTAGAGGGATCGGGAGACATTCTATGTAAAATGTTACAGAATAAGAGACAAACTATATGCGGATATGTGTTGAACGGTTAACCCTAGACTTGAACAGGTTAAGATTGTAGTTATCGGAAAAAATTACCTCTTGGGAGTCGGTTCCACAAGTGTGGTGTATTTATGGGATAAAGCACTCACTATGAGAGATAGAGCGTATGTAAATATAAATATAAAAGTGAACATTGAAGTTCACACTCAGAGGCGACAGGCTGTTTCACGCTAGACGGAATCGTCTATATATATATGTCTATATATATATATATATATATATATATATATAATTTATTTATACTATATATATATATATATATATATATATATATATACAAAATATATATATACTTATATATATATATATATATATATATATATATATATATATATATATAATTTATTTATACTTATATATATATATATATATATATGTATAATATATATGTATGTCTGTATATATATATATATATATATATATATATATATGTATAATATATATGTATGTCTGTATATATATATATATATATATATATATGCGATGGATTCCTAAAGGACAAAACGCATCACAGGAAAACTTTTTACACTTTGCAATACAGCTTTCCGCGAAAACTGTTCTTGATATATTAACGTTTATATATCGTTATCCTATATATATATATATATATATATATATATATATATATATATATATATATATATATGTGTGTGTGTGTTAGGTATAAGTGTTGCCACTAATTATGGTAACTACTGTTAACTTTTATTAAAGTGTGGGGGGGGCGTATATTTTAATCCCCTACGAGGATCGATATCACACTCGAACGCATTGTACAGCTGTGTTTGTCCTTTACTTTTAGCTGAATAAGACAAAAAATTAATTCACCGATGCCTTGATTCATATATTGTTAATAAATAATGCAATTATTAGAATTCATGTAAAAAAAAACAAGACTTGATTAAAGTGCAGTTTCGCACAAACGTGATGATCCTACAATATTACAGTACAATAAAAAATAATATACGCTTTAGATGCATTTAGTGTCCTAAAGCTCATGTCTATTTAATACTTCATTCTCTCAAAATGGTCTATTCATCTCCAATTTTATATTGACTCAGTATCATGTTGCTTAACTTTCTGTCAGAAAGCAGATTTCCTTCGTTTTTTGTAAAAAAAAAAATTATCCGCCCAGTAAAATGCGAGGCTTCAGTTTCTATATTTAATGTTTGGTTCTCTCAAAATAGCCTACAACCTCCATTCTATAATGACTCAGTATGCTATTGCTTAACTTTCTGTCATAAAACAGAGATTTTCTTCTTTTTTGTAGGAAAACATTATCAGCTCAGGAAAATGTGTACTGAAGATCCACTCTCTATATTTCAACTTTGTTTTTTCTGAAAATGGTCTACGACCTTCATTCTATACTGACTCGGTAAGCTGTTGCTTAACTTTTCTGTCATAAAACAGAGATTTACTACTTTTTAGTAAGAAATAATTATCAGAAAATAATGGTCCAGAAAAAAGTGCATTAATGTTCCAGTCTGCACCCCACCATTCTATACTGACTCATTAAACTGTTGCTTGACTTTCTGTCACCAAGTAGAAATTTTCTTCTTTTTAATTAGGCTTCATCTTACTGAAAAAAGAAATGGTAAACTCAGTAAGAATGGCACTCATTTACTGTGGCCATTATCTGCGAGACTAAGTTCCCTAAATTATTACGTTCTATTTTATAATAAATATATTCTTTTTAATAGTTCCTCCTGCAGGATTATTCAAAGACGAGGAGGAAGGGTGAGTGAACTCATTGCGATAGTTCTCTCTAAATCTATGATAATTATTGCAAAAAAAACAAAAATGAACTCAATTTTGCAATCAGTTTGGCAAGTGCCCAAATCCGCCTAATTCATGGGCTATGAAATTTCATTCAAGAAACATATTTTTAATCTCAAGACACGAAAGCTTTTCTAATTTTGTCTTTGTTTTCGATCAGTGATTTATTTATTTCTGAATGTCTTCCTCGATTTATTTTCTATTTAAGATCTAGCAGTTCCTGAATTCATTCGATTGTGCACATCTTAGAAAAGGTCAACATGGCCGCTCCTCAAGCAAGAGAACGTGTTTCTATCATTAGCATTCCAGAAATGCATTTTCAAAAAGAAACTTCACCACTTGCCCTTTCCTAGACTTGGCCGGCCACACTAAAGTCAATCCTTTCCTTCCTTCCTTCCTTCCTTCCTTCTTTCTTTCTTATGTTCTCATTCAATTATGCAGTCGTTCCTTTTTTCCTTCCTTCCTGGATTTTTTTTATTCAATATTTGATTAATTCATTCTTTCCATTCACCATTTCCTTCCAGTCGGCATTTATTATCAGTGAAAGGCTTTGTCTTTTCATTCTTCATCTTCTGATTTATTTTGTATTTACTCAGACAATCCTACTCTCAATTAATCTATTCATCCCTTTTGTACTTGGGTCTTTAATATTTTAATATTGGTCTCTCTAAAGCGGACAGATGAATATGGACCAGTTGGGATAGATAGATAGATAGATAGATAGATAGATAGATAGATAGATAGATAGATAGATAGATAGATAGATAAGAACAAACTGTAGATAGATAGATAGATAGATAGATAGATAGATAGATAGATAGATAGATAGATAGATAAGAACAAACTGTAGATAGATAGATAGATAGATAGATAGATAGATAGATAGATAGATAGATAGATAAGAACAAACTGTAGATAGATAGATAGATAGATAGATAGATAGATAGATAGATAGATAGATAGATAGATAGATAGATAGATAGATAGATAGATAGATGTCATTATATTGAAGCAAATGCATAAACACGTATATATAGAGTGGAATATATCGACAGAAATCTATTATTGGATTGGGACAGTTATTAAATATTTCGTTAGAAATAAAAAAAAAAAATGAGTACTGGCTTGAAATGTGATATCTATCCTCTTATATGGCGATGAATGCTGGACAGTCTCCCTGCGAATCAGGATAAAACTAGAGACAGCTGAAATGTGATTTTATAAAAGAATACAAAGGACATTCATGGATTCCTGTGTGTTAGTCATCTTCTAATATGACAGTGAATGCTACAGTTTCCTCACAGATGAGGAGAAAAACAGAGGCGGCAGAATTATGGTTCTACAGAAGGATACTAAGAAATATGTGTTGGATTACTATGTTTTATCCATCTTCTTATATGTCAGTGAATGTTTTACAGTCTTCGTATGAATGAGGAGTAAACTAAAGGCGAAAGAAATATGAATCTGCAGAAGGAGACAATGAAGTGTCTTGGGTTTCTACGTGTTATCCATCCTCTAGATGATGAATAATGTACAATGTCCCCACGCAGGAGGACAAAAATAGAGGAAGCAGAAATGTGGTTCTATAGAAGGATACAAAGAAAAGAGTTCTGGATTGCTTTGTGTTATCCAATGAATGCTGGATAATGTCCCTACGCAGGAGGAGAAAACTAGAGAAAAGTATAGGCTGAAGAAATGTGTTTCTACCGACGGACATACTTGAAATTCCATAGACCGGATTAGTAAACAAAGTGTAAATCTTAAATAAAATGGGAATAAAAGGAACGCTTATGCTCAGAATCAGGAAAAGATAGCTAAAAGTCTTTGGACACATAATGAGAAAAGAGGGCTTGGAAAACTTAATCCTCACATGGCGTATTGAGGGCAAGAGAGACAGCTACCCATCTTACGAGTTTGTGTGAATAGATGATGAACCAGGAGACGGGAGCCTTTACAAAGTGAGATGAACTGCAAACTAATGATAGGAAGTTTTGGAGAGCCATAATCACCTATGTTCTTAAGGAATGCCGTACATAAAAGAAGCTAGTGTTACCATATCAACAGAGTGATTTAGCTAGTTTTACAACATCTGTATGTCTATCTTCCTTCGTCTAAAATTAGATATTAAATTATTTTCGTCTGAGCGTATCCACTTACCTCACGATCTTAATATGTCAATATTTCTGTACGAGTCATTCTGTCCGCTACCAAGAAGTGGATTTGCCTTCATCACCGCCAATCAGTTTTGTAGTTCATATAAAATGAAATACAGAATTCTTCACAGGGTCATAATTCCCAAATATGTGGAATTGTATGAGTGTAAGAAAAGGCAAGATAACAGGAAATGTAGCTAATTCTAGACTTGAAGAGGTCAAGATTTAATTAGCGAATAAAATTTTCAGAGTTCAGGCGGAGAGGTTAGAAGAACAGAGTTAAAGTAGAAGGTACCAGAAACCAAATCCTAAACAGGAAACAAGGGATAAAACTCTACTCCTTTCAAAAGACCATGTAGGAGTATGAAGCACACAATATATATACATATACATACATACATATATATATATATATAATTTAGCTTTCGCTGTATCAATGATTTGCAGCTTCAAATGCTCTCGCGATTTTAGTCGATCGCACAATCCCCAGGTGGTGGAAAATAGCGAGAGAATATGAAACTGCTATTCATGAGTACAGCAATATATATATATATATATATATATATATATATATATATATATATATATATATATATATATATATAATTATTTATTTAAAAATATGATTCCATCGCTACATAAGTTCCCATGTTTCAAAACAAGAGCCGAAAACTTCAATATAATTATTTGAATTAAATTAAATTATTGTAGCAAAATTCAAATAATTATATTGAAGTTTTCGGCTCTTGTTTTGAAACATGGGAACTCTTATGTAGCGTTGGAATCATATTTTTAAATAAATAATTATATTTATGCTCTACTTTTGTATCGAGCACTATTTTTTAAAAATAATAACAAAAATACTAAAGAACTTTGGATTATTACCTAACGAGTTCTTTCCTATTTTCTATATATTTTCACACACACACACACACACACACACACACACACACACACACACACACACACACATATATATATATATATATATATATATAGGATGCGAGGAGTTAATTGTCGCCATTTAATATTTTTAATTTCACACATGCGCGTTGTTTGGGTGTCAATCTGAGGACAGTACAGAAGATTCAAAAAGAGTTAAATGAGTCGTATGGTGATTACGAAGGTACACCAGTCCCTAAAACTCACTTTGATCGTTCTGATAAAAAAAGAACTCTCAGACTCAACAAGTAGGCATACATCAAATGCCTTGAGGGGAGGTAGTACTTTCCTGTGCCGAGAGGGTGGCTGCTGGAAGACTCTTTGTCTGGCAACAGAACTCTACACCATCCTACACAAGCAGGAGAACCCAGTCTTAGCTGTCAGACAGTTTCTGCGACCATATCACCCTTTACATCTGGCCACCTAACTTCCCAGACTGCAACTCACTTGTTTATTATGTGTGCGATGTATTTGAGCGAGAGACCAACAAAATTCCTTGTATTACCAAAGATGAATTGAAGGCAAGGATTGTGGCAGCATTCACTAACTTAAACAAGAAGACCGTTCAGAAGAGTTGCAGGAGATTCCGAAGTCGTCTGGAGGCCGTGGTCGAAGCCAATGGCAATTTTATTGAATAAATTTACTCTTTAGTATTTCAAGATATTTTTATGTAATTTTGGTAAATATTCCTGTGAAAATGATATATGTGTTTGTGTGTGTGTGTGTTTGTGTGTGTGTGTGCGCGCGCGTGTGCGCATCATCATCATCATCATCATCAGTCCCAAGTATACTGTGGAACAAAGGGCTTTCCCAAAACCTTCCACGATGATTTTGCCTGTGCTGTCTTAACCAACAAAGTTTTTCTTTCCATCTCTCCGTTTTCTCTTTTATCTTTTCTAAGTACCAATCAAGCAACCTCTTACTCCATCTGTTATATTTTCTTCTTGCCACACCTGCCTTTTTAATATCTTTAATCAAATCTCTGGTGTGTCTTATCTTTCTCCGTTGCTTGATCTTTCTGTCCGACGCAATTATTCTTAACATTTTCCATTGCTTTGGTATTTGCATTTTTTTTTTTTTTTTTCAAGAATTTATTCATTTTCACATTTTGCACCTGTACGCCATAGTTGGCGTTGTACATTCATTATACACTTTACGTTTTAAGCATATTAGCAAAAAGATTTTCATTATATCTCGATTTTTCTTAAAAGCTTTCCACCATCGTCTTATTTTATTTTTTCTTTGGGGAGGGGATCTTACTTTAATGTTACCACCAATCTTAAATAAATGTATTCTTGAATTTTGACATGTTTCCATCTTATGATCTTTTCCAGTACGTTACAATAGAATTTTACATTGGCTTCATTTTTGTTCATGCTAAATCTACTGAGACTTGGCCTATTTACAATATAAATGTTCTTACAATTCATCCGATGATTCTGATATTAGCAAAATATCAACAAACAGTAGCAGATCAGCAAAATATCAACAAACAGTAGCATGACAGCTAAATATCAAAACATCGTAGCTCGCTAACAAGATATCAACAAAAAGTAAGTCAGCAAAATGTCAACAGATTGTAGCTGGTCAGCAAAATATTAACAAGCCGTAGCAAGTCAGCAAAATATCAACAAACAGTTGCAGGTTAGCAAAATATGAGAAACTCGTAGCAGCCTCGCAAAGTATCGAGAAAACTGTAGAAGATCAGCAAAATGTCAACACATCGTTACAGGTCAGTAAAATGCCAACAAACAGTTACAGATCAGCAAAATATCAACAAATCGTAGCAGGCTAGATGGATATGAACATATTGTAGCTGGTGGATAAAATATCAACAAATCGTAGCATGCCTGCAAAATATCACCAAATCGTAGCTGGTTAGCAAAATATCACCAAATCGTAGCTGGTTAGCAAAATATCAACAAGCTGTAGGAGGTCTGTAAAATATCAACAAACCGTGACAGGTCAGCAAAATATCATCAAATCTTAATGGTTTTCTCCGCTAAATGTTTAATCCAAACCTTCCCCAATTTATTTTTCGAAATAGTTTAGGCGAAATTGAATTCATTTGACTTGTTTTCTCATCTTTATTGTTTCTGTGTCGTCGAATTATTGCAGTTCTTTTAATGTTTTTATTCGGAATAATCTTTATACATGTATCTGATGATACTCTACTCTCGTAATCAGTTAAACTTTGCCGCTTATTCTACCGAATGAAATGCCTTGGCTTAAACCAAAGCTAAACACTGGTTAGTTATATTCTATTGTGTTTTGTTTCGTTTTTTTAATCGATTGTTTGTAGATGGTATATTATTGAGTAGCTATTTCTAATATTTGCCTATTCGCGAGGGTGATTTTCATGTATTTTTCGTGCCCATAAATATTTTCTTTAATAATTCTATATGTTCAATAAGATTGATAGGGAGATAGTTGCTAAAGTTGGGAACTAGTGTTGACTTGAAGTCTTTTTCTTTCTTATTGTTATTCCCGCCCGTTTTCCCTATTATCTGTGAGGATTCCTCAACGTTGTCTATTTGCTATTAATACCGTTGATTGGATTTTCGTTATTTCCCAAAGCTTGAAATCTATTTTTAATTTCTAACAGATACTCGGTTGTCTTTGGCCTTATCAGAACACTTTCCTTTTTCAAAAAACATTTTGTCTCTCTTTCAATTTTAAAGTCAAATTTGAAAGTATATTGGCGTGGGTCTTAGGGGTTAAAATGGACAATTGATTTACCCACGCCAAGAAAATTAATGGAGGATGATAATGACGAGGAAACATACTAATAATTTTAACAAAGCAAAATAAGGAATTTATTTACGAATTTACAAGCTTGTAGTTATGTCAATTGCTCGTTTCAGGAAAATAAATCAGAAATATCTAAAATCTGTCGCCTTAACGTATTGTCTTGGAGAGAAAATGTTCATATAACAGATTAAATGATCTGACAAAATAATATCAAGTGTTTAAAAGAAAGTTAAGATGGTTTATTGCTCACCGAAAAGATACGTTTGCATACATTCAAAATTAGACGGAGAGAGATAGCTTGAAATACTTAACTTTCTTGGATTGTTGAAAGTTCTTTGAAGCGCTACGTTCTTGCTTAAGGCCGAGAATATAATTGGCAAATAATCACGCACTGGCGAGAACTTCAACACTGGTCGCTATGAACAGAAATGAAACCTTTCACATGACTTCAGACGCGCTTCTCCTCATTTTATATCAAAAAGAATTTCGCATAGGGTCGCTAATTTCTTTTCTTTCTTCTGCTTGGCTCAACGTCCATTCTCTGTGAAGGCAAGATTTTCATTGGTTCAAATAAAATTTCACATAGGTTCACGAATTTCTTTCTGTCTTTTTCCTCGGCTCACCCGAATGTGAAGGGAGTGGATAAAGGGAGTTATTATTATTTCGTACTGACCACAAAACAACTTCTATGATCACTTCCTATATTAAGTTTGTTCATGACGGTTAAATCTTTAATGTCACATCTTTGCCTGCGATTATGGAATCATTTTAAATTTACTTTTTTTTCCCTGAAGTTAATTTCATTTTTTTTTTCTCCATCTGGACTTTCCGAGTCCATTTATCTCTCTTTCATTTTTGAAATAAGAATGTATTCCCTCTGGATAATTAATAAATATTTTACCTTTCTTTTTCTTTTATTTTTTACAATAATGCTCAACCTGGAAAAATCCCAGGAGTCACTCAAGGTAAAGGGCTACACAGTAAGAGACGAAGTTTACGCAGAAAGATGAGTTCTTTTTCCTTAATCCAACTCTTGAGATCTCCATGGGAACCAGTGATAAATATATTTTTTAAAATCAGTTGAAATTAGCAACAAAAGAGAGAATTAATTAGCCAAGACTCTTACCTCCCGGATAAACATGCGTGGGATATCAAACAGAACTCGATTCAATTAACAAAATATTTAATAAACGGAGGAAGTCAAATAAAAGAGAAAATTAGTGGACAGTAAGAAGTAATTAAAATGTTTTCACAACTCAGCATAAAGCCGATGGCATGTGGCGAAAATTCTAAGTTAATAAACTACCAATACACAATCAAAATCAATAATATTCATTTTTTACACCGTCATGGGAATTCAATAAACGAGATGAAGATGAATAAAGTTCCGGGGATTTTAATTTTCCTAAATTTTAATAACAGTACCTGTCCAATTTATCTTCTTAAAAACCGGAATGATGATAATATAAATCTGGGATTAAAAATAAACCAAGTAATTCGTTTATATATATATATATATATATATGCTTTCGAATATATTCTATAAATGCAATTTATACACGCACACACACACACACACACATATATATATATATATATATATATATATATATATATATATATATATATATATATATATATAATGAAGAAATATACTCTTAAGGTGTGCTATATTTATGGGATAAAGTGCTCAATATCAGAGATAGAGCGTGTGTAAATATAAAAGTGAACATAGAAGTCAACACTTAGAGGCGACAGTCTGTTTCATGCTATATGCAATCGTCAGGCCACATGTGCTGTTATTTTTCTCGGCTATTTATATATATACGGGTCAGTGGTGCATTGTGGGAAGTCTATTATGGCGATTGTTTTACCGGAAGTCGTTTATTTATTTAAATATTAAATATTTATAGTATAAACAAATAAAAATAATCAACCCAAATAAACACAAATTAAAAACTGTTCCTGCCAAAATAATATTTTAGAACAAACTACATCAATCAACTCCAAAATCGAATAAATAGCTTTAATTAAATTCTCAAACCAAAACAAAACTATTAAATAAGTCACATAAACAAATTTTTACTACGTTAATAAAAACAGCGATTAAAAAAATAAATAAATAAATAAAATAAGAAACAAAAAATAAAAACAAGCAAAATAATTTAACCCAAATAAATAAATAAACGACTGGTTGCCAAATTTGGTAGAGTATCTAAGGTTTGATAGCTTAAAAGTCGATGTGTGATCTGCGCTTGAAAGGGCCTTCCATGTAGCCTATATATGTTTTAATTTGACCATTAATATTTGTTACTTCTGTTTTATAAATTATAGATTCCGTTTTACAAGCTCTATTTAATGGGCATCTAATTGTATCTCTACAGCTGCATAAATTACTATTGTTATTATGCTGAACGTTGGTTTTGAGATTTCTGTTATTTTGTCTTTTTATTATTGTATCTAAATTACTCGTGCAACTGTAACTTAATTTGACTGTATTTTTATTCAATATCTTATGTATTTCTGAATTTTTGGGGAAGTGTTTAGAAAGAAACTTTAAAAATAATTTACCTATATTGCATTTCACCTCTGTTGAAAGAGAGAGGGGTGAAATGAAATTCATATTTTTTTTCTTTTCGTAAGATGTTTAATATGTTGAAGTTTAAATTCTAGATTGGTCGCGTATTTTAATTGACCTACTGATTTTTAAAGTGTATATATATATGTGTGTGTGTGTGTGTCCTGGGTATGACGATAAACTACATCTGGCAGCAAGTCTTCTCATCGAGAGATTGGAGGATTTGAGGAGAGTGGAACCACATTTTAATTGCTGTTGTTCCTAGGTCTGCTTGGACGCGGGGTGGTAGCACCTGATAGGGTCTCAGTTATGGGCAAATAGTGCCTACCAGGGCTGACCAAGCTCTTTAGTGTTATAGAACACGACTGGTCTAGGAGATGGAAAACTCTTACACGAAAATCCTGCTTCATCTGTGGTATTTATTTGAACCGGCTGAATGTATCAATATTTCCGAAAAATGTGGATGGTTTTTCACAAGCTTTCACCACTTTGATCAGATCACTTGTCTGGGTTTTCTGGCGGTTTACTTTGATTCGTTCATTCTTATCCACACAGTTCACTTTCAAGGTCCACTGGCGAGAGAGTGAAGGCGACAGGGTCAGGTAAAGAATATTACTGGAAGGCTCTAGCTGGAGCTCTACACAGTGGCAGACAGATTGGTAATGGCCGACTTTCACAAACCCATGAGCAATTGTGATGTCCGTGTTCTCCATTGGTGACAAAGCAGCCCTATTTAGGATTTGGACTGCTTTCTCTATTATGGGGAGGGGGTGATAAAAGGAACCCTAAACATTGCTTGCTCACACAGAGACTTGGCAGCCCGCTGAAGCTGTCTGGTTATCCAGTGACGCAATCGAAACAGCAAGAAAGATCAAAAGAAACATAAGAAAAATTTCCATTTTGGACCCTATAATGTTCGCACTCTCTAGGACAATTATTCTGTACCAGAAGCGTAAAACAGCTCTTGTTTCTCTCGAGTTGAAGAAGTATAACATCGACATAGCGGCCATTGGTGAAACACGTCTGGCTGGTACTTCTCAGCTTAGGGAAGAAAAAGGTGGATACGTGTTTTTATGGGCTGGCAAGATTGAGAAAGAGCCACGCCAGTCTGGTGTTGGCTACGCCATCAATTCAGATCTTGCTGGCTCACTGCTTTCCTTACATAAAGGTGTATCAGATTGTATAATGGGATTAACCCTCAATCTGGAATGCAACACCCGTGTGACGATGGTGGTCTGCTACGCGCCAACCTTAGGAAGATCAGATCAAGAAAAAGATTATTTTTACAATCTCCTTCGAGATATCATCTCTAAAGTCCAACATAAGGATAAATTAATCCTTACAGGTGACTTCAATGCTCGTGTTGGCAATGATTATCATTCAAGAAGGGCGTTTTACGTCACCATGATATTGGTCGTGTGAATTCGAGTGGATTACGACTTCTCATTATCTGCAAGGAATTTGACCTTAGTATTACTAATACCTTCTACCAGCAACCCAGCTGTTGTAAGACCACGTAAATGCATCCACGTTCAAAAGACTGGCATCTGATCGACCACGTTATCACCAAAAGACTGGACATAAAAGATTTTAAGATAACGCGTTCATTCCACACAACATGCTATCTGTCAGATCACGCTCTACTTCGGAGTAAAGCTACACTGCATCTGCAAAAGCAAAGGATTATAAAATCTACAGTGCCCAAGCGCATTAACGTACGACTGAAACTAAAATTGAGCTCTCTGACAAACTTGATGCTGCACTTGATTCTGTAAGCATTACAGCTATATATAATGATCTTGGAAGGCTCTGCGTGATGCAACACATTATACATCCTTGGAGGTTCTCGGCCTACCACATCATAAACATGAAGACTGGTTTGATGACAATAATACAGAGTTCAGCAGCTTATGGCTCAATTGTACTCTTCTCATAAAGCATGGATTGAGGGCAAGAACTCGTCCGATAAAACGATCGCTTACAAGAAATGCAAAAGTCAGGTTCAGCCAGCTCTCAGAGCCATGAAAGGGCGTTGGTGGTCGGAAAAGGCCTCTGAACTGCAAGAATCTTCAGATAGAAAGGATCTAAAGGCTTTCTATGCTGGCCTCAAGAGCGTTTTCGGTCCTCAGAAAAGTGGTGTTGCTCCAATCTCCACAGCAGATGGTGAAACTCTCTTGACTTCGGATAAGTCAGAGATTTTAGATCGCTGGAAAGAGCATTTAGAAACTGTGTTAAACACCACTTCGGTTACTGATAAGGAAGCTAAAACATCAATCGAGCAAAATCCAGAAATTCCGGAGTTGTCTTCTGAACCTGCCTATCAAGAGGTAAGTGCCTCCATCAAGCAAATCTCATCTGGAAAATCACCTACTCTTAAGGATCCTATTCCATCCGAAGTGTATAAGCATGGTGGCTTAAAGTTGTTCGAAAAGTTACATCTTCTTTTCATGGAGATATTGAAGACAGGCTGTGTCCCACAAGATTATAAACACGCCTCTATCAAACACCTCCACAAAAACAAGGGTTCCAGGTGTGTCTGTGATAATCATTGGGGTATATCACTACTTTCAATTGCAGGCAAAATCCTAGCTAGACTGATTCTAAACAGAATCATTATACACCTTGTTGATGACATCTATCCTGAATGGCAATGTGGTTTTCGGTCGGGTCGTAGCACCATTGACATGATATTTTCTCTTCGTCAAGTTGCGGAGAAGGTTCGCGAGAAAAACTAGGAGTTGCACATGGTGTTTATGGACTTGACGAAGGCCTTTGACACTGTGAATCGAGAGGCCCTTTGGAAAGTCTTGAGGAAACTCGGCATCCCTGAAAACATGCAAAAGGTTCATTATCTCTCTTCATGAAGGAATGAAAGCTAATATCGTGTCTGATGCTATGATGTCAGAATCCTTTGATGTCACAAATGGCACCAAGCAAGGTTGTGTCACAGCCCCTGTCCTTTTTGACCTTCTCTCCTTGGTGATGCTGAAATATGCATTTGCAGATGCAGATGCAGAGAGCGACGTCAAGTTTCAGTTTCAAACAACTGGTGGTCTCTTCAATTTTCGTACGCAAATTATTCGTGATTTGTTGTTTGCTGACGCTGCTGCTCTTGTTGCGGCATCCTTTGAGGGGGCCCAACGTCTAATAAATCGTTTCTCTGCTGCATGTAAAGCCTTTGGTCTTACACTTAGCATAAAGAAAACTGAAGTAATGCACCAACCTTGTCCTACTCCAAAGCAATTCTGTGGTGAGAAACAAAAAACACCAGTCTACAAATTTCCAGAGAGACCATTGAATGTAGAAGACAAAGCTCTGAACTATGTAAAGTCTTTCACCTACCTTGGTAACAAAGTCAACTACAGTGGAACTTTAGCTGATTAAATCATGCATCAGATTGCTAAGGCTACCAGTGCTTTTGGCAAATGAGCGGGATATTCGACTGGATACGAAAATTCAGGTTTATAGGGCTGTTGTACTTGCCATCCTTTTGTATGGCTCAGAGTCGTGGACTCCATACAGATACCATATACGCCAGCTGAATGTTTTCCATAAAACCTGTCTGCGTGCAATCTATGGAGTTAACCTTCAAGATAGGACATCTAACGTAGACCTGTTAAATACGTGTAATATTGGAGGAATCGAGTTTTTTCTTATACAGTCTCAGTTACGATGGACTAGTCATGTCTTGAGAATGTCTGATGATAGGATACCCAAGGTCTAATGTACAGCCAGTTAGATCAGCGCTACAGGAATGTAGGACGCCCATGGCTAAGATACAAAGACAAGTTGAAGAGCAACTTGTCAGTTGTCAATATACCACATAACAACCCTGAGCGCTTAGCCTTGGAGCGGGTAGAATTGAGATCAACGTGTTTTAGTGGACTCAGTAGTTTTCAATCTGCTTGTCTTAATCGTCTTCAAGAAGCGAGAGCAAGATCTAAAAGGTCAGCCAATCTAACAGTGATCTCACCCGACAATCCCCACTCTTGCTCTATATGTGGCCTCCTTTGTAAATCACTAGCGGTTCTTAAGTGCCACTTAAGATTATCGCACAAAATTTCATAACTGAAACAATTAAGCTATCAGATCCTCATACGTCGAAACCGTCGGGAGAGTCCATTATATATATATATATATATATATATATATATATATATATATAGTAAGAATAAAAGCTGAAGGTTAAAATAAGCTAAAAGCTTAAAATATGAAACAAACTGAGAGTTCAATACCAAAGTTCTCAGAACGTAAATATAATCTAATAATATCCACAACTCAGAGTTTCATGTAACCATAATCATCAGAATCCTGCTGATTTTGGAATTGCTAATATTAATTTATTATCTATCTATCTATCGATCTATCTATCTACCTAACTGCATATCTCTTTCTTTTTCTTATCTATCTATCTATCTATCTCTTTCCTTTGCTTATCTATCACCACCCAGTGGCGACAATCTATTCCATGCTTAAACGCAATCTTCGGGTCATATGTGTATTCATGGGTATATGTGAATTATTTTAAAATATGTATGTGTATAAATTCTATTTAAATTATATTTATGGGATATTTATTGGATATATTACACAGTATATAAATATCAGTCTTTCAGTTCAGTTTTTATGTTTATGTTTCGTATGAGACAAAAATCCGGCATGGGATTTGCAAAGAAATCCGCACAAAGGGCATAATGAAGGGATGACCGTCATATAGTCCGAGATTTAGTGTTAATTCCTAATTCTCTCAGATGGTTGAGACGATTCTTTTCAAAATTAATTATATCTCAGTAGCAGGTATTTCTCCAGTTTTCTCGGTTTTCAACAAGTTCGAATTCTTCTATAGGGATAGTTGCAGCAATTAAATTGTATTTAAGTTTATCCTTGAAGCGTAACTAAGGACGACATGCGTTACCATGAAAAAGTTGGCTATACATGAGGATTTTCAATATCCGATCATCACTCATTCTGATGTTATGACCAGCCCATCTAAACTGTGATTGCATAAGAAAGGATTCAATATCACCAACACTACATTTGATGAAAAGACCAAAGTTAGAGATTTTTTCAAGCCGTGTATAACCGCATATTGAACGAAGACAGTGTTTATGCAAAGCAACAAGTTGATTGATGTGCGTCCTATATGGCGTCCACGATTCTGACTCATCAAGAAGTGTGGTGAGAATGACTGCTCGATAGACACTGATTTTCTTTTTCAGTGAAATCCCATGAACATCCCATAGGCGATGCTTAAGCTTCCCAAAGGCATTGGTTGCCTTTGATATTCGGTTATCTATTTCGTCATCCAAAGAGCCAAATTGACTTTGCTAAGTACGCGAATGATTTCACATATTTCACGTTATTGTTGCCAACAGTAACGGGAAGGATTAGAAAGGTATGAGAAGGTGGCGTTTTTTTTTTGTTGTTTATTTTGATTTTTTTGTTTTTTGTTTTATCCCCTTGACCTGCTTAGGTTTAGGCCTTGGTTGATGGACAATATCAGTTTTCTTTATGCTTATAGTTAATTCGACTGCGTTGCAAGCGATGGAAAAACGATTGACGAGTGCTTGAGTTTCTTCGAATGAGGTGGCCCCGATTGCAGCGTCATAAGCAAACAAAAGATCACGAATAATGCTTGCTCGAGTCAGCGACTTTGATTTAAAACGTTGATGGTTAAAGAGGCCACCACTTGTGCGGAAGATCACTAAAACCATGGTGTATAATGAGCGAAAAGAAGAGAGTAAGAAGTACAGGAGCCATGACACAACCTTATTTTGTGCAATTTGTTACATTGAAGGTTTCTGAAAACTCTTCATTAGATAGAACAGATGCTTTCACTCCTTAGTGTAACGAAATGATGACATTTAGTATACTTTCAGGTATGTCAAGCTTTTTGAGTATTTTCCAGGGGCACTTCTGTTAAAAGTGTCAAACGATCTGGTGAGATCAATAAAGACGGTATAGAGTTCATGGTCCTTCCCGAAAACTTTCTCAGCAACCTGACGAAGTGAAAAAATGATATCAATGGTTCCACAACCTGAACGAAAATCACACTGAGATTCGGGATAGATATCATCAATGAGATATTTGATTATTCTTTTGAGAATAACAGGAGCGAAAATTTTGCCAGCGATACTTAGAAGTGCAATGCCATGTGAAATACAACATACAACTTTTTTGACTTTGGTCTTGAATAGATGCTTTATGCAAGCATCTTTGTAGTCCTGTGGAACAGAACCAACTTTTCCATATGACTCAAGAAGTTTCTTAACCAGTGTCTTCCCACCATATTTAAAAAATTCGGTTGGGGAATAGCATATTTTCCACAGTCTTTGTTCGAGGACAATTGCTTGATAGAATCCTGAATTTCCTTTAGGCATGACTCAAAAGACAACTGGTGAATTTCTGGCCGCTGATGAATTGAAGCAATGATGTTGTCATCGATTGCAGAAGTGGAATTAAGGACACTTTCAAATTGTTCTTTCCATTATGATATCGTTTTCATTCTTGTCTGTGTGGAGTGTGTTGCTGTCATTACAGGTGAAATTCCATTTTCTTGTGTGCTGTACACCTTTTTAAAGCCTTCATAGAATGCTTTGGGATCATTTCTGTCAGATGTCGCCTGGATTTCCACAGCCTTAGCAGACCGCCAAGATTCTTTCATTTTTCTGAGAGCATTTTGCACTTCCCGCTTACACTGCTTATATAGGCGCTTTTCTGATGGACAATTTTTGTTGTTTAAGAATATTTTGTGCAAATCGCGACATCTTGGTGAGGCGTTGAACGCGTGCATCGAACCAGTCCTGATGCTTCCTTATGGGAAGTCCTAGAATTTCAGCTGGAATAAATGACATCTCTGAGAGATTTCCAGGAGGATTCAATGTCTTTTTAGATCCCAACTGAATCCAGCCTCGAATCCACTTTGTCAGAAAGTTTCTTCTTAACATTAGAATTCAGGGATTAGGTGTTGATTCGTTTAGGAACTGTAGTGATAACGAGAAGTTTCTTGCATACGAGTCGAAAGGATGCTTTGGCACGTAGTAGAGCATGGTCTGAAAGATAGCAAGTGTTGTGGAAAAAGCAGGTGATATTGAAGTCTTTCGCGTCACGTTTCTTGGTGATAATGTAATCAATTATATGCCAATCTTTGGATCTGGGAAGCATCCAAGGCGTTTTGTGATGATTGGTTAACCTGTGTTGCTGATAGTGAGATCGAATTCTTGGCAGAGAGAAAGTAGTCGTAGACTATTAGAATTCATAATTCCGCACGTGGTCAGCACTAACCCGTGCATTAAAGTCTCCCATAATAACAAGTTAGTCTCTATGTGTAACTTTGGAAATGACTGTACGTAGTTGATCATAAAAGTCAATTTCCGACGCAGGGGTGTTCATGATTGGGGCACAATAGCTCACAAGAGTGGCAGAAGAATTGTTGTCGAGTTCTAAGATTAGAGTCATCATGCGATCACTTATTCCTTTCAGAAGAGATGAAAGGGATTTAGCAATGTCTGATTTTTATGACAAAGCCTACACCAGATAGGCGGGGATCTTCTACGCTTTTGGCAATCCAAAAAAAGGTATATACTGCACTGAATTCCTCAAGATGAGAGGTGCCTGCAAAACGAGTCTCCCAGGGAGCAGCCATTTCAATATTGTGCTTGCTTTATTCATCAGAGATGTGGGATGTTTTACGTTCTGGAGAAAAATTTGTTTGTCTTGGAGGGTTCTTACATTCCAAGACCCGAGATTAACACGTTTATATATTTTTTAATAAATTCATTTCTGATATATAATCCATGATTTTTTAAAAAGATGTATAACTTCTGACACATAAATAAATGGACTACTCTCTTATCTTAATTGTAGGCTATAAGTATTCATATCTAAATTTTACAACGGTTAGTTTTCCATCTGCGCCTGACAATTGCTTCCTGCATGAAACTCGGAGTTGTACTAAACGGTGAAGAACTAAATACATATTTATTACCGATCACTATATTATTACCACCAATAATCAATGGGCGCTACTTTATATATATATATATAAAGACATTTTATGTTTATACATTATTTTTATAGATACAAATATTTAAGTAAATGCTCTGTTTATAATAAACAGTATTAAACTACATTTACCGGACTGAATGTCCGAGAAATTTTAATTGAAAATATTCGTCCTCCGACAGGATTCGAACCAGTATTCTATACGGAACCGCCATTTAGTCTGACGTGCCTTTAACCGATTTGCCCACAGATGAGCGTTCGGTTAGCAAAGTCGAATTTACTGTATTTGAACTTCAATCTCCCATGAAACTCTCACGTATATTCATATCTGCTCATGGCGTATCAAATGTAAACAAATGACGTCACACATTATGAAATGGACAAAGTCCAGCAATTATTTTAAGACATTTTTATCTTTATACATTCTTTTTTATAGATACAAATATTTAAATAAATGCTCTGTTTATAATAAAAAGTATTAAACAACATTTACCGGACTGAATAATGATGAATTTGACTAGATTGAGAAAAAAATATTTCACAAATATTTCTTTAAAAAATTTTGAAACTACCGTCGTCTCTCGTTTCGTGCGCATGTGTAGACGTGACAACGTCAACAAAGCCCGGTGAAATCCTAACGAATGTAACACGTCACAAAAAAACCTTTCCAGTTTGTCATATTATATATATATATATATATATATATATATATATATATGTATATATATATATATATAATGATAATGAAATGGATCAAATCCGACAATTATCTAATATATATTCTGTTTATACGTTATTTTTATAGATGTAGTTTATTTAAGTAAATACTCTGTTTTTTAATCAAACAATATTAATTACATTTATCAGCCTGAATATTTGCTAAATTTCGTAGAAAACGAATCAAACCTGTATTTCTATACGGAAACCATCATTTGATCTGACGTGCTATATCATTTAACAATAGAAAAGCGTCTGGTTAAGTCCGAATTACTATTTTTAAAAACACAATCTTTGATGATCGATCGATCATATCTGCTCATGAAATATATCTTAACTTAAATAATGACAATATATAATAAATAAACAGTCCGGCAATTATTTAATATATTTTCTGTTTATACGTTATTTTTATAGGTACAACTTATTTAGTAAATTGTTTTTTAATTAAACAGTATTAATTATATTTACCGGCCTGAATATGTTTGACAAGGAAAATTAGATTTATGCTGTTATCAAGAGCAGAAACTCGGTCAATATTTGAAACCCATTAGCTACTTTCTCTTCCCGTGTAGATAGCTTCCATTTTAACCTAGATTTTAACCTTAGATTTGTTTATTAAAAAGAGTCTATTAATAAGACTTTTTTTTTTTACAATGTCTCATACATAAAAGAAAATGAAGGAATTTACAACGTTAAAATATGAGCCAGTCGCAAGACAATGATTTCAGAAGTCGGCCTTGTAAGGAGTGCTCAAAGCCAGATCGCAACAGGCATTGACAATGCTTTTAAAAGATTATTTTTCTTATCTGTATTGCTACTCTTTGCCTACAACGAAGTCATAGCTTATGGAAGATGGTTTAAATTTACTCGGACAAAATACATTAGATTAAAGCAAGAAAATACCTGTCTTAAAAGGCGTAATGGCGAGAAACCAGATACAAAAATCCCAAGGTATTATTTCGGGACCGACTAAGCCAGGTTTTATATAACTATTCTGTCTTATTTCTTGTAAAAACTCATGTAGAATAACATACATGGAGATATACAAATTATATAACTTTACCTACTCACCAATGTCAAAGCTGTTCACACACATAGATACACACACATAGATACACACACACACGCACACACACACACACAAATACACAAATATATATATATATATGTGTGTGTGTGTGTATCTACACCAATCCGTTCGTGTTGACTTCAGTGTCCACTTATATATTTACATGTGCTCTATTCTTGATACACTTGTATCCATAAATACCTAAAAACTATATTTTTTTATAATATATATATATATATATATATATATTATTACTTTCCCTGACGATCCGTTTAGGTGAAACCTAGGTAGGTTAGTCTGACTCACTAGGTTTATCTAGGTCTGCTCTACGGTTGTATTGAGCTCTTTTGTTAGTTGTTTACTCCTATCGGGTTTTTTTCTTTGGGCTTCAAACCTGTATCTGTGCGATTTTTTTTCGACAGACTTTCATGTTTGTAGCTCTTTCTTTTTTTTAAAACCTTTTTTTCCTCGAGAGTGATTTGATTATTGGCAAATCAAAAAATCGAGAGTTTTACGAAACGAGTATAGTTACCTATATTTGTATGTATAAAGCTCTAGGTTACTCTATCGAGCACTGTTTTAAATCGACTAATATGGAACGTGTAGACATGGGTTATTCACTCAAAAATACGCATATATATATATATATATATATATATATATATATATATATATATATATATATATATATATATATGACATAACGATATATAATTTTAGAAGGAACAGTAAAAAGTTTTGCTACTTTGATTAAAGGAGAAAATAATTCTCCAAGACGAAAATGTCTGTAAAGTGCACTGATTGCCAATTCAGCCACGGTAAATTTGCGTCCAGGCTCTTACAATATATCACCATTTTTGGTAGATTTTCTGTTGTCACAATGCGGTATAGTCTCGGATAAAGGTGATGAAAAGAAAAAGAATATAGATGAATTTGGCTAGATAGAGAAAAAAAAATTCTTTCAAAAAATATTCTTTCAAAAATTTTGAAACTACCAGAGTCCATCGTTTCGTGCGCATGTGTAGTCGTGGCAACATAAACAAACCCAGGTTGATGAAATCCTAACGACTGAAACACGTCATAAGCCTTTTTCTAATTTGCCATACTCTTTCCTCAATATATATGTGTGTGTGTGTGTGCGTGCGTGGGTGTGTGTATGCGTGTGTGTATAGAGGAAAAAAGACAATAGGAAAACTGTAGTTTTAGCCAACGCGTTTCGTCCAATGTAGCAACTAGAAGAACTAAGAAAATACTCATATGGTCAACACAACAATTCAACCAATATTTCTACATGAGAAAATATTCTCTTCAAACTTAAAGTAATTGACGTAATTTTCAGTTGACCATATGAATATACAATAGAGTTTCAAAATTTTTCTAGTTGCTAGCAACATTTGTTTTTTGTTGCTTTTCAATAAATTCATTTCCTTTTTTGTCTTCAAACAGTCCACATTGGACAAAACGCGTTGGCTAAAACTACAGTTTTCTTATTGTCTTTTTCCCTTTATACATATTGTCTTTTTCTACAGGTTAATTCGGAGTAATTTTTACAGATATATATATATATATATATATATATATATATATTATTATTATTATTATTATTATTATTATTTTTAAAAATATGATGAATATATAAAAAAAAATAATTATAATTTAAGCTCTACTTCTGTATAGAGCACTTTATTTTTAAAATAAAAACAAAAATACTAAAGGACTCCGGATTATTTACCTAATGTGTTCTTTCCAATTTTTCTACATATTTGCACACACACACACACACACACACACACACACACACACACACACACACACACATATATATATATATATATATATATATATATATATATATATATATATATATATATATATATATCATTGTTATAAAAACACGAGAACTTAAAATGCCATGAGCTGATATTTATTTCGTTAAGGTCGGAAAATTGACCTCAACTCTTGAGACCTTCTAATACAAAATAGAAATGCTTTCTCGAGGCCTAAAAATATATATATGATAAAAACAGTATATGCGCTGTGCTCTCTCTCTCTATCTCTATCTCTCTCTCTCTCTCTATATATATATATATATATATATATATATATATATATATACAGTGACACGCATAAGTATTGGATACATGTTATTTTCCTTTATAACTCTAGTTTATGTTCGCCATTTTGCCTGATATTTGGCAAGTAATATCTCGTAAATTTGTTTTAGTTATATGTGGAAGAAAAATTAAAAAATCATGGTTGAATCCATTTTTTTTATCAAAGTTCAAAATTACCCTATGCAAAAGTATTGGATACATCAATTTAATATTTTGTTGCGCAGCCTCTGTTTTGTTTCACTGCTTCCAGTCACTTTCTATAATTGGTCACAAGTTTTCCACACTGATCCACTGTTACTTTACTCCATTCTTCCTTGCATAATTCCTCTAATTGCTTGATATTTTGTGGATTCCACTTATGAACTTTAACCTTCAAAGTATTCCACAAATTCTCAATTGGATTCAAGTCAGGAGACTGACTTGGCCAATTGAGAGTATTAATACCATTATTTTCAAACCATTCCTTTGTAAGTTTTGCGGTATGTTTGGAATCATTGTCGTGTTGAAGCACGAAATTCTGACCATGTCCTAAAGAAGTTGCAGATTTCTGAAGGTTCTTCTCTAGAATCTCTCTGTACATGCTACCATTCATTCTACCATGGATAACTTGTAACTCACCAGTACCCTTGGATGAAAAGCATCCCCATATCATAATGGAAGCACCCCCAAACTTAACTGTGGGGATGGTATTGTGCTTGTTGAAGGCAGTGCCATTTATTCGCCAAACACTTGTTGCCATGTTCCTTCCGAATAGTTCAGCTTTCGTTTCATCCGACCAGATTACCTTTTCCCAAAACTGCATACCTTTCTTTTCATAAGTTTCAACAAACTTTAATCAGTCTTTGACATGTTTGGCTTTCAGTAAAGGCACTTTTCTTGGTGATCTTGAATGAAAGCCTGTACGATATAGAGCTCTGCTAATGGTATCCTTACTTACATTAATTCCAGCACCCTCAAGATCAGTTTTAATTTCAGAATGAGTAATGAAGGGTTTTTTTTTTTGCACATTTCTGCTGATCCACCTAGAAGTACTCTCATTTATTTTTCTCGATCTTCCATTTCTTGGAAGTTTTGCTGTACCGTCGCCATACTTCTTATACTTTCTGATGATATTTCCTACTGTACTTAGTGCTAGATTCATTTCTTTGATAATTTTTCCGTAACCTTGTCCTCCTTTGTGATGTTCAATGATTCTATCTCGCATATCACTGGATAATTCTTTAGTTTTTGCCATTTTTAATCCTTGAATTGCAGAATGCACATCAAAGAGTCAGATGATTAGTAGCACTATCTTGTAAACAATTGTGTTCTTTGCCAATTGGTCAGAGATAACATTCCAATACTATCGAAAATTTGAACATTTAAAGTCTTTTAAAATACAAAGTGTCATGTATCCAATACTTTTGCATAGGGTAATTTTGAAGTTTGATAAAAAAGAAATGGATTCTATCATGAGTTTTTAATTTTCCTTACACATACAACTAAAACAACTTTATGAGATATTACTTACCAAATATCAGGCAAAATGGCGAACATAAACTAGAGTTATAACAGAAAATAACATGTATCCAATACTTATGCGTGTCACTGTATATATATAATAAAAACATAGTTTTAAGTAGGTTCCCCAACTTTTACTCAAATAATGTGTCCAAAAGATTTTGAAATTCTTGCAAGAATCAATTAATTGCCGGATTTTAATGAAATTTTCAGGACGTTTTCACAAATGAATGAAACTATTTTTTAAATAATTTGTTTTAGAATTTCCTTGTAATTTTTTTTTTTTTTTTTTTTTTTTTTTGCATATGTTTCCCACAATTTAATTTCATGAAATTTCAAGAAATTCAATTTCAAGGAGATAAATTGTTTTGTTAGTTAAAAGCAGGACTACTTGGAGAAGGTAAATCATCATTTATATATATATATATATATATATATATATATATATATATATATATATATATATATATATATATACATATATATATATATATATATATATATACATATATATATATATATATATATATATATATATATATATATATATATATATACATATATATATATATATATAGAGAGAGAGAGAGAGCAGTTACCCTAATCACTAAAAATCTGCTCTGAATCGTGAAATAAAAAAAAATTAATAGATCTATGACATTATTCTATTAGAAATTACTTATAATATTTATTAAGGACATTATTGCCTTAAAAAAATGTTCGATGAATAGACAAGAATTTTTTTAAATTTTAATTAAATAATTTAAATCGTTTAAAATTCTGTATTACTTCAGGGAGTTTAGTTAATAATTACTATTAAGTGAAAACTACATTTATGAATCAAAAATTGAAAAGCTCATTAAAAGTCGTGGTAACCCAATATTTTTTTTTTTAAATTAAATTCAGCGTTCTTAAAAAGAGATTGCAGAGAACATTTTCCAACATTTTTAAGATTACTTAGTACTTAAAAATTATATAAAAACGGCGCTCACCTATCATTTTCATAAATTATGTTTTAACAGATAAAGTCGCCATACAATAATGAACTTGTCAACACCTTGTTAAGTGATTTACGATGTGTCCATAAATACTTAATCGCGCTACTGTTCTAAAAACCCGTTTCTCTGTTATTTTAAACATAAAGTAATTAATTTTTTTTCCAAATCGCTTTAATTAAACTTTAAATCAGTTAATATCTCTCAAATAAAGTTTCACAAATATATATTTTATTTTTAAGAGATTTTTAAACTCATTTATTTTAAATCTTAGGTATCGACATTTATGTAGTGGAGGTACGTAGTTTTAAGGTATCCTATATTTATGGCTAAAGTGTTCGATATCTGGGAAAGAGCGCATATAACTGTAAGTTCTAAAAGTTTCTCTCTCTTTCTCCCTCCCTCCCTCTCTCTCTCTCTCTTTCTCTCTTTTTCTCTCTCTCTCTCTTTCTCTTGCTTGTGGTACTCTCTTGCTTCCTAGTCAATTTTTACCTTTACAATTTTAATACAATATGAATTGTTATCTTATGTCTCTTTAATACTTATTCTTTCATTGTCCTCTCACCTTAATAGTGATTTTTTTTCTTATTTTATTCTCTTCTCATTCAGTAAAACCCCTTGCATCTTAGTTCGTTTCGTTTGACATTTCACTATTTTAATATCTTATGCTGCCTTCTGTTTGCAATACTGACTGACGATCATGTTTTGTTTTTTTTTTTAAATATGTACCGAAGATGAGTTGCATGATAATGTAGGCTCCATGCCAATCGGAATTTCATCATTACCATCCATGGAGGGGATGACTTAAAGTTAACATATATTTTAACTTGCAATTCTTTTTCCTATATGGTGTCACCCTTCCGGCATTCAGATTTCATTTCCCATCTAAATATTCAACGGTTTTCAAACCCATTTGAACCTAATGCTGCACGCCAAATCTTTAATATAATATAATAATCTATATATATAAAGTTGTAGACTCAGTCTGTTTATTTGTTATCGACCTCCTCTCACGGTTTTGGTGATAGACCCCCAATAACCATATATATTCAGAAACTACATTACCCAGGGTATTTGGATAAGTATATTTCATTTTGATCAAAGGGGGTCAAAAACCTCACTGAATTTTTGTTTCCTTTTGATTTAAATTAAATTTAAATTTGAACAAAGAAATTACTCCTATCCAAAATATAGAAGAAGAAAACCAGAAAATGGAGGTCACATCGGAAAGATCATTTTGATCAAATGCAGTCCCCGGGGGTCACAAATCCCGCAATGAAAATTGTTTCCCCTTTGATTTAAATTAAATTTAAATTTGTACAAGGGAATGACTCCTATCCAAAACATAAAAGGAGAAAGCCAGAAGATGGAGGTCACATTGGCAAGATCATTGAGTTATAGTGAAATGCATCATTTTTCTCTACAAATTATAACAATGATTTAAAATCTATCATCATTTTCTTACAAAAAATGGGTGACAGGCACCAAGGCACCAGTAATTCGACTAGTGATACAATATAATTAAAATATAATATAGATTTACAACATTGACATAAATCATTATTATGATAAGGAAAAATGTTTGAAAAAGGACATAAAAAAATGTCGAACTTTCACATTCCAATAGGTTCGTTTGACGTGGGATTGTTTATACCAAGGGTCGGCAACATACGGTCCGCGGGCCGGATCCGGCCCGCGAAGGCATTTTGACCGGCCCGCGAGACTGATTACCAATGACTCTATTTTTAACATGAGAGACGAGGCTTTCGAATTAGATTATCTGACAGTTATCTTTCATGAGACTTATTTTACCAAGTTGCGTTGCCTACGTTTAATGTCAAATAATGGATACATATTTGTTATGACATTTGGCTACATTAAAAGATAACAGAAGCAAAAGGAACGATAAAGTGAAAGAGGCCAGGGAGGGACTGACATGCGAGGTAGCAGAAATCTAAAGTCAGTTAAACATACGCACATTATACATACATGCCTCATGAATGTGTGGATTATACCGCATGTGTACGTACGTAAGTGTATATGTTTGCAACTATTTGTACTCGTATGTATAGGTATATGTGCTTCGTTTTTGTTTGATGTGTGTGTGGGGGGGTTCGTTTGTGAAACAATTTTCAATAACAGTTTCAAACCTACACGTCATAATTTCATCCATTTTCACTTTGGTCGATTTTTTTCACTTTCAAGTATTTTGTCGTTCCTTGAGAAAAAGTAATTTTTGTTAGGTGTTTTTTTAATTTTAGATTTTCTTTTGTTTTTCAGATTTCTCAATGTTTATTTTCATTATGGTTTTAAATATTTAGATTGACAGGGGGCCTGCATATGTAATTTTCCTTAATTTTTCATTAATGGCCTTCGTCCGGCCCGCGACCCGTCATTTATAACACGATCCGGCCCGTGGGGGTCGAATGAGTAGCCGACCCCTGACTTATACGATACTGAGTAAAATAATAAAGAAGATAACACGCTTGATATAGGGGTTAGGGTCTTATATTTATTGAAAACAATTCTTGGAAGAAAAATGGATTCTATCAAAAAGATGGTGGTTTAATTGTTTAAAATTTTGGGATCCAACATTGCTGTTGAAACAGGTTTGAAAACCGTTGAATAATTAGTAAAATTACATTTAAACAAAATATTTAGTTCATTAATATATTAATATGTATGTACATATACATATGTATGTGTGTGCACGTGTATATATATGCATATATATTTGTGTGTGTGTGTGTACATGTATGTGTGCGCGTGTGTGCGTTTGTATGTATATATATATTCAAACAAGACTGAATAAAATAGAGTTATAAACATAACCTTCTATAATCAACGCCCTAATTAAGATAACACAAAGCCGGGTAAAAAAAATATATTAGCTACTAAACAAGAAAAACTGTAATATGAGCAAGCGAAGACAGATAAAAAAATATTTATTTTGCAATTTATGCATTAATTAAATAATAATAGTAATAATAATTAATAATTAAACAAAAAATAAACAAAAAAGATTTAGAAAGCCCCAGAATGTTCTGGAATATCCATTTAATTTTAATTCGTTTCTGACCGCTGACTTCGTTGCATCATCTTTTGACACTCAAAGCCGAAAGATAACGAAAAGTAAAAACAAGAAAGTAAAAAGAGACAAGTAAATTATGAAAAGAATAAATACGATATCCTTCGTATGTCCACATACGCACACGTACTGGCGTACATACACACACGCACGCGCACATACAAACACAAACACACACACACACAAACGAGAAAAATCAACCTAACACTTAAAAAATCGAATAAATTAATTTTTCTAACTTAGTATAAAAATAATGAAAACGGGAAAATTGGCAGACATCTACTGATATCTCCTGACGAGTGGGCCGAACAATTACACAAAATTTCGTCTACTAAACTGCGATGTACAGGTGCTGAATATAACATCAGTCAAGCTAAGTGACATATTTTATATTTGTATTAATCGTAAAATTAATATATGTAGAATTAAATGTGAATGGAATAACGAAGGAAGCGTATAGGACAAATAAGTTTCATAAATAGTCGAAATAAAATTGTTTTCAAATTAAATGCAACATCCAGAAATTTACATCTTATCTGTTTGATGGCCGTTGTCATTTTCAGTCTATGATACTTAAAGAAGTTGATCAATTCTTTTCTTATACTATCTATCACTTTAGGTCTTCTCATGGCTTTCCCAATAAAGAGCCATATCATTTATTTCAAATAAATTACTCAAAGCCTATAACAAATATATTCCCACAACTTCACCGTTTTGTTTCCGCCGAATCATAGCGACATCAGAATTAGATCTTCTCGTCTATAATTCCTCGTCATGGAACAACACGGTAGAAAATGATTAAAAAATAATATTATTTAATTAAAAATGATTAAAAATAATATTATTTAATATATTAAAAAAGATTCCAAACGCACAAATATCAATAAAAACATATTTTAATCAGATAAGTTGATAATAATTTTATTATATATTAAGTGAAGGAAAATAAGATAAAAAGAACTACCTACAGAAATAAATGTACATTCGTACGTACATGCATACATACATACACATATATACACGCGGCAGCAAACACAAACCAACACACATATACATACATACATATATATATATATATATATATATATATATATATATATATATATATATATATATAGAAATACATACATAGAAATACATAAACATATACATACGTATACATCTCCATGATAACAAGTACACATACATACATATATACATATATACCCACATACACACATATATGCACATATGCTCACATATATATACATATTTACACAGCAATACACAAATATAAACATATATACACACATATACTAACTCATGTGGCCGTAATGACATACCCAAGTTTCCATACCTACACATACAGACAAACAATCTCATATACAATAGGTGTTAACATACACATATACAACCGCAAACATATATATATATATATATATATATATATATATATATACACACACACACACACATATATATATACACATAAATATATACATAAAAATACCTATCTATAATAACAAGTACACATATATACGTACATACACATAAATACAACGACATTCAACCAAATACATATATAAACGTACATACATACACATACATAGACATATACATAGACATACATCCATATAGATGCAAACACCAAAATACATGTATCCTAACATATATATATAAACACATTCATACAAAGAGAAATATACGTAAATATAAATTTAGGTACACAATATAACAGGACACATACATATATATATATAAATACATATACATACACATACATACATACACACACACACATGTATGTATGCACATATATATATATATATATACATATATATATATATATATACATGCATATATACATATATACATACATACACACACATACATACATATATACACACATAAATACATATATACATACATATACACATACATATACACATATATATATACACACATATACCCACATACACAAATACACATACATACACATATACATCAATATTTTTAACCTCTTCCCTTCTTCTCCTCCTTTTTACCTTCTTACTTTATATATATATATATATATGCATATATATATATATATACATACATACGCACACACACATACACATATATATATACATATACACACACATACACACATACATATATATACAAAACCTACCAACATATAAATACACTAATATACAAACATACACATTTCGCAGTACAAACACACATAACTACACACAAATACATATATACATGCACATACAGAAAAATGAATAACACTATGTAGTTATACAATACACATTCATATCGTCAGATTGACCATCAGGCAATAAAAGTTATAATCTATTAAACTTACAGCGACATATCATTATCATTTAAAGTATACGACCCCTAAAATAAGGTAAATTTATAACGGTGTTTACAATTAACGGTTAGTTCATATCTTTGATTTAAGAGATCAGCCTTGTTTTTAAATCTAATAATTTCAAATTTTTCGTTAAGACATAGGTAACATGGGGAATATAGGGAGTTACATGTCCGGGCTTTCTTAATCAATGTCCATTTAACCGTAGTTGTTTTGTTCTTTTCTTTTAGATTCCAAAAATACTTGGATAATGAAGTCATGTACCTATAGTCACTGTTATTAAAAGATTGAATATGCCCCCGCCAGCGTTCTTTCAATGTTTTCATGGTGCTACCAATGTAAAATTTCTTTATATTTGGATTCTCACTAGTTGAGATTGTACTAAGATAGACTACAGAACTAATCCCACAGTTATTTTGTAGTGGACAATTATTAGGATACCTACAATTACATAAGTTGTTATTTGTGTTATTTTATTTAGTATTGCTGTTAGTAACCTTTTGAGTAATCAAGCTTTTTGAGTCACTATACTTGTTAAAGACTATGTTGTTATGTTTTTTAATTATTTTCTCTACGTTATCTGTTCAACTATAGCTTAATTTAAGGGTATTAGGATTAAATATTTTACTAAGTGAGTTAGTTTCAGGGTTAGGGAAATGTTTCCTGATGAGGTTTAGAAACATACGTTCTAATTTAGTTTTAACCATTATATTGAAAGGGGGTGTGAACCAGACGATCGTTCTAGATCTTCTTTTCTTATTATGGTTGCAATTAACAGGGTTTTTATATTGAATAGTGATATCTTTGTATCCACTATTTTTGAGTGCAGAATTGTAAAAATCACGATGTTTATTAAAAACATCTTTGTTAGAAGAGTTAGTGCTAATTCTAAATCCAATGGAAGAGGGCATATGTTTGATAACTGAAGGGGGTTGGAATTTGGATGCACGTATATCGGGTTGGAATTAACCTTCACATATGGTTGGAAAGTGTTGTTAGCAAGGTCTAGGGTGACGTCTAGAAAATCCACTTGTTTACCATTTGTAGTGACTATTGTCCTAAGACCTAAATCCTTGAATACCCTATGGATCATTTGGAATTTTCGTTTTTTAATATATTAAATAATATTATTTTTAATCACTTTTATCTTTGTATATTTGCTCGCTTAAGTTATATTTCAATAAGTAGTTAGCATTTGTTTAATGACACTTTCAGTCTTAAATATTTATTGGTTGTGGTATCTGATTGTCTGGGTCAATGTCTGTGGATGTGTGTGCATGTATTTATAGGTGTCTATGCGTATGGAAAATGCATTCACTTTTAATTGTGTATGTATGTACGTATGTGTCGGTTTCCCCCCTTTTTTTTCATAAAGGCCCGTGGAGATGTTCTCTGTCTCGTCACTTTTTGTGTGTATATGTATATAAATATGTCTGGGTGCTTATATATTATTATCTGATTGTGTTTTACGCGTGAGTTTAGGATTTGGGAGTAATATGTATACATATTGTCAAAGGACCGGATATAAAATTAGCTTCTAAAGTAACTTCAATGAAGAAATAAATTGAATAACATATGTATTTCTTCTTTTCTCCTCAGTAATTTTATAGTTGTAAACTTAATAGCGATTAAATTTTGATTTTGAAATTAGCAGTTTTTAATTTTAATATTAAATTTTATCATATAATTTAGTAATTAGTGGTTAGAATAAATTGTTTTTTAATATTACCCATATTTTAAACATCTGAATAGCTATTATAACATGACTTCGTTGTCAAGCTTTTTGAATTTTCCTATACTTGTATTTTGATTGGTCAATCTAGCTTTTGTAACAACGTTTTTCCCTTGCGAAGGATTGTTAATTAATTTGAAACTTTTAAAACCATTTATTTTACATTCAACATCATCACTTGATAAGACACCGAGGGTGTTAAAACAAAATGGCTATTTTTGTAGTGATTTTATAACATATGTTATAATTTTTTTTAAACAAATAATTATATCTGCTCTACTTTATATTGAGCACTCTTTTAAGAATAGTAACTGTTGGCTATTGGAATTCATTCCATATACCCCAATCATATACTTGGGTATATATATATATATATATATATATATAGGTAAATCAAATAATTCGCTAAAAAATCAGTATAGCATAATGATAAAACGTCCAAAACTTAATAAAAACAAAGTTTCATCGTTAAAATGTTTACGTTATTATTAAGAGGAAAGAACAAAGTATTTTTAATTATTTAAAAAAACAGTTTCCTTCTTTCTAACACGTTCTAAATTTGGGTCAAAAATTTCGTTTTTTTTCTTTTGTTTTTTTGTTAACTTTATAATACTTGTGGTAATTGCCATTTTAGTGTATTAGTTTCAGGGGGAACCCATTAATTTGGAAATACTCGCAAAAAATTGTCTAATTTTAATTAAACTTTCAGGACTTATTCAAAAATAAATTAATTTATTTTTGAAATTTTTATTTTTAGAAAATCTTGGTTAATTTTTTTTTAAACCTGTTACACCACACAAATTAATTTTATGGAATTTTCTAGAATTTTAAACAGTTCGCAAATTGTTTTATATGACTTATAAGAATGACTCCTTGGAGAAATTAAATCATCAATTTTTTTTTTCGTAAATACTGCCAACTTTTTAAAAATCTGGTCGAAATCGTAAAATAAAAACTGCAATAAACTGTATAATTATCAAATTAGATTGGCTTTTATTTGCTTTTATAAATAATATACATTAAGGACATTATTACCTGAAGAAAAAAAATTACGATGAATAAAGAATTTTTACAAGAATTATTTGAATTTTTCTTTTAGTTTTTTTTTTTTCATTTTTCTTAAATTTTAAAAAATGTTTTAAAATTCTTCCAAACAGAGTGTGGGGTAGGTTATTATGTTTTTAATTGAAGAATATATTTACTAAGCGAAAATTAAAAGCTTAATACAAATAATGCTACCAAAACTTGTACCATAATTAAGAATATTTTTTTTTTTGTGCGTCAAAATATTATATTTTTTTAGTATGATCTCTTATAAGTGACATTATGGTTAAAAGGTCACGTGTTTCAAGGCTTGTCTCCTCTCAGTTATTAAATTAAAAATTAAATTGAGATATTAAAATTATCTCATTTATCAATTTAAACAATTAATAACTCAGTGAGATATTTTAATTATTAATATAATAATAATTTTATTAGTTATTATCTCAGTTATTAAATTGAAAACGTAATAACTTAATGTAATATTAATAATTAATAAAATTATTTATCATTGTCTTAGCTATTCAATAACTCAATAATGTAAGAAATTTTTATAGTATTTTAAATTATTATAAGAAACAAAAAAAACCGTTATGTCGCTTTTGATGCACCGTACTAAACCTGTCAACACATTCAGCCCTCAAATTATCTATGGAGACGTGAAAATAACTAGACCCCGAGGTCAAGAAATGTTTGTCTAGAAACTTTTGTTCTATAAGTAAGTGATTTTTGTTTCAGAACAGATTAACTTAACTTTAAATTTGCTAATTTTATGAAAGTAACGTTTCAGAAATGTATATTTTATTTTAGCGGGATTTTCAAAACCGAAAAATAAGTTCGTTTACATTTCTCTAAAAAAAAGTTAAAAATGGCCGTTTCGATTGGTTTCTCGGAAGCATCGACTAAAAATCATTGAAATTTCTATTTGAAATAATCCACAATATTTTTTCTGGAATTAGACAATTTAATCCTTTAGTTTTCAATTGAAGCGGTTCGAAAGCTTCGAAAAGGATTTTTCCTTTATGAAAAATACATTTTAGGCGTACCTCAGGTATACGAATTTTTGGAGGTGCCTAATGTTGCTGGTATTATCCTTTTGTTAGCTAATGCTTTCAAAGGTAACACCCCAAACTATATTAAAACAAAGACACATGGCCGTGCTGCCTGAAAGTAAGAAGTGATGCAACTGTCTGCTGCTCATATTAATGGTAGTAGATTCTGAAATAAAGAGAGAGATAAGCAAATCATGTGAGAATGGATGCAACCAGTAAATAAAACCAAATCATTTAGTGTAAGTTACGATGAAAACAATTTGTAACAAACAATGAGAAACTGTTCCTTTTATTGGCATTTCAGAACATTATACTGAGGTAATGTTATGAAATGCCTATAAAGAAACAGTTTTTCACGCTTTAATGCGCGCATGACCATGACATTACAACATAAAAGAAAAAATTCCATCTTAATTTTTTCATATTCTGATGAATGCTAAACATGATTGTCAATCGTTGCATTTAAAAGCAAAAAGAAAAAAACTTACAGTAATGGATAGCAACACACGGTTTTGTATTACTACTTGCACCCCTGACGATGATCTCGGAAGAAGATCGAAAGTACTTGGGAATTAAAAGCGATTTTCACAGATATAGAACACTAGCAGGCTTCGCCCGCTGGCTATCGCTTCGCAAAGTAAGATATATTCACTACTTGAAATCTTTGAAACAAAAATTTTAAATGAACATTTCATTCATAAATTGGCTTGTTATAGTTATGGAAAGTTTTACAAATAGATGCCAACTTGTTGAAAGCCAAGTAAAATGCAAATTTCAAATACTTTTCTGCACTATATAATATAGTTCTGTTAAGCATAACGCTTAACAGAACTATTTTTGATATGAAAATCAAAACAATCCTCGAATAAAAGAAGAATAATCAAGGACAATTAATTAAAAAAACCTTTTTCAAAATCAATGTGAAAATTAGTTGAACCTGAAAAGTGATATTGTCTAGAACTAGATAATATATAATACAGATATTGAGCTTTTAGGATGTAAACTTCTCTGAAGAACTATAGAACATTTGGACAATTTCTACGCACTTAGTGACCAAAAAAGAACTCTCTTGTTCGAACACAAGAAAAATTAAATCAAAAGCTTAACCGTAGTACCTTGTTTGTAGCTTTTAATGAAACATGCATAAATGAAGGATATATATGGCCCGTATCTAGGGCTTTGTGTCAAACTAACTTAAGCTTAAAACTACTATAAACAAGTTATCACGAGCATTCAAATGTTATTTCTTTCTCTTTTTAAACATCTAATCGAAAACCTGTACTTGAGGTTTACATTCATTATATTTTGAAATATTACCTTTGCTTTTGTTTTAGGCATCTTTCATTGTCATTGGTTTCTTTTCATTTTCCTCCAGTATCCAAGTCAAAATAATAGAACGGCGTATAATTATGTATAAGTATTTGTTTCTACATGACAACTACCAAAACAATTTGCCAAAATTTATAATTTATTGGCTAAAAGTTGAGCTTAAATATTTTGATGAAGTTGGATTTGATAATCACTAACCTTTTTGAAGAAATGGTCTGTGTATGAAAATATTTCTTCAATACAGAGACGAGATTTAAAATTAACGAATTGTTGAATTTCATTTGTTATTATATTTTTGTAATTCCATTTTTTGTCACTGAAAAAAAACATTCAATAAATTCCGGCAATGTGTTAATCTGAGGCAAGCTTAATCGAAAATTAAACAAAGCGCAAACATATATATATATATATATATATATATATATATATATATATATATATATATATATATATATATATATATATATATATGTATGTATGTATGTATGTATGTATATATATACATTATCTTATATAAAGCAGAAAAATTAATGCAACACACCAAAAATCCTTTCAATATTTGTTAGTTTTGTATTTATGGCATTCAAATAAAGGTGATTATCGATTCACTTAAGAAAAAATGGTTATATGACTTCAAGCCATAACAAACACTGACTTCTCTCGAGAGACATTCTTAGACTTGTGATGACGATGTGATGGGAATTGTAAAAAAATGTTCAACACAGAAATATATTGCTTCATTTCCAAAAATATCGAATTGTATGTTCTAAAATTCTTGAAGACCACAAGAAATAAGACGTACAAATTAGAATCTTTTTCTTCTATGTGCCGTGTTCTTTCAGGACCTGTCGATTATGGTTCTCCATAATTCCCTACCCTATGTGGTTCTTAGTAAGGTTTTTCTTTTTTATATCTCCCCTAATCTTTGTTCTGCCAATCGTTTACACTCACTCTTAAGATAACTTACGAGTTGCTTTCCTCTGTTCCTCTTGCCTTCAATATGTCCTGTTAGTGTTAAATTTCCCAAGCTCTCTTTCTTCATTATATGTAAAAAAAATTCAGAAATTTCAAATATCTCTTTCTGATTCTAGGTCCAAGTATCCTTCTTGTTTCCAATTTCCCTTAAACGTTGTGGATACTCCCATGTTCAGTTTATGGGATAATTAGATTCTTTCTGTAGAACCATATTTCAGTTGCCTCAAGTCTGTTCTTCATCTGTGAGATTGTTCAACATTCAAATTAGTGTAGAGAAATAAAAGTCAGGTAAATAAAACTTCTGTTAAATCTAAACCCAATAGTAAGACATTATATCGGAAAATATAACAAACCTTCTATATTTTTTGTAGAGAAATGAAGTTGTTATTTTTGTGCAAAATGGAGGCATCGAAATTTGAATTGCCTCTTTTATTTTTTGACCAATGAGAGCTCTCGAAAAAGGGCGCCACATTTTGTGCCATTTTCAAACGATCAGAATAAATGAATCACTGCAAATTTTAATATATTGTCCTTCTTAAATTACACTTCTTCTATGTGCAGTGTCCCTTTACGACATGTGCATTGTGGCTCTCCACATTTCCCACCCCTTTGTACCTTTTAGTACTGCTTGTCTTTGCTATCTTTAATCCTTATACAGCCAACAATTTACACAAGCTCGTTAGTTAGCTTATGCGCTGTTTTCCTCTGTTGCTCTTGCCTTCAATGATCTGTATTAAATTTCCCCCTTTTCTTATTATATGCTCTAGAAATTTCAACTGTCTCTTCCCGATGTATAAGTGCCATTTTTGTTTTTATTGTCTCTAGAACTGCGTCATTGCTCATATGTTCGGTTCATGGTATTCTCATTATCCTTCTGTAGAACCACATTTCCGTTACTTCAAGTCACTTCTTTATCTTTGAGAATATTGCCCCGCATTTACTGTCATATAGGAAGACTGATATTACTAAACAGTTCAGTACTCTTTTCTTTGTTTCTAACGAGTTTTTCCTGTTCCTTAATATTCTGCTTAGCTTTTGGAAGGCATCTTTCGCTATCCCAATGCACCTCCGGATTTCAGTGTCACACTCTCCGTCCTCCGTTAAAACACTTCCCAAATATTTAAATCGTTGGACCTGTTTCATTTTGGTATCTCCAAATTGTAATTCGCATGTCCTTTTGCTAACAATTATGCATTCTGTCGTCTTTCGGTTGATGTTTAATCATTTCTACTTCTATAGTAGAGAAGGTATAGGTTTCTGATTATTCTAAGATCTTTCCCAAAAATGCCAAGCAGTTCCGCTAAAGCTGTGTGGCATACGTTATCGAAGGCCTTTGCGTAATCTATAAAACACAGAAGTACGTGCTTCTGCATTTCTATTGCTCTTTCTGATAACATTCTGGGCATAAATATCGCCTTCCTTGTTCTTTGACGAACCCGCACTATCCCTGTCCTATTTCCAGTCTGATTCTACAGCGCGTTCTAGGCATCAACGTTCGGATGATCAGTTTCGTTAAATGACTCATTAAGGTGATTATCCGATTGATTTTGCAATCTCCTTCCCGAATAAATTAAGCACATATCTAGCAGTTGAAACAGTTCAGTCTAACGTGTTTTAGTATATTCTATAAAACATAGGTGTGTTGTATTCATATGCCGATCACCACTTTATAAATAGCAGGTGACACAGCCATCCTGGGTATGACGATAAACTACATCCGCGTCCTGGGTAAGACGATAAACTCCGTCCAACAGCAAGGCCTCTGATCAGGAGGTTTTGAGGAGCGTGGAACCACCTCTTAATTGCTAGTGTTCGCAGGTTCGCCCTAAATCGGGGTGGTAGCACCTGTTAGGGTCCCAACTATGGACAAATAGTTAACCCCGAAACTGGGGTCAAAACACTATGAAAGTGTAAAAATAAGTTTTAATACTAGAAATACCTTGTAAAAAATTATTTACAGCAATAAATTTTTCAAGAAAAAAAAAACATTACTAGAAATATATTTTTGAAAATAAAATATTGCCAGAAATATGTTTGAAGAAAAAATATTACTGGCTACACATTTTTGGGAAAAAATATTACCAGCACCACATTTTTTAAGAAAAATTATTACCAACGAATAGATTTTTGGCCAAACAAAATATTGCCAGCAATAAAAATTTTGTCGGCATTAAATAACCCATTGAAGTTGATATTCTTTAAAACAAAACAAAACAAACCAGATGTTACACTGGAAGGCTAAATATGTTTTAACCCTCTGCATGGAATTTGTATTCTTTAAATATTAGTCCAAACCTCAGGGAGCTTTCTCCCCATGCAAGTACCTCTCCATCTGGAGTGTGCTAGATTTATTGCCCAGTGCCTGAAGTGTCTCCAAAAGGGGAAGGGCAGAGGAGGCTTGGGTATTTTTGCTCGGTATGGCCATTAAACCCACTTTAAACCTTGACTTTGTGTTGCATCCGATAACGACGGAGCCGCCCTGGTAAATACCACAAATTCTAACCTTTTGGCTCGGAAATGTATTCCCTGAATATTAGCCAAAGCCCCTCCTGGCAGTACCTCTCTCTTGGGAGTTTATTGTCTAGTGCCTAAGACGTTCCCAAAAGGGGAAATTCCGAGGGGATTAGGGATTTTTGCGTGGTATGGCCGTTAAATAACCTCGACCTTATGTTGCATCCGGTAGCGACGTGGGGCGCCCTGCTAAATACCACACATTCTAACACTGAAGGCGAAACAGTAGTGAATACGTTTAACTCATCCTAGTTTAGAACAATAAATATCCATCCTTTTGCATTTTGTATCGTTCTTTCTCATATCATCCGGAATACTTTCTATATTTCTTGAATATTCTTTCTGATATCATTGCCTTCGTTGACTAATAAAAATTATGATATTTAATTGTTCTGATATTATTATAATTATTATTATTGTTATTATTATTATCGTAGCATACCTACGGACGATAATGGGTATGTCCCCATTCACATAAATACATTAGTAAAAACAGTATGTTAGCCTGCAGTTGGAGATTCGTCTCCAGCTGAGCTGGTCAAACTCACTGCCTCCGTGCAGAGAGTATCCTTAGACGCAGCTATGTGGAAGGGCAGAGTCTTATCTCGGGAAACAACTACCCGATCCCGTTTTATACGATGTCTACGGGAAATTTTTGCCCGAGCCTACGTGCTCGGAGACCGCACATTACATTCTGCCATGTGCCACATCTGACCGCGTCGGGTGTTTGGTAGATATCCTGCAGTTGGAGATTCGTCTCCAGCTGTGCTGGTCAAAATCTCTGCCTCAGGGGAGAGAGGATCCACAGACGTGGCTATGTTCGAAGGGCATAGTCTCGTCTCGGCAAACAGCTACTCGACTCCGTTTTATACAGGGTCTACGGGGAATTTTTGGCCGGGCCTATCGTCTTGGATACCCTACATTAAATTCGGCCTTGTGCCACATCTGACCGCATGGGGTGGTTGGAGATTCATTGTGGAATTCACTTGACTCACTTCAGCAGTTGACTACTTCTACGCGCCACTGGCGAATCTTATATGTGTTGTTCTTGTCCTAAGTATTATCGTTCATTACCTACGTTCGTTTGATTATTCTATTCAGTAACCTTCCCTGGGTTACAAAAATTATTATTTATTATTATTCATTATCTGTAAATTTATTATTTTGACATTATTTATATTATTCAATTTATTATTCATTTATTATTATTTATTTATTATGTATTTTAATCTTGCATATTCTGTATTTTTTATATAAAACATTGTTATTATACTCAATTGTTCTTTTTGATATCATTCTGATTTCTGATAGTAAACAGAAAATTAACAAATTGTGTTAAACTATTTTTAAGTTTGGGAAATAATTCTAAATGTTTAAATTGCTTTTTTCGATATTTTTCCGATTTCGTAAAGAAAATTCATACTTTTTTAATTTACCGGTTACTTATTTTCAGTATTTTTTTAATTTAATATCTGTAGTTATTAAGTAAATCATATAAACTTCGCTAATTCAAATTTCATTGAAAAATTTGTCAAATTTTAAGCAATTTAGATGTCAAAACAATGCATGTGTTAAAATTTTAGGTAGTATCAATGTTTTGTTGAAGTTATTTGATATATTCTAAAAAAAAAACGAAACCAAATAACCGCATTTTACTTCAATAAAAAGGTAATAAAATTGTCAAATATTAATCTACACCTATAATCGAACAAATAACAAAGACAAATGATAAGTCTTTGATTCCTGTAGACTTTAATATAGTGATCCTTCTTCTCAATAACAGCCAGTCATCTATCATCTATTGATTTTGTCATTTTTTTTTTAATTAAGCAGGTTCAATTTCTGATATAGTAGATTTAATTGTTCCCCATAGGTCTGCTTTACCACCTTCATATAATTCTATCTTCACAACTGACCATAGATTTTCGATGGGATTCAAATCAAGACTTGATGGTGGCCATTCCATTATCTTCTCTCCTATAAATCTTTTGTGCTCAAAGAATTCACATGTAAGCTTAGATACATAAAAATAGAGGCGTTGTCGTGCATAAATACACACTTCACGTTGAAACTGCGAGACTGGGACTTGTATCATGCTATAACACGGCCGCCCCGACTCAATCCTGTGTCCTTCCCATGCTGGTCAGTACTGCCACCGATCAGCTGATGGTTATCTGCTGACTACTTCGTTCCTTCATCTGCCTAGCCTCACGTTGTGTTCCTTTATCACAGAGCAGTGAAAATGGAATTTTCCTCCGTACTTTAGCGCTGAATCGAGCTATGATCCGTGCTACGAAATGAGAAAGAGCGCTTCAACTGGCGAGAATACAAATAATATAACAAATGATGAAGAATGTCGATGGATTCATTTTCACTTATGATTATATAGTCGTTAATACAACAAAATTAACCCTTCCCATTAAACTTTCTGTTTTGAAACTTTGTATTTTTCTTCTAAAACCTGAAGCAGATTCAGTCAACAAAGAAAGAAAGATCGGTCGGTAATTCTCTCGACAGCAGATCACGTGGGGTTCAGCAGCTCCTCCACCGCCGCTGTCTCGTCTGCGTCTCTCGCTCCAACTGCTAGCTTCAACTAAGCGTTCGGTCTATATGTATTTCGCCCGACTCCTACCGCACCTCAAGTCTCATTAATTATTCATCAATTAATTATTTTCTCCAAGCCTGAAGATACGACACCGCCCATCAAACAAAGCGAGAAGCTATTCACCAACAATACATTCCTTGACAAAGAAACTTTGTTTGACATTCCTTTCGACAATCGGCCGCTTATCCAAAACAATATTTTTTTTGTTAACAACTTTTGGGTTTAAAAATTATCTCTACTTTCTTTGACATCAAAGAATTTACCCTTTAGCAACGACTTTCAAAATAACCATTTAAAATCTCATTCTTTAAGTATATTACTGGCTTTGCGAATAATAATTCCATTTGACAATTACGTTTCACATTATTCATTCCTCAGGACATATTGACTGATTAAAATCTCATTGTTTACATTCCGGCTTTGCTGATACATAACAATTCTATTTCCCATTATGTTTATCAGAAAAAAAGCATTTCTTTTTCTTCTTGCTTCATATTTCAATTCATGTTTTCACCTTAACGTTTTTTATCATTTTTAACCCTTCCAACTCTTCAATTTCTATACACGGGGTTTTCACATGAACCCTTTTAATCTTATTTTGATTCTACCAGTGTCACAATAGTGTTATAATACAAAAACGTATTGTTCATAAAATCGCAATAGTTAGCAGCATTCCGTTTAACTACTTCATCGAGTATGAATGGTTCAATTACGGTTTGTATGACAATACAAGCCCATATCATAACTCTACCGCCTCCTTGTTGCTTTCTTTTAGCCACAGGCATGTCTGGATTGGATCAAATCCATTCTTTGGCCCATCCATCAGGTCTATCAAATGTCACTCGAGATTCGTCAGAGAAAATTACTTTAAATAAGTAATTTCTCATATTTCTTGACCAAATTTTGACGCTTTAAAATATTTGTTTTAGTGAGAGGAGTTTGCCTAGTTTTTTTACAGATTCCAATTCGCAAAATATTCAACATCTTTTGTCTTTTTTGACCGCCTCATTTTCAGCTTTTTCAAAAGTGGTTGTCTCGCCATAACTCATTTTAGTTTATGCTCATCTGGAGGAAGCGAGTTCATAAGTCTTTTTTCCTTTGCTTACAATTCTCAAGCTACTTAAGTATTCAACAGCCTTTTTTATCGCTCACTAATCTCCAATGTGGACATTCTCTCATTCAATAGTTTTTATTAGATTTAAGAGGGTCTGAAGGTAATATTAGTTTAATCTGCATATAAACTTCAGTCAGTCCATTTTTGTAAATTCCAAATATCTCAAAAACTAACCATTAAAAATAGCAGAAAATTTAGTTAAATATTTTACTAAGTGTGGAAATTGACTAGTTTAAATTTGAAAAATATTGGTTCAGAAGTTTTGAGTTATTGTGGTTTATTCGATTTGCATAATAACTAAATATATTCTGTAATAATCTTTTTATAATTCTGCTTGTGTTCGTGTGATTATTCTATTCGGAAACCTTCGCTAAGTTACAACATAATCTAACCAAGATACTCTCATGGAAAGTGTGTGTGTGTTTTTTCAACATAGTTCCCTTTGCAGTTCCCATAGTTCTATCGGGGTTACAGTGCTTGAATCCGATTGGTGAAGAAGCTTTCGTTTTGTTTATTCAAAAAAAGTCAGCAACAGATATGACGTCATCATCACCGCCAAGTGTTTTTTTTTATACTGGCGAAAAACTAATAGTCAGAAGGGGCCCAAATTGGGAGAATAGGGAGAGTGATCAACCAGCTCAATGCTACAGGCACGTACAGCAACATTGAAACCAAAGACTCGTGTGCTGAGGTATTGTCCTAATGAAAGAAGTCAACTTTCATCAGTTTTCCTGGGCGTTTGGCCCTTCGTAAATCCCTCAGCAAGTTGGCATTGACGGTGTGAACCAAAAATAACTGACGTCATCACTTTCCCTGCAAATGAAACGAGTTTGTCTTTCTTTGGAGCAGGTGAGGAGTGTGTTTACACTACATAGATTGATCTTGTTCAAAGTGGAAAACCAAACACTCATCCTGGGTTAGGAAACGTTTGAGGAAACCAACTGGATCCACCTCCGATTTTCCCGTAATGTGATCAGACTGTTGCGCTTTTGTTCAGGTGTCAGAAATGTAGTACTCACCGAAGTGAAACCTTCATCAATCCAAGTTCATTGCGCAGAATATTCTCAACGCTCTCATGGGAAGTGCTAACAACATTGGCTATTTGATAATCAATTTCCTGTCTTCTATCACGATGCGGTGAACACGATCAATGTTTTCCACGGTGATGGTAGTTGCAGGACTTTTCAGACCTTGGGACATTTTCAAGACTCTCCCTTTCCCACCTAAATCAAGGCACCCAGAGTTGAAGAGCTGAATTACATGCATGCAAGATTTTACAGTTCTAGAATCATTTCTTCATAGTCATCCTATGCACTTTTCTGTCCTCCCTCGTATCTGCAAAGAAGCAATGCAGTTATTAATAAGAAGAGCTGAAATTAATGCAAGGTTTCACAGTTCTAGCATCACTCCTTCATGTTCAGTCTCTGAAGTTCTCAGCCTACCCCCGTATTTAAGTCTTGTTTTCTCAATTTGCCCTCTACAAACGCAGATCTTTTCATGATCAGGTTTGGCTTCTTTAACTCATCAATTTACTCTTCCGAGAATGACATGAATAAATCTTTAATAAAATCAATTATTACTTGTCTTTTAAGTATTGTCTTCCTAGAAGCATGTTTTTCCAAAGTCATTTTCATCCTTTAAGCATTCGTACACAAATAGAATTTAAAGTATCTGAAATTATGTTCTTCTCAAAAATTGTTTATATGTCCGTGTGGGCCATGTTACCATTGTACGGACTGATCAGAATGCATGACTAAAACTTATACGGAAATTTACACTGGGTTACAAAAATCTTTTTTCTGAGGCAAGCATGTGAACAGGTGATTTTTACTAATTTTCATATGCTGTATTCAAATTTCTGAACAATTTTTCTCGATCATCATTAGTATTTTTGCTTTCACATATCACATTTTTATTATACGGCATATAAATTGAAAATATAATGTATTTATTTTATCTTATTACAAAGGCATTACAAAAGCAAACACTAAAGATACAGAAGATTATCGGAACTAAATTACCTGGATAAAATCATACATAAACGCCATAGTTGGTGTAATGGTTAACAAGTTTGTCTTTCTGTTATGGTGAAACACACCTATTCTATAGTTAATAGACTCTCCAACCTAATATAAGTAGGAGTAGTAAGAGAAACGACGGTCAGTCGATGTCGGACGACCGGCTGATCGGTTGAACTCTCTGCCTTCGGGCGGGGAGGAACCCGAACGAGGCTACGCCGAAGGGCGGATTCTCTTTCGGGGAGGTAAACTGACCCTGAACCCGTTTATACAGGTTCAAAGGGCATATTTTTGGCGGAGCCCACGGGCTCGGAGATCCCACGTTAAACCGGCCTTGTGCCACATGATACCCTTGTGGGGGGTGACTAAATACTAGTCGATGTCGGACGACCGGCTGAACGGTTGAACTCTCTGCCTTCGAGCGGTGAGGAACCCGAACGAGGCTACGCCGAAGGGCAGAGTCTCGTTCGGGGAGGTAAACCGACTCTGAACCCGTTTATACGGGTTCAAAGGGTATATTTTTGGCCAAGACCGCGGGCTCGGAGATCCCACGTTAAACCGGCCTTGTGCCACATGATACCCTCGTGGGGGGTGACTAAATACTAGTCGATGCCGAACGACAGTTGGTCGAATACGAAAGTATCAGCGATCACAACAAGATTACTCTGCGTAATACCTATTATATCAAGTTCCTAACGTTTTGTACGTCGAACCTATTTTAGGACCGATTTAGTACAAATACAAGCCTCCACTGCGAAATCACTCCACAACACTTTCTAAAATGTTACAACTATGTAGTGAGTTCAATCCTGACAGGGTGTCCCATACTTTCGGTTTTGTACCACATCTAAGCTACCCTTAGAAAATCACCATACACGTCATAGTACAGCTGACAGTCAGAAGTGAGTGTTTTGAAAGATCTCCTATACTTTGCAGCCGGTATGTCCCACTATCATGTTAGTGTTTCACTTGATGGAACCTTTCTCTATGCTCATCATGGATGAAATTCTGTATCACATATCCTCATAAAACTGTAATAACTTTTTGATACACTCTTGATGATCTAGTACCTGTGTATTACCAAGGAAGCCATGGCAGACTGACTTAAATGCTTCCAAAGCTCTCAGTTCATTTAAGATAAGAAACTCTACAGTAGCACAACCTGTTTTCCATGTTGAACAATGAAGCAAATATCTTGCTTTTTACCCTGAAACTGATGATCCTTAAATCTGCTGTGAACAGGTTCCACTGCTTAAGCCAGTGTTGTGGGGCTCTCCCCTTTTTACATAAGATGGACTCGTCCAAATTATACTGACAAGGTTGAGGTACGTTGAGATACGTGGAGATAAGTTGAGACAGGTTGAGAAATATGGAGACAGACACGGGGTGTTCTCAGAGAGCTATACAAGAATCCAGAGAGAGATAGATAGAGAGAGAGAGAGAGAGATAGAGAGAGAGAGAGATGATTACGGCTTTACATACAAAGACTTGTACATATACTTTCTACTAACCCGCATTCCTTGACTACTAATCTTCACTTCAAGTCTGTATTCTTACGTTTAATACACTTATTTTTCTATCTCAATTACTGACGTTGTTTATTTATTTGTGCACGATTCCATTCATGGAATCGACAACAGCCAGGATGCCGGGTGCTATGACTGCTGCTTAGATAGGTATAAATCACAAGCAACGCCATTCAGGTCTTGCTTCTGAATAAACAGGAACATTGTCTTCAAAAGAGACCGACTAAGCAGAATTTTCTTCTGGAGGCGATTTTTTATATGAAGAAGGAATAAGATTTATGTGTTGAAAGTGTAGGGATAAAGGGATTATCTGAGTGAGGAACAGATCTCATAGCTGAAGGACGTTTGGAATATTTTATTTTATTTTGGAACAAGCATTGTAGTTGTATTTGTTAGACAAAAATAACAATCTGTATGGCTTCGTTGCTCTCTCCAGACTATCAGGACAGCAAAGTTGAAAGCTACTTTCTTGTCATGATACCATGCAGTTAGTTTATTGTAACAAGATTTACAACAGATATATGGAGCCTAGGATTTGTCCTGATCTCCAATTTTACAGTCAAAATAATGAAAGGAAGCAGTTCTCAAAATAAGAGTAACTGTTCGGTGCCGTGTATCTGTCGTGAATTTCACACACACGTACCAGAATGAATTTGCCTCGTTGATACATCCTCGAGGTTTTGAAGTGACTGGAGCTATTATAGAGATAAGGATTAGCTCGCAAAATATTCAACACAACATAAACATTGATATATATATATAGTAACATACATGTGTACTGGGCATTTGAAATTTTTTGCCACAATGAAATTTAGCCCGCAAGGTTGAGCGCAAGCCACCAATGGCTGTCATTATATCAGTAATGTTTTTAAAAAAGAATAGAATTCTTAAAATTAAAAAAAAAACAATACAATGTCCTGAGTAGGACCCATCTTGCAACCTTGAATACAATGCACATGTACACATTTGACGTAAATGTATACATGTATATTTCAAAAACTATCAGGTCATCCCATAAGTTCTGTCCGAATTTTAACTTTTTGTTAAAATGAACGAAATTTAAAGAGTATTTTATAATGTCTAATGGAGCTGAACATTATTTTTATGTTTCGATGCATTTAAACTGATAAAATTTTATTTCAGAGAACAATAAAATTAAATTTTGTTTGATTAAAACCTGGAATTGGGGTTGAACATGGAAGTACCCAAGAATCATTTGAGGCACATAATACTTTATGAGTTCAAGAAAGGAAACTCAGCAGCCGAAGTGGCTAGAAACATTCACTCAGTTTATGGAGAGGAATGTGTGAATGAAAGAACTTACAGAAGATGGTTTGTAAAATTCAGAGGTGGAGATTTCACCCTTGAAGATGAAGATCGAACCGGTTGTCCAGTTGAGTTTGATGAAAAGTTTCTTGAAGCAGCCCTTGAAGAAAATCCTGCTTTATAAGTTGAGGAATTGGCAGTGGTTCTGAGTTCAAACCATACAACTGTTCATCGTCATCTTCAACAACTTGGAAAAGTTCCTAAACTTGGAAACTGAGTGCCTCATGAATTGTCTGAAAACAACCTCAAATCCCGAGTTGACATCTGCTCTTCTCTCCATTCTCGCCAACTTGTTTCACCTTTTTTGGATAGACTTGTGACTGGTGACGAAAAATGGATCTTTTATCAAAATGTTAAGCATCGTAGACAGTGGCTTGGTAAAGGGGAAGGACCCCAGCCACAGCCGAGAAGGGAACTTCATGGGCAAAAGGTTCTTCTTTCAATCTAGTGGGATCGCCAAGGAATAATCCACTTTGAATTCTTACCACCTAATGCAACAATTAATGCTCAAATATACTGTCAGCAATTAGAGCGATTGAACCAAACTTTGAGGGAAAAAAAGACCTGCTCTAGTGAATCGAAAAGAGGTGATGTTTCATCAGGACAATGCGCGACCCCACACAGCAAGAATCACGTCACAAAAGATCGAAGAAAATTCTTCATCCACCTTATTCTCCCGATCTTGCTCCTTCAGACTACCATTTGTTTCGTAGCTTACAGAATCATTTGGAAGAAACAGCTTTTGTAACACATGAAGAGGTTAAAACTGACATTTGTGAGTTCTTCGAATCAAAGCCAAAAGAATTTTACAGTAATGGAATTAGTAAGCGTGTTAATAGATGTAAGGAAGTCATAGATAATCAGGGAAAATACATCGTTGATTGAATCTGTAATTAAATGTAACATTTGGTCACTTGTTTTCTTTATTCAAAATTTGGACAGAACTTATGGGATGACCTGATAGATGTGATAAGCGAAAACGAATTTTATATCTGGAATTATCACCCAAAAATTCAGGTTAGAATACTTATTTTTATACTTGCCTGAATTTCTTAGCAAACCAGTTTTATTGTTTATTCAACTTCGAACATTGTCAACTAATATCGGCAAGTGAGTGTGTGGCTTTGGGGCTTTTCGCAGAACGTGGATTCTTATTCTCGCGAGGATGTTTCCCTCTTATATATCTGCTTGTCATCCGGTTGTCCCACGCTTGCACACCCTGAGCGCAGCTAAATCAACTCCCTGTTTACATGTCGAGGGCAGCCACAGACACACAGTGAAGGAGAGCATCTCCACCTGGAGGGTCAACGCGCTGATGCATCTGTCTTCTCTGACACTCTGGAATAACACCAAGTGCAAAGTCTATTTTGGTATCATCTGGAGCGAGTTCAGCACATAGTGAAGTTATCACAGGTGAAGTTATCTTAGTATAACACGCACGTCCTGGTTGATCCTGGGTTGCAGCAGCAAGATAGTATGGCCACTGTCACAGGCTGCCTGCACCAGAAGATGTAACCACACCCGCGGTCCGGTCCTCAGGATCGTAGGACGACAAGTCAATCACAAGGTCAACCCTACGCTGGCCACTACAGTCGTCGGTCAACTAGTTGTTGGTCGCTGGACGTTTTGATCCACACCACTCTGCCCACGCTGTGTTCTTTGAGGGAACTGAAAATCGAATGCCGTCGCTAATTCGGTGCGCTAATTCGCGTCACGGCGAAGCTGCATTATGAAAGAAATAAAAATGTTCTCACAGACGAAATAAAAACGGAAGATTCGTCGAGTAAGTTTTAAATTAATTTATATAGTTCCTGGTAGAAAAAAATTAACCGTCCCCTCTTAAATTTCTAAAGTGACACTTTGCTCTTCTAAATCTTGGAAGGGGGTTCAAAGTCGGGAATTCTTTCGGCAACAAGTCACTCGGGGTTTTGGTAGCAGCTCGTCCGCTCTTCGCCGCTCGTCTCGTCTCTCTCTAACTGCCTGAGTCTCCAACGCGATCTGCTTATATCGAGTCCGGCCCAAGACTGGCGTCGAGTTGACTGGTCTGGGGACTCAGTAATTCCGCAACTTTCGGATTTCGTTGCAGGTATTTTCCCGCCTTTATAAATCGTGCTTTGTCTTATTTATGCCTCGCACCATTACTTCAAAATGGATCGAGGTAAATTTTCCCCCTTTCACCTCCTCTCTTGGTATTCCATCTGAGAACATCACTACGGAGAGGCTTTGCCTGTCTTTTTGACAATCCTGATTTTAAACCGAGTTGGCGAAGAGGCTGTCTTATTTTAATCATTGATTTTCCATGACAACTATTACTTCCCAATTTTTTGGTTTGGTTTGTTCTAATTCATCCCATCCAGCCATCCCGTTCTCACAATCCTCGGGTTATCATGCAGATAAAACTTACAGGTTTTATTTCAATTTTCTTTTCGGGTAACAGCTTAAGTCTCGTCTCCCGAGTTATCTAATATTTCCACAATTTTAATGGGCTTTTTTTCGTAACTTCCATTTTTGCTGACGGCCATAACTCAACTTTTCTCAATTCTGTTTTTAATTCCCACGGTTAGCGAATAACCCGGAATATATCTTAGCGATTTTCTCCTGCACGTCGGTCTCTCGATATTCGCTCTTCCTGCCCTCTCATATTTCTAGCTAACATTTTTACATTAACCACTTCAACTTTACCAGTGTCACATAGTGTCATATTAGAACCGACGACCTTTAATGACATCATCTTTACCATGCTGAGCGTTGTAGCTCTGCTTTCTATTATAGTGGGTTATCCGTTATAGTGGGTTATCAGTGTATGAGTGTTGAAACAGATTAGTTTGATTTGGCCTTGTTAGTTAGATAGCCCACCATAAGAGGGGTATAAAACAAGAAAATCAAATTGCAAAGTGGAACCACAAATTTATATACATATAAATCAATCAAGGTCTCTACAAATGAATGTATTTTGGTTGATACAAAGTCATCAAAATGTTCGTAGTAGTACTTGCAAGAATGAGCTTATGTGTACGTAGGCAGGAACGTATGTGTGAATGTAAGTATGTATGTATGTATGTATGTATGAGGGTTATCGTAGAGTAATCGCTCAATCTTAAAATGTTCCGTTCGTTTATCAAGTATAAAAGAGGTGAGGGAGAAAGGTAGAGATAATAATAACGATCGCTTGTAATAGACGATAGACGAGGAATAATGATCCGTGTAGTGATCAGTATAGACTAATAATAGCGATCAACAAGACACACGCTATCTCTCATATATACCATTCCGCTATGGTATGTGGTCTAATTAATTCAATAATGGGATCGCCTGCGTTTGCTCACTGGCGATCTATGTTCAAACTCAAGTGTCGGCAGCGACACTTTATTTCTAAATAACATTCTGCCATCTTAATTCCCGTTCTTTTATTGTTCTCTCTTTGATAATGCTTTCATTTTCTTGTAATCTCTCACGCTAAGTAACCTCTTGCGTTAATTGCCTTGCTTGGGGTTGAAATGATTTTTAAAACTATTTATAGTTAATCAACTAAATAGAAAATTATCAGTTTCATCGCCATATTTTCAAAGCTAATTATTGAACAACTGTTATAAGCTCCTCTTGCCGAAAGTTGTTCAAATTTTCACACGGATAATTCAAAACAGTCTGTGATGAATGTGACAAAACATAAGACAAAAACAATTTCTCGTGTGCATTCAAATAAATCAAATATTGCAAATAAATGAACGGTTCTCAAGACAAAATCCAAGTTTCATGTTGTTTTTGCTGAATATAAAATACGTTAAAGGATATGAGTATGGTGTAACGAAATTCGCTGAAAATTACCTGCAGGGAAAGGCGGAAATGATAAATTTGATTAATTTTTGTTATAGCATACATACGGGCGATAATGAGTATGTCCCCATTCACATAAATGCAGTAGTAAATACTGTATGTTGGTCTGCAGTTGAAGATTCGTCTCCAACTGTGCTGGTCAAACTTTCTGCCTCCGGGCAGAGAGGATCCCCAGACGAGGATATGTCGTAGGGCTGAATCTTGACTCGGGAAACAGCAACCCAATCCCGTTTTATATGGGGTCTACAGGGAAGTTTTGGCCGAGCATACGGGCTCGGATACCCCGCATTAAATTTGGCCTTATGCCACATCTGGCCGTGTAGGGTGGTTGGTAGATATCCTGCAGTTGGGGATTCATTGTGGAATTTACTTGATTCACTTCTAGCAGTTAACTACTTCTACGCGCCGCTTATATGTGCTGTTCGTGTTCTAAGTATTATCGCTTATCACAAACCTTCGTGTGATTATTCTATTCAGTAACCTTCCCTAGGTTACAACAATTTGTCATTAGATGGCATTAGAAGTGTTTAGTTTTGTCTTCATTCAAAATATTGTTTTTGATTATAATATAATTTTAAGTGCTGTCTTCCATCAGAACGTTAATGATCATGGATCTCCACAATATTCTAACCTTCGTAACTCAATCCCTGTCTCCTTATTATCCCTTCATCACCTCTTCTCTTTTTTTCTTTTCTTTTTGATCATTTGACCCCAAGAAAGGTAATAAAGTCACTAAGAGATAAGGCAGTTACTGAGGATTAGAGAATATAAAAAAAAACATCATTAAGTAGCGAGAACGATAAAAGAATAGGAATTATAGGACAGACGATACCGATTGACATTGAATTTATATTTTTGAAAATCAAAATTGACTGGAGAATAAAAAGCCGGAAGACAGTTACACAATCCAGAAATTCCAGAGAAGAAACTATTAACATAGAACAGCATCTTTATACAATCAATAAGCAGTCGCCTTATACTACAGGTATAGGATAGATTCACGAAAATTTGCTCTATTTTTTATACGTCTTATACGCGGAAATATACCGTATTTCAACCGAAAATAACATTGCCTAATGAATATTGATTTTTTCCATATAAGGAACCGGTAAATATTACCATTGCTTCTACCATTTGTTCTGGTTTTACAAAGTTCTCTTAATGGAATTATTCCCTTTTGTTTCAATTCAACTGGAAAACGGAACACAATAACGAGTAGTTTACTAAGAAAGATACAATTTCTGAAGTTGGATGATGAATGGCAAGATAATACTAAAATAGACATTCTAGATAATGTTCAATAAAGTAAATGTCGAGGACAAACTTTCTACGTATGTAAATCATCTCTAAACATTCATCAACATATTCTTAATGTGAAAAACTCTTTTTTGTCGTTAATATTTCACTTCCAACGACCTACATGACGAAGCATCTGTTAACTTCTTCTGTTGCGGGCGTGTTCTGGTTGTGTTTAAGTCGGAAAAAAAGTCTCCTGGTGTATTTATCCCACAACAAAAATGACGGACTCGTAATATGAGTCCGGTTAACAACAACTCTCTATATATAAACAAATGATTAGTATGTATTAACAAAACAAGGGTATACAAAGACAATAGAATATTGTTTCATGCTACAAAACAATGAACACGAGTGAAAAAAAAACCTTTAAGCTAGTTAATTGTTTGTCTGTGTAAAATGTCTGTAGAAGTCCTAGGGAAAGGTGTTACATTATGTGAGCGCCAGTGTACGTTCCCCAATGGGGAAAGCGCTTCCCTTGTTCGATCTACATCTTACCGTCCCTGGCTGAAATAGGAAAAAAGGGTAACAGAGAATGTTACTTCCTATTTATCGGCTTAGAGCGCGTCCCCTAACGACGTTTTTTTATGTAAGTAAGTGGGGTTATTCCACACTTCGATACACATCTACGACATCTTTCCTCGCCATTAAGTTTAGTTTAAAACTTTGAATTGTATATTTTATATATTTTGGAGCCTAAATGTACAAATATCCATTCAGCTCGAAGAAGAAAAACTAATTTCAAGCCAGAGCAAAAGTTATTAGCTTTCCCCTTCGCCAAACGGCCAGTCTAGAAATTGAAACGTCTACATTTAATACAAATGTTCTTTCTTTCTTATATTGAAGTATTGATTTACTCTTAAAATCTCCAATATTTCAGTGAAAATAATATAGAAGCCATTTTATACGCTGAACAAAACGACTATATTAAGAAAGAAATATGTTGCCAACACATCATAATTTTCCGTTCATATATATATATATATATAGATATACAAGTATCAGATCAAAAATAGGTTGAGTCAGTTTTAAATAGTTCGCTTTCCCTTCTTGAAGCGATGTTTCTGGCCTAACAATCGATTTGACTGGTTCAAGATATAGATGAGAAGCCCGGAATAGTTTAGATCAGTTTGAGTCTGGCTAAAAGTAGAAATTGTCGGCAATAAACTTTTTTTTGCGTACTCAAAAACCTGCTCCTCCTTTCTTTCTACAGATATTGATAGTCTGATAAATCCCATGTCGTGAAAGCGCTGGGCCTATGAGAGCCACGTCGTTCCTTCAGCTCTCACGGACTTGGCAAAGCATCGGAACATCCTTCGGCACCAGGTTAATCTGCTGGGAGACAGCAATATTTCTTTTATACATGTCTCATTGAAACAAGGGAAAAAATTCAAGTTTTTTTATTGTTTTTCTCATGATCATATATTATTTCTTTATATGGAGACTAAGAAAGTATCGAAATTGTCCATAGCGATTTATTGTCCCAGGGGCTTTCTGTCATTTTATTAACTATTTCAAGAGATTCGTTCTTAGTTTGTTTTTCTGTGCTTGAAGCCTCAAACATTTAAATGCAATGTCAACACTTCTATTGTTCTCGCTCTTCAGTAATGTTTCTGTTTTCGTATTCTTCCACACCCGGTAACCTCTTGTGTCTTAGTGACTTTAATGGGGTGAATGCGATTGAAAAACTTTGCATTGTGTAGTAGTAGTAGCATTTCTTAGCTGTGCTAGTTGGGATGTAGTAGTAATTACATTGTTGTCTCTTTCTAAAAGACCGCTAACACATTCTTCTACGTTTTCAAATAGGGTAAGGTTGAGACTTGGCTTAAACATGTTTATATAAACCGCTCCAATTATCTTAATGCGTATTTTACAATCAGGTTCTTAGAATGAGAGTGTTATCTACAACGATTTTTCTTATGTGGGCAGGCGGTTGTGTGTGTGTGTGTGTGTGTTTAGGTGTTTCTTTATAGCACTGATAGCGCTTAAGCAGTTTGAAAATCTTCGACTTAATCTCAATGCTTGTCAACCTTCAACTTAATGATGCTAACGTGTGGCCAATGTCTATATTTATCACTATATATAAAGTTATAGCCTCTGCCTGTTTGGTTGTTTGTTAGTTGTCAAATTCCTATGAGAGTTTTAGAGATAAACCCTCATGACCATATATATTCTGAAACTATATTACCCAGGGTATTTTGTGAAAGGGGGCCCCTGAAGGGGACAACCCTCGCAACACCAACACACACACTGAAATTTTTTTCCCTTTGCTTTAAATTTAAATTTGAACAAGTGAATGATTCCTAGCTGTTCACCACTACTCCGCGTCTGGTAGCGCGATTGTTTCCCAGCTTGGTGTACGGCAGATTCTGCCCATCACCCGATAGCACTAGCATTCCTTTCCGCGCCTCAAGTTCAGTGTTAGGGTAGCCTTGGTACAACACAATTTACCTCGAGTCCGTTTGTATCTTTGAAATTTTTCTTAAAGAAAACTCCAAGAATTTACCAAAACGAAACTTTTCTTTGTCTCTTCCTCAACCTGCCAAGAAAGAAAATTGATAGCTATTAAACGGTACGAAGGGTAAAATAAATTTAACGTGATCACGCGTGATCTGAAGTTATCACACTCTAAAAGGGTTTGTAAAGCTGTGAAAGATCCTTTGGTTCTACGATCGGCAGTTATAAAGAAGCAACTGCCCGGGTCCATCGACGAAATAGAGAAATTTGATGTATATGTGAATAGAAGATCAGATAAACAAAAAAGTTTCCATCGAGGCTTTTTACTGTGCAGAAGAAAGCGAGAAGTTTGTTTCAGACGTTGAACGAGCGCACAAGAGAAGACTACAGTCAAGAATTTGTAGCAAGTACTGGCTGATTCAAAAGATTCAAGGGATGATTCTTGATTCATAACGCTCCAGTAACTGGAGAGGCAATGAGTGCAGATGATGAAGCAACTAGTATATTTGCTGATGAATTACGGGTGACGGCTATCCCAAATATAGTATTTTTTAATGAAACGGCATCGTTTGGAAACACCCACTTATATCCACAAATAAACCAAAAGCATACATGAATTTAAAGCATTTAAGAGTAGCATGACTGTTGCTTGGTGGGACACAGCGGGGTTTAAGCTGAAGCTTTCCTTAACATAACTCAGAAAATCCGCGTGCGTTCAAGAATGTAAACAAGCACTCACTGCCTGTCTACTTTCGTCCTAACTATAAAGCGTGGTTGACAATCCCTGTATGAAGACTGTTTTCAGAACTGTTTTTATTCCTCAAGTTCGTGAATACTGTTTAGAGAGAGGAATTCCTTTAAGATTTCATTGCTGGCGGATAATGCGCCTGGAACATGTAGACAACCTCCATCCTGACAAGGAAGTACTTTTTATTTTATTTTTTTCTATTTTTGCCGCCAAACACGACTCCATTCAACCACAAACCAAGATTCGATTGCTTCAACCAAAGCGAACTATATTCTAACAACGTTCACCCAATCACCTTTTTAACAAACACAGAACTATCGTTGCGAGACTTCTGGAAACAGTTCAACATTTATAAGTGTATCAAGAATATGGCTACCGCCTGGGAGCCTTTGACGGAAGAGAGTGTGAATGGCATCTGGAAGAATGTGCGTTAAGCGCTATGTTAATTATGTTTTTGGATTTGACAGTAAGCATGAATCTGAAATGATTCGGGGAAAAAATAGGAAACTTGGAGCGTGAAGTGTAAGATACCGCGGAGTTTTTAGACCTAAGATCCGAAAAACTTGCAAAGGAAGAGTTAATCACATTGGAAGAAGAAAGAGTGACAGAAGAAGAAAGAAGAAATGCGGAGGAAGACGACGACGAGGAGACAGAAAGGAAATATACCACACAGGGATTATCAGAAGCTTTATTTCTACTGAATATACTCTTTGCACATTTGGAAGGAAGGGACCCAAACATCGAACGAGTTGCAAAAATTGAACGGATGACATACACATCGTGTGTCACCCACATCATGAAATTTATTAGGAGAAAAAGAAACAATTCAGACAAAGCTGACCAGGCTTATTAAAAAAAAATTCACCTACTACCTCAAACCCTGCCACAGCTGGTAAGATCGACGATCCACAATCCAGCAACAGTGGATAATGAGATGTTTTGTATTTGTATGTATTTTGGTAGTTTTTGCAAATAAAATCTTTTCTATTTTTGCACCTGCATTTTGATTAATTTTTAAATTCAGCAAATATTAAACCAGCTGTAGTGTAGTATGCGGTGTTTGACTTAAATCTGATTAACATAAGAATAACAAAGAATATGTCGGGAGATGATACAATGGTATCAAACCCAAAGAAACAGTAAAAAAAAATTTTTAATAAATTTAATAATAATACTATAATGAATAAAGAGCGATAAAAAATTGCAAAATTAATGTTGTAGCATACCTAAGGACGGTATGTCCTCATTCACATAAATACAGTAGTAAATACTCTATGTTGTTCTGCAGCTGGAGATTCGTCTCCAGCTGTGCTGGTCAAACTCTCTGGCTCCGGCCAGAAAGGATCCCCAGATGAGGCTATATCGAAGTGCAGAGTCTCGTCTCGGGAAACAGCTACCCGACCCCGTTTTATACTGGGTCTTATGGGGATTCTTTGGCAGAGCTTACAGGCTCGGATAACCCCGATTACATTCGGCCTTGTGCCACATCTGACAGCTTGGGTCTGTTGGTAGATATCCTGCAGTTGGAGAGTCATTGAGAAATTCACTTGACTAACTTCTAGCAGTTGACTACTTCTTCTACGTGCCGCTGGCGAATCTTATATGCGTTGTTCTTATCCTAATTATTATCGTTCATTACAAACTTTCGTTTGATTATTCTATTCGGTAACCTTCCCTAGGTTACAACAATTAATTACACGCCAACTAAAAACCAGATCAATTTACGTAGCCAATCGTGGACGTAAGTCTACAACGAACTATATATATATATATATATATATATATATATATATATATATATATATATATATATAGTGCGATGGGTAAATTGTCGGGATTTTATATTTTTAATATCGCGCATGCGCGTTGTTTTGTTTTGTTTTTTATTTTGTTGACTGTACAGTGTGGTTGTGTCAGTTTGGCACCGTCTCTGAGAAAAAGAGCACCATGACGCAATTCACTCCGCCAGAAATTTGGAAACAGCATGCTGTACTGCTTGGCATTCGTACCGGAAGCTCTAATGCGAATATTTCAGAGTATCTGGGCGTCAATCTGAGGACAGTGCAGAGGATTCGGAAAGAGTTGAATTTCCCTAATGGTGATTGCGAAGGTACGGCAGCTTGGAAAACTCACTATGATCGTTCCTGAGTGTCTTGAGTAGGTAATGCTGCCCTGGGTCAAGAGGCTGACTTCTGGAAGACCCTATGTCTGGCAACAGGACTCTGTACCATACCACACAAGCAGGAGAACCCAGTCATGGCTGAGAGACAATTTCTGCAATCACATCACCCCTTACATCTGGCCATCTAACTCCCTAGACTGCTACCCACTTGATTATTATGTGTGCGGCGCAGTAACACCAAAGAGAAACTGAGGACAAGCATTCACCACCTTAAAGAAGGAGATCGTCCAGAAGATTTTCAAGAGATTCCGAAGTCGCCTGTATTCTGTGGTTGAAGTCAATGACGATTTTCTTGAATAAATTTATCCTTTCGCATTTCAAGATATTGTTGTGTAATTTTGGTAAATATATCTGTTAAAATGAGATATCAGTGCTATTTTCATTTTTGGCGTAATTTAGACGATAATTTATCCATCGCGCCCTATATATATATATATATACGATTCATTAAAGACGACGGACAAGGTACTGCGTTTAAGTTTGTTATTTAGTTTTCCTTGTGTTCGTACAAGTGTTCTCTTTTCTGGACACGAAGTGAGTAAAAAGTTCTGCATATCCGTGCGCTTACGGCTATTCTTTTAGCCATTATCAAGGAGGTTTTTTATTTTTTATTTTCAACTGAATGTATCGCTTTTTTATGTAAGCATCTAGAATTAAAGGAGTTTTATTAGAAACATTATACTGTTGATTTAGGAATTTCAAAGGCAGAACGTATTCTTCCATGCCACTATAGAGCTGAATGTTCAGATAAAACACATATATTACTTATGTAAAAACCATGAACAATGCAATTGTAAAATGACTTCAATATCAAAGTCATTTTTATGGTAGGAGAAAATTAGTTTGTTTATATTTTTCTCATATCTCTCTTCTGCTGATTCTATTATGTTCGTATCTGTTCGTCAGTGTTCGATGAAAAACAAAAGCAAGACATCAAACTTTTTTAATGAGACGAAACAACCCTTTTTATGTTGTTCCTTTCACTGTGTGAAATTATGTTTACAAATTATTTCCATCATTGTCCGCTCTTCTGCTTCTCGCAAAACGCAAAACTGCGCATGCGCTAAACTTTGTTTATGTTCTTTCACATTTAAATAAATGTATATTAACGGATATTCACTTGCTGGCTCTTGAAAATTAATATGCCTAGCTCCTATTCTCTCTGTCTGTCTGTAAGTTTGTCAGGAAGCACATTAAAGAGACGCATAATTTAATGTTTCATATTGCGCTAGTCCCCGTGAGAGTTTCGTAGTTCTTATCTTAATAATTGACACGGCTTTTGAAGTTTGAAATAGTCATGGTCTCAGATTAATTTCATTATTTCCTTATAATGCCAATATTTCTTTGCTTTTCCTAATTCTGATTTCTCATGCAAGTTTCTCTTTCATATACTGCTCCATTCGCTTTGATTCAGATGTCTATTAAGAGAGAGTGTATCTCGCTTTCATTTAGATGTTTATTACGAGACTATATATCTCGCTTTAATTAAGATGTTTATTATGGGATAATATATGTTTCGTTCATTAAGATTTTTATTACCAGACGGTATAAAAATTAAAAATGTTTATTACGGAACGATATATTTCGCGCTCATAAAGATGTTTATTATGAGACGTCAATTTCACTGTAAATAAGTTGGGACGTCAAATAAAACACGCATATGTTTGTTGTAATAAGAAATAATTTCGGATTAAGCACATAAATTCACGATTTAAGTTGTTTGAACACGTGTATAAAAACACACACACACAAGGACGTGCAGGTGGTGTAAAGGAGAGCAGTTCGGAATGCGAAATAGAAAAGTCGAGTTCGAAATCCATTTTTGATCGTTACATGCATTTTTATACACTTGGGAAAGGTAGGAATCCCGCTCATTTCCCCCAGCTATGGATTAAAAAGTAGGACTTGTATCTGGAAAAATCATTGTTATTCTTCAAACTGTTAATGTAAGATTCACTTGCAAAAAAACAAAAAAGAATTATTCTTCCAATCCCAAAATAAGCTTCGTCTTTAAATAACCCCAAAATGTTAATAAGACATAAAAAAGCAAATCAATCAATCACACATGCGCGGACATACACGTAATACGAGAAATATGTACGTCCTTTGCTTACCCTAAATACTTTTGTATTTCCCCCTAATCCCAGAGGAATTTTTGAATGCTGATTTTCAAAGCAGGCACCTCCTTCTGACTTGGAAGAGTGTTAGAATATAATCACCTTCCGCCTTATTTTTTCCTTCGTCTGTGTCGCTTTGCCAGTTGAAAGTTTAGTAAATATCTTTACTCAACAGCTCCCTCGCTCCACTCCAGGTTAGTAACGACCGGTCTATTCAGAAGCACTTCCCCATATCTAGGTTTTCTGTTAGTAATTGGTGCTTCAATAACTTGGATCGATTTTAAATGTGCATTAAGTTTAAGCATCTAATGATTTTTTTTTCTTTTTCTTTCAGATTTAACAACTTAAGTCTTTGGCAATTTCAACCATGGAAAGATTAACAATCAAACACACGTGTTAAAGTTTCAAGAGTGCAATTGGAAAAATTGTTCGTAAATTCAAACAAACTGTGTCGGTGACAGATGTGAAAACACCATTGCGTGCTCGTTTACGCCGTTCAGCTGAAAGCATTGCTGCAGTGCACGATAATATGGCCGAAAATCCAGACACATCTATTCGTCATCGCGCGCAGGAATTGAACCCCTACACAACAACGTTACATCGTTTCCAATTGCACCTCGGTTGGTCGATTATGTTGACCAAAAACTCGCGAAGTACGCGAAATGCATTTCTGTTTGAACGTCCATTTTCGTAATAGGCTTCGATAACTTTAACACATTGCTTGATTGTCACACTTCCCATTGTTGAAATTGCCAAAGACTTAAGTTATTAAATCTAAAAGAAAAAGAAAAAATCATTAAACTTAATTCACATTTAAAATCGGTGCAAGTATTTGGAACACTCTTTAGCGAGATTGTGTTCATTGCCGGCTTCCTGGGCTGTCGCGTACCTCACAGTATCTGGCATTCCCCAGCGGTCACCTATCTGAGTAATGACCAGACTCAACGTTGCTTTACTTCGACGATCAAACGAGAGCTTGTATTCCTCAACAGCAATCTCCAGAATCCACGCCTATCTACTTCTTACTCGATAGAACGATTTCCATTTTTTTTTTAAAACAGGCATTATCCGGATATAATTCCACTAAAAATACTTTAATCTATGTTACGGTCAGGCTTGGCTTATCGTAAAATATGTCACCGACTATTCAGAATAGTTACAAATCGGCTTCTATAGAGACTCGACCTCATCAAACTTTCCTAATTTAGAGAAAGAATCTCTGGTGGAAGAGATCTATTTATTGCTTTTTTGAAGAACATGCTACATAACGGAAAGATGGCTGAACAATACCAAAAATGAATCAACAAACTGATTTCAAATACCGGCGAATGTATTAGCGTGTCATAAATAATTCCAATTTTCACTTATTAACTTTATTCTTCCAAAATTAAAATACAAGTACATTTTATTCAATTATATATTCACTATTATTGAGCAATTATTTGTTGTCTCTTATCAGGCAGCTCTTCGATACCGTTTCAGTAAAATTCCCAAGGTTTTGATTTGAACAATTTTTCGACGAAAACTTGAATTTGGTTTACATTAGAGAAAACTTACTCCCACCAAACCGTTTTGAGGCGATCGAAAAAGTTTATAATCGACTGATGCAAAATCAGGTGAATATAAAGGTGAATATAAAGGGTGATACGGAACAGACCAACCGACTTTCAATATTATTTTATGTATTATTATTGCTGTAGGCGGCTTTGTGTTGTCACTGAGAAGAACGACATTTTCCTTTGGACGTAAGCAGAGGACTTTTCGGTCAAACTTTTATTAAAATGTTTCAGGGACAGAAGGTATAAATGATGAATAGTCAATACCCTTTATTTATGCGAATTACTGCTTTCATCTTTGTTATAGGTGTTATTATAGACACAACGTTTCGGCTAAGTACACCTTCTTCAGGTGTCCATCATTTTGGCTGATATACTTATTATTATGTCTTTGCGATGCTATTTCTTTGTCATCGTCTTTCGATGATGTTGGGTGGTTGATGTCATTTTCACTGTAAATAAGCAAGGATGTCTTATCAAATATATATGCCCGCATATGATTATTATAATAAGAAATATTGTCGGCTTAAGTTAGCTGAACATGTGTATAAAAACACACATACACAGATGTGCGGTTGGTGGAAAGGATAGTGGTTCGGAATGCGAAATAGGAGAGTCAAGTTCGAATTCTATTTAAGTTCGTTACATTAACTTACTTGCCTATACACTTGGGAAAAGTATCATTCCCCCTCCTCTCCCCAAGTTACAGGTTACCAAGTAGGACTTGTATCAACTGCTTAAAAAATATATGGATTTCACTACCTAAGCCAAGAACTGAACTCACGATCACTGAATGAGAGCAACACTTGATGAATCACCCCCTATATCCAGAATGCGTGAATCTACCGTCTAGAATGCGTGGATGGTGTAAATTTGTGGTTTTTTAAATTAAATCTCAGATTATTCGACATTTATGTTTTATAGCCTGTTCGCAATGATTTTAATATTTTTTTTTTTTCATTTTTTTTCGGTGAGGAATAGTCAAAATAATGCTTGTCTGGTGATGGTCGGAGAGTATTTAACCGAAACTTTGTGTCTATGGGAACATCTATAGCAATCAAAAATGAGAACAAGTCATTCTATATTTTGTGCTAACTGCAATAATGCATTTCGTGAATCCAGTTTTCTTTCGTACATTGACCGACCACGACTACTAGTTTCATGCACTTGCACGCAATCATCAGGTCACCGACTGCCTGAGGATTGCGTGCAAGCTCATGAAACTAGTCGTTGTGGTCGGTCAATGTACGCCCGAAAATAATTAAGAAAATAATATTAACGCTCTGCTACTTTGGCATCGAGCTCTTCTTCTCCAGTTTGACTTTGTTAGTATTCTCGCTTTGAAGTTGCTCACTTTGAGCATTTAAAATTTAATATATATATATATATAAATTTTGTAAATGGAAGAATTATTACACGAACGAACACGTAAAAAAAGCAAAACTTCATGAACGTGAGCGTTTAAAAAACGTAAAAATCATGAACGTTCGCGTGTACACAACGGATTAAAAAAGACGCGAAAAATTTTGAAAAAAAAATTGCAAATAAACCTATTTAAATAACAGATCCTTTGAAGAATAGATAATTTCACGAAACTTCGAAGTCGGGGAAACAACATCAAAAATTGATATTTACAACTGTAATATCAATACTTTCATAAAATAAAACATAATTTTTTTAATTTGCAACTTTTTCTATATATATATATATATATATATATATATATATATATATATATACGAGAGAAAGAACAGATGGAGGAAAATTACACTGTTCTTGCATTTACTTTTTAAAAAGTGCGTAATACAAAGTAATGCAATATATTATTATTAATTTATTATAAGATTTTATAATTAAAACATGCTGAAATCGCTACACAAAAGCTTTCATGTTTCAATACCTCTTTTCCAAAAGTTTAAGGGGAGAACGTGAGGTCAGAATTAAAATTAGACTTGTGGGTATGTCATGATTAACCAATTAAATGTCAGATCTATGCTAAATAGAAAAGTAAGCTCTAGAGGTGGACGTGGATGAGCTATTTTTTCATGTCATGATAAACCGAAACATAGACAAATATGACATGTTCAATTTTTTGTAAGGGTGTTAAAAGGAGTGGTAGACGTAAAGTTAACAGAAAAAAAAGCTTTTTAAGAATTATTTTTAGATTCAGGAAGCTTTCTAAAGGGACCTGTAGATAAGATTAAAAATGTAGAACATCTATATATTTCTTATAATAAATAATATATATATATATATATATATATATATATATATATATATATATATATATATATATATATATATATATATATATATATATATTGATTTCCCCTCCCCTCGTTATAAGTATATATACTTATATGTTATTGATTTTAGCGTGTTTCCCCCCTCTTTTTTTTTGCTCTTCATTTTCGTTGTTGTTCTTTTCGTTTAATTTATCAATTTTTCCAACGATTTTCTCCAGCTGAGGCGTTGAAGGAAAGGGCCTTAGGGACTATTACAATTTCTAAATTCCTTGTTTTTAAAACAATATATATTTTTTTTTTTTATTTATTAAAGACATTTTTATGTTTAACGTTCTTTTTATAGATACAAGTATTTAAGTAAATGCTCTGTAAACAGTATTAAATAACATTTACCGGCCTGAATGTCCGAGAAATTTTCATAGAAAATATTCGTCCTTGGAAGATTGAAGTTTATAAACAGTAAATTCGACCTGCCTACCGAACGATCCTTGGTGGCCGAGAGGTTAGGCACGTCAGCGTAAATAATGGTTCCGTATAGGATGCAGGTTCGAATCCTGTCCAAGGACGAATATTTTCTATGAAAATTTCTCGGACATTCAGGCCCGTAAATGTTATTTAATATTGTTTATTATAAACAGCGCATTTACTTAAAAACTTGTATCTGTAAAAAGAACGTTAAACATAAAAATGTCTTTAATAAATAAAATTGTCGGACTTTGTCCATTTCTTAATGTATATATATATATAATCACTACGTTTTGTGCGCACGTTTTTGTTTTATAACTACATTTGTACATTTTGGTGTAATTCAGACGGCAATTTATGCATCGCATCCTGTATATATGTGTATCCGCGTGTGTAACTACATTTGTACATACACACGCGGATACACATATATACAGGATGCGATGAATAAATTACCGTCTGAATTACACCAAAATTAAAATGTTTTTATCAGAATGATCAGAGTAAGATTTCGGAGCAGTTGTACCTTCGTAATCACCATTAGACTCATCCAACTCTTTCCGAATCCTCTGCACTGTCCTCACATTGACACCCACTGACAAGAAGTACAGTATGTCGTTTCCAAATTTGTGATGGAGTGAATTGCGTCATGGTGCTTTTTTGTCTCACATACGGTACACAACTAACTCTACTATACTATGCAATCGACAAATTTAAAAACAAACAAAGCGCATGCACGAAAATAAAAATATAAAATGGCGACAAGTTACCCATAGCACCCAGTATATTTGTGTGTATGTATGTTTAATGATGCTCATCAATTATATATATATATATATATATATATATATATATATATATATATATATATATATATATATATATATATATATATATATATCGATACTAATAGATTCATATATGCATTTTTATATTGATAATTTATATATATATATATACATCCATCTGTAGCTAAAAGATATAGCACGTCGGGCTATATGACGGTTCCGTGTAGGATATAGGTTCGATTCCTGTCGGAGGACATATTTTCCATGAAATTTCTCGGCCATTCAAACCGTTAAATGTTGTTAATACTGCTTATAATAAACAAAGCATTTACTTAAATATTTATATCTATAAAAATAACGTAAAAACAATAAATATGTTAAAATAATTGTTGAACTTAGTCCATTTCATTATATATATATATATATATATATATATATATATATATATATATATATATATATTACGTAAAAATATATATTCATCGCAACACAGAAATTACCATGTTTCCGAACCAAAACATAAACCTTAAATTAAACTAAAAATTAAGATTCAACATCGCTTGAGAATGAACAAAACTTTAATTCTAAGTTTAATTTAATGTTTAGTTTTTGGTTCCGAAACATGTTAATTTCTGTGTAGCGATGAATACGTATTTTTAGATAATAATATTATAATATTATGATCTGCTATGTATCGAGCACTGGTTTTAAAAATAAATGCTAAAGAACTGTAGATTATAAATCTGACTGTTCTTTCTTTTTATTTTGATAAATGCATATAAATATATATATATATATATAGATAGATAGATAGATAGATAGATAGATAGATAGATAGATAGATATACTAAACTTATATTAATATATACAATCAGATGAAAAATCTGAAAGACCCGCCGTTAGAGTAAAAACGAATTAAGAAATGAATTTATCCTCTCTCTCTCTCTCTCTCTCTCTCTCTCTCTCTCTCTCTCTCTCTGTATCTATTTATATATATATATGTGTGTGTGTGTGTGTGTGTGTGTGTGTGAAGAAAGACCTCTTAAAAAATGGAATTTAAATGTTACGTGAACTGGAATATTTTGTCGCTACGTGTCACGATATTTAATAGCAAAGAACAAAGATTGTGCGTGAAGTTTGTTTCTTTTGCAAAAAACAGTTACTGAAGACTATTATAATGCTTTTAGACGCTTTGCCAAAAGAATCTTTAGATTAGAAAAAAAAGGTGCCAAAAAACGAAAGCATTCAACGTGTTATCACATTCCATATATGACGACATGTTGCTCAAAAACTAACCACGATATCGCCGACCATCTATAAAACAAAATAACAACAAACAAAAAAAGTATGTTTGCCACGCAATCAATGAAGATCGCTGTCATAACATTACTGGGGTGTCTGCTTTGTCTTGAAGTACATACCAGCGAATATTATCAGAAGATTTGGAAATGAAACCTGTTTCCACAGAATTCGAGCCTCGTTTCATCTCAAAGTTTTAATGTGTGCCACAATTTCAGAAAATAGGTTCGAAATGGTTTTCTTTCTTTCCAAAGTTGTAACCAGAAATTACTTTCATATTTTCTGTTATTTTTCTACACTCCCGGATAAACTGGCTCTCTGTGAGACAAACCTTGTCTCGTCTATCCCCTCTTCCGATCTCTCGATCCCCGGCTATCTTCCTCTCCTCAGAAAAGACTCTCTAACCCACATGCACGGTCTTGGTGTCTACGTCAAGGAACATCTCCCTCTGGCCAGAGAGTCCTCTCTCGAATCGCCAGACCAGTCATACATGTGTCTCCGACTCTCTATCCTCAATGCAGTAAGCTACCTCTTCTTCCTTTACCGCTCTCCATCCTCTCAAGACTGTGAGATACTCGATAGCATTTCTGACAGCATAGCCAAAGCTCTCTCCCTCCACCCGTTTGCTCACATTTTTGTGTTTGGTGACTTTAACGCCCATCACACCTTGTGGCTTAAGAATGCTACTACTGACCTCGCAGGCATTTAAACGCTCAATTTTTCAATCTCCCATTCCCTCACACAGATAGTTAACTTCCCCACTCATTTTGCCTTCAACCGGGAAGGTAAAGCCTCTCTTCTCGACCTGTGCTTTACCTCCATCCCCGAATCCTGCAGCGCCTCGCAACTCTGCCCTCTTGGTAACTCTGACCATGCAGTAGTATCAGTTAACATCTCCTTCAACTCCACCCACTATAAAGAACCTCCTACGACTAGAACCTTGTTCTACTATCAACGAGCTGACTGGGACGCGTTCCGTGATTTCCTTCGCGATGTCCCCTGGGATGGAGTCTTTAAGCTCCCCGTCCAAGATTGTGCTTCTGAAGTCTCTTCCTGGGTTAAAGCTGGAATCGACGCTTTCATCCCATCAAGGAAATATAGGGTCAAGTCGCACTCCTCCCCCTGGTTCTCCGCTGCTTGCTCAGCCGCCATCGCCCATAGGAACCACTACTTCCATCTATTCCGTAGCGACATGTCTGACTGCAATAGACGTCTCTTTGCCTCCGCCCGTAACGAGTGTAAGCGTGTCCTCAAAGATGCTAAGTCACTATTTGTGGCTCGGATGAAGGAACGTATTGCATCTCGCAAATTTGGCTCCAAAGATTATTGGCGTCTCTGCAAGAGCGTATTGAACAATTGCAAACCCTCTATACCTCCTTTATTCAACCAGTTCAAAGTCCTGGCCTCCTCTACTGACAAGGCTGAATGCTTTGCTCGGAAATTTTCATTCAACTCGACGCTCGACTCTTCCCGTGTACCCATACCTGACTTCCCTCTTAGAACTGAGGCCTTATTAAGCGGGTTAAACATAACCCCATCTTTGGTACTGGGCGTTATCTCAAATTTAGACCTCAACAAGGCTAGTGGTGGTGACGGGATACCAGCCATTGTCTTGAAGAAATGCGCGCCGGAACTGGCGCCCGCCCTTTCTAAACTATACAACTACTGCCTCAAAGAATCTTGTTTTCCTGACTGCTGGAAGTCCTCTTCCATCGTTCCTGTCTTCAAGAACTCCGGCGACCCCTCTGACCCTTCCAACTACCGTCCTATCAGTCTCCTTCCCCTCTTCGGCAAAGTCTTCGAAGCCCTAATCAATACCGGGGTGGTTAACCACCTCACATCCCATAATCTGCTCTCAGACAAGCAATATGGTTTCCGCTTTGCCCGATCTACAGCCGATGTGCTTACGGCCATCACTAAAACAGTCTACCGAGCTTTTCAAAATAACGGGGAAGCCCGAGCCGTGGCACTAGACATCTCCAAGGCATTTGATAGGGTTTGGCATGCCGGCCTTCTTCGCAAGCTCCAGAGTTATGGCATTACGGGTCGATTATATAACCTAATACGATCATTCCTGTCAAACCGTAAATTGAAGGTAGTTCCCAATGGATTCTCCTCCAGTTCCTATCCCACGAACGCAGGTGTTCCTCAAGGCTCCATCCTAGGCCCCACTCTATTCCTTATCTAAATAAATGACCTTCCTGACGCAATAACTTCCCAACTTGGCATATACGCGGATGACACCACAATTTATTCCTGCCTCAAAAACAAATCTAGTCTCGCTGACAAAACTCGCCTGGCCGTGCGTCTCGAAAAGGACCTCCAATTGATTGCGAACTGGGGCACGAATTGGCTGGTCGACTTCAACGCTTCTAAGACAAAACTGCTCTCTATTAATCACCACAGAGGTCCTTCCCTCCATTAGAATGCCTGATGCTCAACTTCTCGAGAGCAACTCTCTGCGGCTTCTCAGTCTCACGTTGACTGCTGACCTGAGATGGAATAAATACATTGAGTCAATTGCCTCGTCCACTGCAAGGAAAGTTGGCTCCCTGAGCCGCGCCAGGAAGTTTTTCTCCCCGTAGTCCATCCTCCAGATCTACAAAACAACAATTCGCCCTTGCATAGAGTTGCCTTGGAGTCCAGTTGCCTTGATCTGTCCACTACCCTCATCCTTTCTTCTATCACTCCTATCTGATCTTGCTCTAAATTTTCTGTAACCCCTTGCGTCCTAGTGGCTTCCCGCCTTCCTTGGGGTGAAATGCTTATGAAAAAAAAAACTTCCTCCCCAATTAGTCTGCTTCCGTATTAAAAGTATTATGAATTCAGCCGTTCTGTAAAGAGTTGCTTAAAAACACTACACTTATGGCTCAGTGCATTATGTGCCATATCATTTCAGGACGTGGGCGATTACGATTCTCCACAACTTCATAACTATTGTTGTCCTAAAATATGCTTATCCCTCTTCTGTCATCCATGTACACGAGGTTGTTAGATTATTTGATGTTTCTTTCTGCCACTCTTGCCTTCTGTTTGTTCTGTGAGTGTCAAATTCTCCAAGCCTTCTTTACTCATTATGCGTCGCATAAACTGCTTCTTCCTGATTCTAAGTGTATATTTAATTTCCATTTTCCTTAAAACTTCCTGATTGCTCACATATTCCATTTTTGGTATTCTCAAAATCTTTCTGTAGAACCACATCCTATGTTGCCCCAAATCTCAAGAAATTGTCCATCATATTGACATTACATAGCACTTCAGTATTATCCTCTTTGTTTCTTATGAAAATCTTCATGTTTTTACTTTGTTTTTTGGAAGGCATCTTTCGCTATTCCAGTATTCCTTTGTGTGTCTCTGTTACTTTTGTCCACCTTCTGTTATAAGTTAGATTTCTGTATTTAGTTTATTTTGACGTCTCCATTTTGTAGCTCGCATCTTGGGTTGTCCGTTTTGTTAATGACCATACAAATTGCCTTCATCCAACTGATGATTAGTCCTTTCTTTCAGCTTTCATTTACTATTTAATCTAGGAGCTATTGAGGGTTTCTTTTTCTTCTTGCTTTCAAATATTTCATCATATATGTATAAAAGGGGTGCTAAAAATTATCAGCCCGATCAAAAAAACCGCCAAAAATTTGGTCATATTTTTGGAAGTCAGTCGGACAAAAAGATTTTCAGCGCCTCCTTGTATTGCTACAGGCGCAGGTGATTCCGAATGAACTAATAATACTAACGTTGAAATTGAGATTTCCATGGCATAAAATTTAAAGAAAATAAAACTAAACTAAAAGGAAGAGGTAAATGAGACAGTTACACCCAAGAAAGAAAGAAAGAAAGAAAGAAAGAAGCCAATCCAAAGAAAGAAAGAAGACAGGTGTGGAAAGAAAGAAAGAAAGAAAGAAAGAGGCTGGAAATAACATGGAATAACGAGCGAAATTAATGCAGAAAGTTGTGACAAACAAACAAACAAAAGAAAGAAAGAAGACAGGTGTTATAATAATAAAAAGAGAGGCTTAGAAAGAAAGAAAGAAAGAAAGAAAGAAAGAAAGAAAGAAAGAAAAATATGGAAATAAGCACCCACATAAACTAGTGCAGGAAGTAGCAAGAAAGGAAAGAAAAAGAAGAAGAGAAAGAAGAAATGACAAAGTAAAAGAAGAGAAGAGCGAAAAGATTTTACGACAGTAATTTTTTCGCTCTTTTTTGCCTTTTAAACCATATAAATACGTCAATGTCATCAACAAGTACTAAAATAGCGTGTCGTTTTTTTTTTGTTTATTTGTTTGTTTTTTTATTCGATTTTCTTTTTTCATTGTTGTTTGGCGAAGACTGTGGCGCCATAAGATCTGAAAAACTATTTACCAGTCGATTTGTTCCGGCTTCAAGCAATTCTCATTAAACTCAGAAAGGTCAACAGGATTTTTTAGATTAAAAATGATGTTTCAACAGCGATAGATACCTGATGTGGCTGTAAACAGATTAATTGACAAGAGATGAACAAATGAAAAACGATAATGAAGAAAATAATATTGCCAGATCCCCTTCTACTGCAATTATTACCAAACAGTTAAAAAGTTAATTTAGTGAAAAATGATTGATTTCTTTTTAATTACCTATGTTAACTTTATTGAGAAATATAACTAGCGTTTTATTCTACTGTCTTCTGTTCTCTTTCCAGTAATTCTGCCACAACGGGTTGGGGGCTTCTGCTATGTATTTAGAGATGCTTGATAAAATACACAGAGAAAATCTGCAAAATACCCTCGCCTGGTATCTTGGCTTTTGTCACTTTTGTCACCGCCACAATATAGCTTTCATATGCGTTTTCTATAAATATTTTGATGGCAATTGTTCCGATGAACTTTACCCTAGGTTTACCAGATTTTATGAATATAAACGCAGTACTAGATTGGCGGCGAGGTCTCATGATTTTACAGTTGAAATGGCTAGATGTAACCGTAAGTTCTATACTAAGAGTATCTTCTATTACACTTCTCAGTTGTGAACTCTCTTTCCAGCCAACTTTGATCTTCAAAATTCTAAATGTAATTTCTGTTCTTTTATTGTTCTCTCTCTATGCCGTTTTTTCTCATTTTCCTTAACACTAGGTAATCACATGTGTTTTAGTGGCTTTATTGCCTTGCTTTGGGTGAAATGATTAAAGAAATCTCTTCCATTCTCTGCTCACCATATGTTTCATTCACCATGCTTTGTTCAGTCTTCCAACGAAGATATGACATTTTGCATTAAGACAATTCTGCAATTATCGGAATGGATGGTTAGCTGGCGAATATGGAATTTCAAATTTTCCCATCCCACTGTAACAATTTTTAGCTAATGACCAGAGAAACGAGCAGCCTAAGGATATTTTGCGCAATATGAGACCGTTTCTCTGAACTAGCTCCCGATATTTTCCCTTGATTGCTGCTTCCAAACATTCAAATTCGGAGTAGTACTTGTTCGAATCATTCGTTTCTTTCTCCAAAGAGTACTCACTTTCAAACCTACCATATACACGACATCACATCAGTGGAGATTCATTACATAGGTCACGTGGTTTCTTGCTTCCCACTTTTTATCGCCATCCAAAACATGATTCACAAAGAGAGCATTTCAATACAATAGTCTCCTTTTTTTTTCGTTTAATTTGTGTGGAAGTTACGCATCAAAGCGACTAACATTAATAAAGATTGTATAAATGATGCTAGACATTTAAGTTACGTATTTTGAATATATTGATTATCTTATGTGTCGTATGTAGATCATTTTTCAATTAATAACTCCATTGGATTATTAACGACTTAACTCCTCTAATCAATCGTTTAATGAGAAATTTCTTGCACCAACCTTTGCAAGCAACTTTTCACGCGTTATATCATTCTTATATTTTTCCATAAAATAGGAATAAAATAATAAAATTCTGGCTATTGAAAAAGTATGTCTTCTGTTACGAACAGAATTCAAGTCTATGTTTCTGAGCAAAGTCTTATATACTGATCAGTTAGAGAAGAGTGTGCTTCCCGTCGGGTGTTTGACCCTATGCATAGACGAAAGAAAGAAAAAAAGAATTAATTCCTTTTTTTAAAAGCATCTGTTTTTAAATGAGTTTGTCAGCTGCTGAAGCTACTACGTATCACCCCCACAAGCAATCATCACTTTTAAAGCAAGGAAAGTGCTCAACATTAAAAACATAGAGAGCAGTAAACAAATAACATAATATGCTCAAAATAATTTTATTATTTTATGTTTCATGTCTGTGGAAAAACGTTACGCGTTTTCGTTAACAACAGAGTGCGTTCCAAAAATCGACTACATACTGGTCGGTTGAAGAGAGGTTCCCGTTAGATATATGACCTTACGTAATAGGCGAAGGAAATGAGATATATTCTTGAAAACAGAGATTTTCAAAGGTGTCAATCAGCCGCTGCTGCTACTAGATTGCTGTCTTCTGCTACTACATATAATCTCTACAGCCACTCGTCTGCTTCGTGGTTTACATGCACTACATCAGTTTCAAATATATTCAGAGCTGAATTATTTTTTTTTCCTTTTGCCGTATTGTTACGCTGAATATCCAATGGTTAGAATGAATTAAAGCTTTGACTTATTTGTTTAGTAAATCTTACACATGATAACACAGTTTTCATAAAATATTAATAATAATATAAGTACGAATGTCCTTGCCCATAAATTCGAAAAATACCAAATAGATAAACGTGTATATGTTAAATAGGATTAAATGATTATTTACCCAACAGGACAGTACCGTTTGGCGATTAAGTAAATACAAGTGCGCGTTGTGTAAGCAAGCAGCACTTACAAAATGTCTTTGTTCAACAGCAACAAAGAACACGTGACGCGCTATGTAATGGAGCATGCGCAGTCAAGGACCTGGCAAAAGTAATTTTATGCCTGAGTGACTCAAGATGGCGTCAACATTGGAATAAAAGCCGACGAACCAAGAAACGCGGCGTTTATACATCCTGGCTACAAATCGATTTTGTATTTGCAGGCAAAAGCCAGTCAATTTCTTTATGTGTATGAGAAAGAAGGAAAGACCAACAAATCGGGAAAAATTGTAATCAACATCCATGGAAACATAGATTGTATACTTACAACACAGATAATGATAGCCACATCTGATAAGAAAATGACTATTTAAAACTATTGGGTTTGGTAAAACTATGTAGTGCCAACAGGTTGACTATAAAATTTACCTCTTAAAATTTAAAATTCTGACCTTCCTTCCTCTGATCTTTGATGTGGGAGAAAGAACAAACTATTGTCTCAGCCGTCTAGTATTATACTCAGATGTCAAAGTAATGTCTAATCTACAATACAACAGACTCTAGGATGACTTAATTTATAAACAAATATACAATGGTACAGTGAAGAGCAAATATATGAACTTAGAAAAGGTGGAGAATTCAAATTGGAGATTCTTAAAGGAAATACTAGCGATATCGGTGAACGAAATCATCCCAAAGAGAAAACAGAAATAAGAAATGAATGAAATTCTCAAGCTGATGAAAAAGAGACAGTAAACAATGACAAGGAATGGAACAGAATATAGAATATTAAACAAAAACAATATATACAAAAGCAGATAGGCAAAAAATGAATGGTTCAATGAGAACTTTGCAGAGATAGGAAAATTAAGGAACATAGACATAGCAAGCATGCATAAGAGGATAAATGAAATAACAGGACAAAAGATGTACTACTTAGCAAGATGAATAAAATGTAAAAAGTTAATGATCATAATAGAAAAGGAAAATATACTTAAAACTGAACATTAGATAACTCTTCTAGGATGTCATGGATAAACCTACAATACATAAAAACATAGAAGAACCTGTGGTATTAAAATCACAACTAATATCAAAATTGGCCAAGATGAAAACAAACAAAGCGATAGGATCAGATGGAATTTTAATAGAAATGCTGTTAGCTTTAGATTATTTCAGGATCGATAAGTTTGCAAAAATAATAAATGAAATATATGACGCTGGCGAAACACTGGAAGATCTCAGCTGTGCCATCTTCCTAGAAACCAGTTGCAAATGAATAAAAGTTCCATAGAAAAATGGCTTAATCTACCACAAAACTGAGCTTAACATCCGGGTTCTGATGAATAGAACTTGTAGCAGATTTAAACCGAGTAGTATAGCTTTGTTCAAGATACTGGAACAAGAAATGCTATTTTTATGATCGGAAGGCTATCAGAACGCGCAATGCCTATGATTCATAGATTACCCAAAGGCATTTGATAATGTAAGACACAAATCTATTTGAACTGCCCATAAAACTTATTATTTATATCAGAATAATCTGTTATATTTACTGGGAACAAAGCGCCTACACGTGGATAAAAATATCTAGTTAAGCAAGTATAGAAAAAGAGAAACGGGTATAAGACACGAATGCGTTTTATTACAGGAATTATTGAATCTATACAGGGAGATGAGAATAAAGAACTGGAAGATCTCCCAGGATTTATTATTGGCGGACACAATCTTTATAAAATGATAATACTAGACGCCGAAAAGTAACTGCAAAACTCCGGGACCTGGTATTATTATTAGAAAGAATGGAGAAAGAACTAACTAAAAAAATGGCATGTATGATTGTCAGTTTGAGGCACGACTCATGCTATGAAACTACGAGCATAATTAGATACGGAAATGTGTTGTGCCGTAACAGACGACAGAAAATGTGACACTGAAATCCGAAGGATTATCGGAATATTTAAAGATGCCTTCTTGAAATTATAGGATGCATTGAAAGATAGGAAAAATCAAAGTAAAGCGTGCTGAACTGTTTTTTAATATTGATCCTCCTATATGGCAGAGAATGCGGGACAGTTTCCTCACAGATAAGAGTAAAGCAGGGACAACAAAGATGTGGTTCGACGGAAAGATGCTAAGAAGGCCATAGACAGAATATGTGGCCCACGAGCAAGCTTTTAAAAAAATAGAAACAAAAGCAGAAAGAAGCAGTTGAAATTTCTTGGACCCATAATGAAAAAGAAAGACTTGAGGAATTTGATACTGACAGCACATATTACAGTCAAGGGTTTGGCGATTTCAACAGCAGCTGTGCAAGTCCAACACAGCCTGAATTTTTTAAACTTCCTTAATTTTACCTGTATACACTCAGATATATATCATGTCACGTCGTGACTGCTACTGGGAGCATATAAACCTATACTACCTACCGCATGGTCAAGACATCAGCGATTAAACTGGTTCATTCGCCAGGTTCTGCTGGTAAGAGGCGTGACTGCACACTCAATAGGATTTGGAACAAAACCTCCCAAAAGGTAGGTAAACCTTCCTGTAAGGTCAACAGAAATCTTACACAAGAGAGTAGACTGGGACTCAATAATTACGTATACAGCCAGTGCATTGATGATGGGGATACGGAGGATTACCACTTGTCCCTGACCAAAGCAAATCTTCAGTTTCGAGAACGTCGGTTATACTTTGACCTGGGGAGAGATGGGCTCCGCCAGGTCTACTAGACAAAAACACACTACGCATAAATGAATACCTTTCCGGCTTTCAACCTAGATATGTGGAAGGAGTTGTCAGATGCTCAGCGACTCAGTCACTCTACGATCGCACCCATTCACGGGAATTATAATTATGATGATCATGAACACAGATAGTAAGCAAACATTTAGAAATAATATTTCTGGTGAGAGAAATTGAACTCTTGACTCAGCTAATTGAACCTTAAGGTGTTTTTTGGTTGTTATTTGTTTTTTGTTTTTTTGTTTTTCTTGCTTTGTTTTGATTATGGCTATGTTTTGTGATCAGCTATTCCGTTAAAACCGTCGATTGTGGCAAGATTAGATACGAATCGGTTTACCACATAACGACATATACACCAGTCAGTTCACATAATGGAAGCTCGGTTGTCGAACGTCTCACATGTCGAACAAATCGGTTTTTGAACAGAAAATTCGAGATGAAAATGCCTCGGTTATCGAACAAAATTTCGGTTCTCGAACAACATAGCCGAACGGAGTTAACGGAATCTTTTCTCAGTCGACCGCCATGTTGTATACGTTCGTGTGGTGTGCCGTGTTTTTCTTTTGCAATTTTATTTTACTGTGACTTTTTTACTCTACATTTATTCCTATTGCAAAAAAATAAGTTTCGGTTTACAAACATTTCGGGTTACGAACGGCCTTCAGGAACGAATTAAATTCGTGAACCGAGGTTCCACTGTATATAAAATATATACACGGCGCGATGGGTAAATTGTCGCTATTTTATATTTTTAATTTCGTACATACACATTCTTTGTTTTTGATTTTGTCAACCGCACAGTAGTGTAGGGTCAGTTGTGAAAGAAAAAAAAGCACCATGACGCAATTCACTCAGCCAGAAATTTGGAAACGGCATGATGTACTGCTTCACATTCGCGCCAGAAGATCCAATACGAACAGAGTGTTTGAGTGTCAATCTGAGGACGATGCCGATAATAATTTAATGGGTTTAATGGTGATTACGAAGGTGTTTGGAGTGATCACTAGTGATGACGACGTTATGCCTCCATTCATGTTCTTACAGGGCCTCAGACTCAACACGAATGCCTACATCAAGTGTCTTTAGGAGGCGATGCTGCACTGGGTCAAGACGGTGCCTGCTAGAAGACCCTATATCTGGCAACAGAACCCTGAACCATACCATACAAGCAGAACCCAGTCACGGCTGTTAGACAATTTCTGCAAGCACAACAGTCTTTACATCTATCCACTTAACTCCCCAGACTTGATTATTATGTGTCGGGCGCAGTTCAGCAAAACTCCTTGTAACATAAAAGATGAACTAAAGGCAAGGATTATGGCAGTATTCACCAACTTAAACAAGGAGACCGCCCAGAAGAGTTGCCGGAGATTCCGAAGTCGTCGGGATGCCGTTTTTGAAGCCAATGGCGATTTTGTTAAATAAATTTGCTCTTTAGCATTTCAAGATGTTGTTATGTAATTTTGGTAAATATATCTGTTAAAATGAGTTGTCAGTGCTATTTTCATTATTGCGTAATTTAGACGACAATTCATCCATCGCACCCTGTAATTTTGTGTCTTCTTACAATAAATGATATATTTAGTGAGTACTTGTGTCTGAGTTGAAATGCCTGTGACTTCTTTACTTTTTTGTTTTGTTTATTTTTGTTTTTTGGAGTTTTTTTGTTTTGTTTTTTGTTTTGTTTTTTTTAACAATGAAACATCTACCGGCCTAGAAATCGAGAATTCCTACTAAAAACATTTTCCTCTCGATCGGAATCGAACCCATATTCATTTTGTTTTAATGATCGGAGCTTCAACTCTATTCTTATAACATCTCCTCCTAAACTCTGAAATTTCATTTACTATTTACCCATTTTTTTCTCAGTATGATTAGATAGGTTCGCATATCGCTCGGTTCACACTCTTCCCCGATATTTTTGCCTTGTTTCCTGTTTAGGATTGTGTTTCCGGTTCCTTCTAAAGTTTACTTCAAATCTATAATGAATTGATTTTAAAAATGCATACGTTACCATTGGGTTGAGGGATGTCCATTATAGCGAAGCAGTTATTTAAATGTGGTTTTCAATGATTTTAAAAACTAATATCTCCTCAAACACATTTAATCCACTAAAAGTAACATTTGAAGTAATAAGAAGAGAAGTAAGATTTTTTTTTTAAATCCATTAATCAGATAAAATTCTATGTTTATTCAGATATACGGGGTGTATCAGGAAAATTTTCCAAATCGTGTAACAACAAAATTGTCGAATTTTTAGATTAAGCTTTGAACCGTTGTATCTTACTGAAATTCTCCGATGTTTTTATAACACTATTGGACTCTAATGTGAACAATGAGAATGTATTTAGCTCTAACTTGAAATGATGATCCCTCTTGCTGTTGTGACATCCTGATCCAGTTTTCCTCTCTACTGTCCCCTCTTTTTTAAACTTATTCACCATTCGCTTCATGGTTCTAGAATGGACTTTAAATATAGAAGCCAGAGTATAAATGTTGGTACCATCACTGAAGACCTGAATGATCTTTTTTCTCTCACCATTGCTCAGTTGGGAAGATATAGTGGGGCTGATACAAAACGATTTAAAACCTACTCTCTTTCTAGCTGAATAACTCAAAGGGTTTTTCAGTGATTCTTACGACAAATGGTGACAAGATGGCTAACCGTCTTATCCGAAAACCTATATTATATATAGATATTAAACATTTTGTGGGGCGGACAATTATGCTGTTACATGTTTCACGTACGATTTCATTTCCAGGTCTTTTTTCACTGCTTTTTGAACTGTCACAGCTGAAACGCCTCTCTCGCGTGTCAAAGGTCATATGGATTTAGTTAGATCTTTTCTAATTGATCTCTTTAGCTCTAAGTTAAAATGATCCTCTTCCTGTTGTAACCTCTTGATTTAGTTTTCCTCTTTACTGTTCACTCTTTTTTTTAAATTTATTCACCGTTCTTTTGATGGTTCTTGAATAGATTTTGAAGATGGAAGCCAGAGTATGAATGTTGGTACCATTACTGAAGGCCTGAATGATCTTTTTCCTCTCACAATTGCTCAGTTGAGAAGACAGTGGGGCTGACACAAAACGATTTAACCTACTCTCTTTCTATCTGAAAAACTCAAAGGGCTTTTCAGTGATTCTTACGACAAATGGTGTCAAGATGGCTAAACGTATTATCTGAAAACCTGGAAAAAAGAAACTCAGTTAGGTTAGTTTAGTTTAGTGTGTGTGTGTGTTTTTTTTGTTTTTTTGTTTTTTTGTTGTTTTTTTTTTAGATAGCTTTTTATTAGATATTAAATAGTTTGTGGGCTGGGCAATTATCTCGTGTTGTTACACGATTTGGACAATTTTGCTGTTCCACGCGGTATACAGTAGGATGTTGAAAATAAATTATATTTTTAAGATTAAATACGCAATCTTCAAATAAACACTTCTGAGTTTTCTTCCTGTTTCAATATCTGTTCTGATGATTATGACGAAATGTAGAATAGAATAGAAGCCTCTATTCAATCGGCTGCTCAGAATATACTCACTGAATATAATCTCGATCTGCTAGTGAATGATCGATAAGGAAATTGAAATCTAAAATGAATTTCACAAACTCAGTAAACTGGCTTTCTGCATCAGACGAGTAGTTATATTTGGGAAATTTTCTATGAAACCGTGATGCGTTGGAAAGTAATAAAGAAAAGGCATTCAGTTGATCCTGTAAACCTCTTCAGTGGGGCTGTGGTTAATGCTTTGCAATCGTTTATTGATACAGGATTTACAAGACACAAAAAGGTGACTAAAACTGACAAAATCGCGAAGAAAGCGTGGATTAGACGTCTACTCAATTATGGGATGTGTCAGCAAGCGTATTGCTGACATCTATTATTGCTCTGGTTTCTGAAGTCTAATACCAACAGCGAAGGTGCTACGTGTACAAATCTGATGGGCTGGGAGTACGTAGCTGTTGACTTACACACTAGCAGATTTTGGTAGATATGAATTAGGGGTAACAGTAAAATTCACCCTGTACAAGGGAGCAATCGTGGTAATGGGTTACGTTAAGAGGCAGTTTAAAAGATAGTAGGAGGAGATAACGGAGAGAATACGGAGGGAATGTGGGTGGTTTGCTACTATGTAAGCGTCATGGCGGGTCCTAACCGTGAAGATTAGAGCTGGTGGAACGAAGCACTTTCTATGGTAGTAGCAATAGAGTAGCGAGAGGCTCGCCGCACCCCACTTGTGATGAGAGAGACGTTGAAGATTGAAAATAATTCGTCACCTAAAAGGACTCGGAGACGATTTTTGAAAACCATCGCGACTGGAAAGTGAGGAACTGGGAAGCTCCCGTCCAAATATAACAACAGTACTCCATTTTCGACATGATCTGGTTCTTGTGATTAGTATGAGGAAATCACGTACTTACTAGAGCAGGAGAGGGAGCCGATCATTTTTCTTGTATCTTTGACAATAGATCGTAAGAGTTCCATTTGAAGTCAGGTTGTGTTTATTGCCCGCCGCCTAAAGTGTCCACAAAAAGGAAAGAGTCTAGAGAACTTGGGGAATTTTTCCACTGTGTGCCATTAAATCTACTTAAAACCTCGACCTCGTGTCACATTTGATAGCAACGCGGACGCGCTAAAAAATATCCTTAACTGATCCAGGTGACTAAACGTATTACACTGCGTGCCAAATTATTATCGAGATAACTTTTTTTCTAATATTTCAAAAAACGTTCAATCAATTCACACAAAATTTTCACACAATGTTGGCAACACAGACCTGCGCAATCACTGACATTTTCTTACTGATCTGCGTAATGTAAACAAACTGGTGCCATATTTGTTATCAGCACGGTGATTTGAGCGTGCCAAATTATTAGAAAAGTGTAAGAATTTAGTGAAAAGATGGGCCGTAAAAGCAGTTTAAGTGATGCTGAAAAGAAAACTGTCACCTCAGAACTCTCAAAAGGTAAATCTACCCTATCAAACAGTGAAAAAGTTCACCGCTGACCCTACACAAGTACGCAAATGGGCAGAGAAAGGCAAGCCGAGGGTTATTTCACGTCGTCTCGTGTCACGACTTAAATGAGAGGCCACGAAGAACCCTGGACTTAGCATTCAAGAGATTTTCAGTCGCACTGGAGATCCTACTGTGTCGAAAAGTACTCGGTGTCGGTATCTGAGGGAAATAGCAACAACAGTCAAATCTGTATCGAAGCCTCCGTTGACGAGAAATCACATTCAAAATCGATTGAAATGGGCCGAGGACAATATGAAGATTGACTTCTCTAAAGTTTTGTTCAGACGAAACTCGAGCAACACTAGATAGGCCAGATAGATGGTGCAAAGGCTGGGTAATGAACGGACAGAATCGCCATCAGCGTTTGAGACGCCAACAAGGCAGTGGAGGCATGATGATCTGGGGTGGTATTATTGGAAAAAACATTAGTGGGCCCATGGAGAGTACCAGATAGCGTCAAAATGAATGCTGATGCATACATAGCGTTTATGAAGGAGCGTCTTGAACCGTGGATGAAAAGGCAAAGAGTTGCCATCAAAAGGGCCATTGTTTTTATGCAATATAATGCTCCCTCACATGCTACTCACAAGACTACTGAATATTTGAAACATTTAGGCTTCGATGGACCTCAAAAAATGAAGTGGCCAGCAAATTCTCCGGATTTGAACCCAATCGAAAACCTTTGGAGCATCATGAAGCGAAGACTGTACACCAACAGACGACAATTCAGGAGCAACGCTGATTTGTGGGAAGCAATTTTTGGCATATCTCGCGGCATTACAGCCGACATTCTACAATTAACTAATTCTATGGATCGTAGACTTCTTCAAGTAATAATTTCAAAACTGGGAAAGCACATTCCCTATTAATTTGTTTATAAATGTGCCTTTGTTTGTATTTGTTATTATTTGTTTGATTATCTTATTTATTAGATTCTTTTGATCATAAACATTCACGTGCAACATTAATAAACGTTTTGTTTGCTCAATTCTGGGAGTTTTACTAAACCTTTTTAATAATTTGGCACGCTCAAATCACCATACTGATAACAAATATGGCGGCAGTTTGTTTACATTGAGCAAATCAGTATGAGAATTTCAGTAATTGCGTAGGTTAGTGTTGCCAACATTGTGTGAAAATTGTGTGTGAATTGATTGGACGGTTTTTGAAATATTAGGAAAAAAGTTATCTCAATAATAATTTGGCACGCAGTGTATATGTCCCAGTCCCAAAGGAGTTTACCTTTCAGACAACACTTCTTCTCCCAACAAACTTTATACTCTATGTTGTATCTTCAGATAGCGATGTTCGGAAAATACTTCATCATCATCATCATCATCAGTCCCATGATCGAGTATGGTCGTAGGGTCACCGCGCAGCTGTGCATATGTTCCCTGTACAAATTTGGTTTGAAAGCCAAACAGATGTTCATTCATGCGTAACGTGTTTTGAGTAAGTAGACCTAGTGGAGCCCATCCCTCTCTTGGGCAAATCATGGCCGGTGCTTCCATCTAAAGGCTCGTCTTGGTCGCGAACACATGGCCGTTGATTACATTAGAGAAACCCTACACTCTGGCCGTGTATTTCTATTTCGAAACCCCTCCGCCTAACGACTATGTGTCCTCGCCATACTAGCAACATGCATAGCTATGGAGACCATTCTCCTCCACTGAACTGGATAACCGTCGACCCTACAAGAAGATTCATTCGTCTTTTCACAGATCATGCTTTTAAAAAATCTGTGTGTCACACAAAACCTCATCAAACGGTCCTAGTGGAAGGAGCAGTTTAGTCGGCGATGACCCGGCTATACGGTAAGTCGTATTCAGTAACTGTTTACCAGTAGCACTCGTAGAATGACCTGACATAAAAATAGTTGCAAAGAAAGAATATTTTGTAACAATGAAACCGGTGCGATCTACGAGCTTATAAAAAGAGAAATTGCTTCAAAAAATTCTTGACGGCATTTACCTGTAGGTTCACGGAAATGGATTTTGGCCCAAAGCAAAAAGTAAGTGGCACTCCAAGGTCTTGCACATAGGACCACAGTCTCTAAGAGTTAATTTATGCCTCTCAGTTCAGCTGTAGGTGGAAGGCCATGATCCTAGCATTACCTCTTCACTGTTAATCCATAGCTGAGGTATTCCTAAAATGATAGTGCCGAAGGCTCTGAACTATTTTTGGCCATATATCGTTTGAGTAGACATAGAGAAAATACCTTTAAGTATTAGTGTTTTACTGAAATAATTATAACGTGATTTCATCCTTTTGTTATTTTTGCTATTCCACAAACATTGTACATATTTATAGAAATTTTGAAATGGTTATTATCAACTATCGTATCAAGAGTTTTTAAGAAATAATCAACCTTTTGCAGCTTATCCAAAGCCATATTTTTAGATTGTGAGAATTTTTTAAATATGATAATGATTTGCTGGTACAATTCCTACTAAATAACCTATAGCTGGAAGGAGACAAGGTAATGGTTTCATACCTTTCCAAAGGATATTTCAGTGAAATAATAAGTGAATATAACCACCCCGACTAGAATTCGAACTCGGTTCTCTGATTCTAATTCTGTGACGTTATCCATTACACCACCCGCACATCCAAGTTTACAGTACCTGGTATTCCCAAGTGATCATTCATCTAGGTACTGACAAGGCTCGATGTTGCTTAGCTTCGGTGACCGTACGAGAACCGCTATTACAACGTGATATGGTCGTAAGCCTTACGTATCTAGAGAATCAATTTATACTAATGTACTTCAAAAACTACTGAATTTTTCTTTCATTATAAAAAAAAAACTTGTGAATATTGTTAACTGTTAATTTATTTTAAATAATATTTCAAATAAATTCAGTCAAAAAACCTAAAAATCCAAAGACATGGCCTTCTCACCTCTATTGGAGGAAATCCTCCCAGGTTGACCTCCACCACATCTTCTCTCTGGTCATACTGGCTCATGTGGAGACCGGGTTTCGGGTCACATCACGCGCCATCTTGCCTTCGGTCGCCATCTAGTTCTTTTCTACTGCCTTGGTGTCCACTCTGTCTCTCTAATAGTTCACCTGTTGTCTCTGAGTAGACAGATGTGCTCAGCCTATCTTGTTTGCTCTTCTTTCCAGTCTGCTGTCAAATCTGATGTAATAGAATAACCTGTCACCCCTATGTAATTACACTATAGGTAGTAACTACCTATAAGTAGCGGTAAGTCAACGAACTACAACGTCTAGCTGAAAAATCTTTTTAGCTAAACTGTCGAACTCTCTGCAGCAACCCGGACGAGGCTATGCCGAGTCTCGTTCGGGGAAGTAGACAGAACCGATCCCGTTTCTGCGAGGTCTATGGGGATTTTTTGGCCGGGCCTACGAGCTCGGGAACCTCACATTAAATTCGGCCTTGTACCACATGTGACTGCGTGGGATAGTAACTAGACAACATCTAGCTAGAATCTTTTCCAGCTGTGCTGGTCGAACCTTCTACCTCCGGGCAGACAAGATCTTCAGACGAGACTATGCCGAAGAGCAGAGTCTCGTCTCGGGAAACAATTACCTGATCCCGTTTTATACGGGGTCTACGGGGAATTTTAGGCCGACCCTACGGGCTCGGATTACCGCACATTAAACTCGGCCTTGTGCCACATCCTACCACGTGGGGAGGATGGTAAATATCTAGCTGGGATCTTTCTGAGTACGACTCAGACTTACGCGAGTACTACCGACCTTCCAATCGCAGCACTCATACTGGATTGAGTTGTGACGATCGTGCGCATAACTGTTACCTTATTTCTTATTGTACTGGCCTTACAATAAACGTTTACTTATTTTATCCACCGTGTTTTTCAAGTATTAATATAGATTCCTATTAGCACGGAATATAACAGAATCCAGGTGTTTCTCTTCATGTCAGGTAAGATGATGCCGATCATTTTTCGTTTTACATAGAATCATTCACATAAATTATAACCTAAATTTCTTCTTTTTTAAATGTCTTCTTCCGACGTCATTCTCCTTCGTGTCATCTTCTGCTGAGAAATGGGGAACTAAACTTTTTAGATTCCATAAAATAGCCATTTTATTCATTTATTTATTATGGTTTAGTAAACCTTTTATAAAATGTATGAACTAGAAAAAGATGTTAATTAAATGTGTACATTTGATTTTTCGGAGAATGAAACATTGAAAATATATATATATATATTTATAGGCAGCAATTTTAATGTTGGTATAGTGTATCTCCCATCAAATGTGTTGCTAGGGGCGACATCGATTGTAATTTTCTGAAACAGCCAGCTGATTTCTCGTGATTCACCACGAAGACAAGCTGATATTTGCCGAACAGGTTTAGCAGCTTGGGAACCAATAATGCTGAACGTCTCAACATCAACCGGCACAAATGTATATCCGTTTGCCATTCAATGATATTTTGCTCTTTTTTGCTCCTCGGTCTGTCGGGCAATGGACCCAGGCGGAGTGGCCAGTGCGGTCAAGTTGCCATTTCACTGTGGGTGGCGTCCTAGATAAGTGGGTTTGCAAAATAAAAAAAAAACGTCTCCCCTGTTGAGACCTACAGTCTCCTGGAGGCATTGCCAGCTTCATTTAAACCTCTTGTAATTATGTCATTAAAGGCGGCGTTACTGGGAGCAGACGGCCAGGGCTGGGACGCCATGACAATAATAAAGGCACTGTCGTCGTTCAGGGGAGTGCCAATAGTCAATAAGTGCAGAACATTCAACACATTTCCCGGCAACATCGATCAGATACGGTGCGTAGATTGGTGTTGGTCAAGGGAAGACATAAGCCTATAAGGTACATTTATGTACTTGATGTCTCATTCGTGCTGGATTATTGTAGCGTTTTGGAGTGTCGAGGTCAGATTGTAATGAATGGCTGTCGCGCATTCGCTATCCACATCGCGTTTTGGAGAACTTTGTAGGCAAGTAATTGGTTGTATACAATCTTAAGAAAGCGTATGAGTAGAGTGACGCCTGTAGGAGAGCGAACGTCGAGGCCACCGTGCCCAATTGGGAGAGACGTTTGTTGCCAGCTAGCCAAGAAAAGACAATTCTCTTTCAATGGGATTCCATTCTTCTTGTTAAAAAATTGATTTCAAATTGTTAGCTCGTTACAGAAAAACCATGCATTCTACATCTTCATACACTTAATAGTTCGTCCTTTCTTCTTGACTAGCTTTTCTAAAAGTTCTTTTAGTTTTCTTCATGGATATTCATCAACATCTTGAATAGGCTTTCTGACATTCTGGATAATTTTATATTCATGCAACATATACATACGTCGAGCCATATCGTTTGATTACTAACTCATTTTAGTCTGAGTTTTTTGAGAAATTATATAGTGATAGTTCTATATTTAACATCGCCTGCTATTTGGGCCACACAACCTAATAGGTAAGGCGTCGTCCGTGTTAGACGTGCTCCCCAGGATATGGAATGCATGTTTAAATCTTATATTTCTTTATTTCCGATTAATCCTATATGCCTAACGGTTGCAGAACATAAAACGCGTTGTAGAATATATAAAAAGTGCAGTGGTAAATATGAAGTCCGAGGTCGATTTACAGCGTTGCAATAATATATAATAAAAATATGTAAATGGAAAATAAACTCGTTAAAAATGAATAGCAATAGACAATCAGTTAATACAAGCTTTCCACTCTTATTTTTAAATAGCCTAATGTCGGATAAAAAAAAAACAACGAAAAGAAAACTTGGGATAACGTAGCCACGATTAAAAATATTAGGTTGGTGCAAAAATAAAGACGTAATGTCGTTTTTTTACGTATTTTTTAACGTCAAAAAACGACATTATTACGTCATTATTTTTTGCACCAACCTAATAGTTTCAAACAAGTAAATCCTTCATCTTGACCCTGTGGACTGGAGCAAAAAAATCACAGACATAAAAAGCTATACCAAGAAGCAAATCTGAATCACAAAGGTTTCTATTTGATAGACCAACTGATGGTTCCTTTTGAAATTCAGTTTTCTAAGCATCATCTACTTTGACCAAGAGCGAATGGGAAGTAAATTTCAACAAAACCGGAAAAAGGCTATATCCGGGTGCTGGTCTATATTAACAGTTATGCGTTGGATCTGGGAGAGTCTGGCCCGCCCTTGGCGGGAGACGGAAGTGTCAGTATCCCGGTTCCAAAACCTTCATTTCGTATTGCGAATCACCACGTCTGGATGAGGAGATTAGCGAGGAGTTCGTAGGTGAAACAGCTGATATAGCAGAAGTTGTCCCAAGGATCACCTTACCTACACACCCGGGCGAGCAGGTGAATCCCTAGATGAAACACCTACATATAACATGAGAAACAGGGCTTGCGTTCTTATTTCTCGACACGGTGTTTTTCTTTCATTATGTTCCGTTGTGAGCATGCATGGTGCCCTTTCCCAGCTTTTGGTGAACACCAACGAGATTGAGAATCGAATTGCAACCTGGGATGATCATTGGCCTGTCGATGGAAAGCTGGGATGTGTGGCGCATTGTATGCTTACACAACAAAAATAGATAGCACATATAATTGGAAGAGAAATGATTAATATAATCAAGCTATTAACAAAGGGTTTTGAAGGGAACCGTGATCATTACTAAAAGGGACTATAACAGATATTGAACTTGTTTTAATAAGAAGATATTTTATAAATTTCAGCCGATAATCACATTAACTATTCAGGCAGTGCATGCTGAAAGTTTCCTGTATGGAAACGGATAATTTTGCCAATTCTTTTACAATGCCAACTAAATGTCAATAATTATAACCAGGTCATCACATCAGCAATGTGTACCATCGTCAGTATCATTATGGCCCATAATCATGGCAGCTCTGTCTGTTCGTCTTGTAGTATAAAATAAGTGCCTGTCTCTTCTATCACAAAATGGCAAATGATTATATTATGCCGAATTGTTAATGCTCCATAAGGATGACAAATCAAGCTGAAATAAAATTGTCCACAATCTCCGAACGATACAAGTAACTATGGCAGCCTGAGCGCGCCAACAGAAATATTTTAATGTCCGAGTTTACACTTGTGTAAATAATTTCGGAATCCAAGTAGCTTACGCTTTTATTTTGTACGCATGGTTGCACATGTCTTTAAAAAAAAAAAAGGATAGTATTTATTCGTATCTTTCAATTAGTAAATTGGTCACGCAGGAGAGGGGCTATTTTACACGCTCATGCTAAATAATACGGCTTCAAACGTCAGTTCCTCTTTCAAACTAACTTGCCATTATTCTTCTTCTATGTGACAGGTCTCTTAACGACGTTGCTGATAATGGCTCTCCACAATTTCCTGTCCTTTGTAGCTCTTAATATATTTTGTCATTTTGTTATCTCTCCTAAACACTGTTCTGCCATTCATTTACACAAGCTCTTTCTTCTTCTTCTATGTGTTGTGTCCCTTAAGGACGTTGATGATCATGGCTCTCCACAATTTCCTGTCCTTTGTAGCTCTTAATATATTTTGTCTTTTTATTGTCTCTCCTAAGCGCATCCAACAGCAAGGCCTCTGATCAAGAGGTTTTGAGGAAGCGTGGAACCACCTCTTAATTGCTGGTGTTCCCAGGTCCACCCTGACCCGCTGTGGTAGCACCTGTTAGGGTCCCAGCTATTGAGAAAAGAAACTGTTAGTATAGATCTTACGGTTACATCGAGCCGATTCAACTGCAGATTTATGAGCCCTTGTTGTAAATCTAGTACAGCGCTTAGATTCATAACGTCTAGGTACCATAGCGAACAGCTCATACGAACAATTATCATGAAAGTATTTATAGAAAATGCACAGGGGAGCTACATTACGGCGGTGCGAAAGTGACTGAAGACGAGCTTCCAGATCAGGACCAATAATATTGCTGATTCTTCTTTGAATTTTATCAAGAATCTCTAATCCAGAACACCAGACCATATGTGGCAGCAATATTCAAAGCATGGACGACTGGTAGACTTATAAATATGTAAGATAGATTCTGGAGAGAAAATTGTCCAGCACGACACAGTGAGCCAATTTTCCTAGCAAGAGGTTTTTCAGATTCTGGTATTTTCAAAAATCTCTTAATGAAAACAAATCTATGATAGGCCATAAAATCTAGGTTTGTTAGTCTCTACAGACCTTAATACAAACCAACAAATTTCTTTGTTGGAGTAGGTTTCCGGAGAGCTCTAAAAAGGGCCTAGATCATCAGGTTAACCACTGAACTAGTCATTACATCTATATAAATTACTACTATTTGTTCGAAAACATTTTAGCCACTTTTTGAACTTGACAGTTGTGCGAACATTATTTTTTATAAAGACTAATAAATATTTGACGAATGAATTCTGACTACCACGCATGGACAGACAGAACTGGCCCGAGGATTAATGAAAAAGTCAACAAATTTAATATAAGCTTTCCCTTATCAACTTTGTATATAGTCAATCGTTATAAACAGAAGTTTTCCTTTGTAATGCTTCCTGAATTGCTTTCACTTATGTTCAGTGCTCGGGTAAGTGTTGTGAAGAATTTTTCTCCGTGGTTGTTAAATTTAGAATGACACCATTTTACGGAGATTTCGAAGTTTCAGTGCATCCCAATACTTTTGTTTTCTAGCTTTAAATTGAATAGGCTTAAATCTGCTTACCTTACGTTTGTCAAGCAATCTCTCTTAAGGAGTCGCCCTGATCTCTCCAAGAAGTTGTCTCTCAGTCTCTAAGTGACTTACCTACCAAGAAACCCCCATCTAGGTACCAAGTGCACAAGATTCACAATTCTTCACTTTTGTTCTTTTTTTTTTTTTTTTTTTTTTTTTTTTGTAATCATTTCACTGAAAACAAGGCGATAATACCACTAAGATGCAAGAGGTTCCTGGGAGTGAAAGAGAAAGAAGACTTTAGTATGTAGAAAATACAATAAAAACAGATTTCAAGAAGACGGCGATTAGCATTGCATTTAAAATTTTGAAGATTGTAATTGGCAGAGAAGCAAGAAATCGGAAGGAAGTTCCACAGGTGAAAATGAAATGCGAGAAAAGAAACTATTAGAATAGCCTGCATAATAGACATCAGTGTTGTTATTTTAAGAAACCTATACCTGCTTTTCAGATCTGCGTATTTATATTTACCAAATTCGAGAGAAGCTGGCGAGTTTTTATGACTTAGCTCGATCTTATATACGGGTTATTCAAAAAGAAAGAGCAGATTTCTAAAATTCAATAAAATAAATGCTAAGAGACAGAAACACAATTCAAAACATTACCAAGAAAAAGAAAAATTTAAACAAGATTGAAAAAAAATATCATTTATTTTTAATAGCTTTGAACCTTTTTCTATCTAGTAATGTATTGCATGTGAGGGTGAAACTCGGGTTACCACTAAACCCATACTTTCATAGAAATTAACGTTGATCAACCGTTTTTGCTCTGTTTACGTAATCTAAGCGTTGAGATCTTATATATATATATATATATATATATATATATATATATATATATATATATATATTCTGTTTATACGTTATTTTTATATGGACAAATATTTATGTAAATGCTCTCTTTATAATAAACAGTATTAACATTTACCGGACTGAATGTCCGAGAAATTTCATAGAAAATATGTGTCCTCCGACATTCAGGCCGGTAAATGTTAATACTGTTTATTATAAAGAGAGCATTTACATAAATATTTGTATCTATACACATACCGTATAAACAGAAAATATATTAAAATAATTGTCGGACTTTGTCCATTTCATAAAATATGATGTCATTTGTTTACGTTAAGATACGCTTCGAGCACAGTTGAGAGCTCGAGAGAAATCACTGGAAATTTGTAGTTTAAAAACAGTAATTTAACTTTGCCTTTCAGACGCTTCCTCTGTAGCTAAATGGTATTGAGCGTCAGAAAAGAAAAAGAATCTAAATGAAATCGGTTATCTTAAAAAAAAAATTAAATTTAAAATTCAAAGCATTCCTTGTTCGTGCGCATGTCTAGTCGCGACAACAGAACAAACTTAGTCTGATAAAGTCCTAAAGAGTGAAACGCGTTACATAACTTTTTCCACTTTGTTATAAATTTTCCTCAATATTGTTTGATATTTAAAAACATATATCGTTATCTCATTCATTTTTTTGAGGATCAAAAATCACAAAATATGCATTAAATTCAAATGTTTTTGCTATTTTCTTGTTTGTAGCGACATTCGTTGATATTCGTTTGCCGCCAGCATCAATCTGATGCATCCGGGTCAAAATTTGTTTGCTATTCTTTGCGCAGCTTCGCTTTTGCCGATGACTTTATATCGACAATAATGTTTCCGCTATATTTGACATTCAATCTTGTCATACAAACAATCTTAACGCATAAAAGGAAATAAATAAAAGAAACACTGAAAATATGTTAGTAATATTTAATTAACAAATAATTATATGTATTTTTCATGTCTCTTGGCATTTTCTCATTTTGATATAAACAACAATTTCTTCGCAATATTTGGCGCCAAACATCCGAGATGACGTAAGCAAATATCAAACTATTAGGAAAATATTTTTCTTTGTTAATTCATTGTTATTTATCAAGCTGAGCTAAGCAGTTCTCAAGATTAAATAAATGGAATTTCTCAGTAGAAAAATCGTGTTAAAAGTTGGGACGGTCTGACTATTTTCTGCAGAGAACGTCAACCCCGATATCCTGGAGAGGGAGAGAACATTAATTTGAGACGAATGAGTTTTTTTTTTTTTTGTGGGGGGGCGATGCCGAGTCGATACGAAAATGATTAATTAAAATTGTATTATATCTATTATAAAAGCAACTAACTTCTTTAAAAAATATTCTTGCATTTCGCCAATAGTAGCGCTGTTTTAATAAATGGAGTACATACACACACACAGATAACTGATTATTAAAAGCGTTTAATTTTAACTGCTGACTTTAAAGGGATCGCTTTTGATTGTAATTGTACTGTTATTGCGTGCATTTTTCAAAATTAGCGAAATTGGTAAATGTTTATTCGTTAATTCTAACAATAAAGAGAAGAGTAAACCACGCCACATACATAGTAGCAAATCACTCACATTCCAAAGCAGAAAGTTAAAAAAAGTCAAATGATCTTATCTTCATGTTAGTTTTACAAAACAAGTAAATACTAATACAGAAAAAACCTGGTAACCGTGGAAAAGTTAAAAGAAATAACAATAAGCAATACATATATTTCAAACAATAATAATAATCATAGTATATACAATAAATATATATAAATAATATAATATATAATAAATTATAATATATATAATATGTAATATATATTGTAGCGGGCCGTGGGTTTACGTGTTCCTAAATTAGGAACATGTGTGAAGCTCATGATAGAATAAAGCCCACTACAAGAAAATGGCGGACTCAGAGATTGAATCCACCGTAAAGAAATGTAAAGAAAACAAACAAGACCGATATATATATATATATATATATATATATATATATTATATATATATATACAAACAAGTATATGTACTAAACAAAAAATTTACAATGGACAAAGACATTAGCATTTGTGTTTATGCGTGAACGTAAAAGAGTTCGTATTTTGATGAATGTTCATACATACGTGTGTGTGTGTGCGTATGTTCATAGCGTCTCTCCAAGGAAACGCATAGCGCCTCCTACAAATGGAAAGACGCAATCTTTTGTAGATGTGTTCGCTGAAAATGAAGAATGAAAAATAGAACGAGGCAAGAAATCGCCCAGTATTTATAATGTAAGGAGAGCGTCACCTAGTGAACAATTTGGACAATTAAGGAGGAGTTAACTCCGACAATATATTATATATATATATATATATATATATATATATATATATATATATATTATATTATATTATATTATAATATATATATTATATTATATTATATATATAATATATATATATATATTATATATAATATATATATATTATATTATATATATATAATATATATATATGTATATATATATTATATATATATAATATAACATATGCATAATATATAATATAACATATATAATATAATATATAATATATAAAATATATAATATAATATATATATATAATATATAATATATAAAATATATAATGTAATATATAATATATATATATATATATAATATATAATATATAAAATATATAATAAATATATAATAAATAAAATAAAAAATAATTACAAATTATATTGAATTATTATATTACTTTTAGTAATATTTACGTTTTTCAGTTAGACTTCAAATCCGTTAATTTTTTGGAACTTCGTAAAAATGTGTCATCTTTGAGTTCACTCACACACAAAGAAAGAAAAGTAAGAAAAAAATAAACGCGCTTCTTCTGAAATTGATGGATAAATTCCAAATGAAAAATGAAAGTTGAAGAACTTAAATTTCAATATTTCTATTATTTATTTCTAAGTATGAAAAAAGTATGATCGGCATAAAAAAACCGAAATTTAGTCACGACAAGAGTAAGTCATTATAAATGATGTTTTAATAAGTAATTTAAAAACTTAGTTGTTGTAGTATCCTATGTTCACTATGTACAAGCAATGGACTTGCCCTAGTTAGTTATTTAACTTGTGACTCCTATTTTCCTTTTGTAGCTGAGTTTCGTTTAGGGCACTTCGACGTGGTGTAATGGTTAGCAAGCTTGTCTTGCTAGCACAATTATGACTGAGTAGTGAGTTCGATCCTCACTGGGTGCCCCATACTTTGGGCCTTGTGCCACATCTGAGCTACGCTTAGAAAATCATTGAGACCGAGAGACAGACTCTCGGCGACTGTCGAACTCTCTGCATTAACAGAGGGGAACCCGGACGAGGCTTTGTCGAAGGGCAAGGTTTCGTCCGGGGAGGTTGACAGGGCCTGAACCCGTCTAGGCGAGTTCAGAAAGGCCATTAAACTGGCCTTGTGCCACATTCGGTCCTCGTGGGTGGATTGATTAAAAAAAAAGCTGCTCGTTTAGGATCAAAGTGTAGTATCTGTGCTTTGTGATCATCCGGGGCTGGCTTCTGTCGAACTCTCTAATGCAGAGAGGAACTCGGAGGAAGCTTTGCCGAAGGGCAAGGTTTCCTTCGGGGAGGTAGACAGGACCTGAACCCGTCTAGGCGGGTTCAAAGGTTATATTTTTGGCCGAGGCTACGGGCTCGCGGGCTACCCACATTAAACCGGCCTTGTGCCACATTCGATTCTCGTGGGTGGATTGATAAATACCAGCTGAGTTTCGTTTAGTTGAATAAAGCTTAGTACTTTTACACCTGGCACATGTCGTTGGTCGACCACAGGTTGCCTCCATCAGTAACGATTGAAGCCTCAACATATTTCGTACTTGGAACAAAATAGGAGTACCCTCAGTGTCCCCATACTATAGGAGGACACACCATATAACGGAGATGATGCTGGGGTCCAACAGGTCAGGAGATCCGAATAGACAACAAGACCCCCAGATTGTTATGGACGGTAATGCTACATTTTTCTAGGAACGAACAATGTGGTAGTAGTAAGCTATGTTCACCATGTACAATCAATAGACTTTCACTAGTTTGTTATTTAACTTGTAACTCCTATTTTCCTTTTGTAGCTGAATTTCATTTAGTTGAATAAAACTTAGCACTTTTACTCTTACAATTATTACAGTTGGAGTGTACTATTTTTTTACAAAACATGACTGCACAAACTGCAATTCTTAACTTAAATTCTAATAAAAGTTATTCTGAACATGAAAATAGCTAATAAGAAAGTTTTTGTGAAAATGGGATTTAAGTGAAATGCTTACATAAAAAGGAAGTAAAATGTAATTTACTTCTGTTTTTCCTTTTTAGAAACTTTAATATTTTATTTATTTTTCATGGCATGTGTACTGTTTGCATTTAAAACAAATAATGAAAAATTGAAAATAGACGTTTAATTCCTAAATATTGTTTATTAAAAAGCTAACGACTATAGTTAATAAGAGAAAAAATTAATTTAAAGAAAATTAAAATTTTGAAGTGGTTTAATTTTTTTTCGGGAAAATTAAAATTGTTTATCAGACGGTTCCGCAACAATAGTGAAGAAATAAAGTCAATTTTAAGCTCGAAAAATCAACATTCAAATCCTGGCAATCGAAATCAAAAACAGACTACTAGCCTCGACGGAAAATAGACCGATATATAAGAAGTTTATAGTCCGGCATATTGTCAACCCTATGAGCAACAAAGTAAGTGTTAAACTCGCTACAACAGCTCTTATTATTAATTACTTTGGAGACTTTTTACTGATTGCTTCACGAGGTGGAAACTTACTATTCATTTCATTAGCATATTTTCTCACGATTCGGCGAACCATTAAATAAATTTGGTGTTGGTTGATTTTACGAAATGTCAAACTCTTATTGTTTTAATTAATGAATTCTGCTCAATAGTCTACCAGACTAGCCTGGTCAATGATTACCACCTGCCGAGTCGCATATATAATTTAAACATTGGTATCGTCGAATTGAATCATACGCATAAAATAGGATGAAACAAGGTGAGGATATGAATAATATCAATGATCTACTGACTTTGCCAAAAAGTACCTTTTGGCGTTCCATGAGTATTAGGAGCGTTTAGTTTTAACTGCTGGCTTTAAAAGGATTGCTTTTGATTGTAATTGTGTTGTTATTGTGTGCATCTTTCAAGATTAGCGAAATTGGCAAATTTTTATTTGTTAATTCTAACAGTAAAGAGTAGGTGAAACCACGCTACTTACATAGTAGCAAGCTACTGACATTCCGTCCGTATTCCATCGACAAGAAGTAAGTTCCACTCGATCCCATGAACCAATGTACTGTGGGAACGACTCACAAGAGAATGTTTCTCAATCACTACAATTTTAACCTGTTATCCTCCCCTCCTATCTACAGAAATTGCCTCCTAACGTAACCCTATATTTCGAGTGGCCCACGGGCCTTGTACAGGGTGAACCCTACTGTAAAAGAAAAGAAAAATAACTTTTTAAAAATGTTATACTTTTTATTACAAGATAAGAATGCGGAAAATACCAATGTAATATATATATATATATATATATATATATATATATATATATATATATATATATATATATATATATATATATATATATAATATGCGCGGTATTTATTAGAAAGCGCTCAATATCATAGCTAGAACTAAAATATTTGGTTGGATTGATGTGAGTTTGTGACCCTGGGTTTCACGTTTTTGCGATCGTCAGACAATCGCAAAAGCGTGAAACTCAAGGTCACAAACTCATATCAATCCAAACAAATATATATATATATATATATTAGGTTGGTGCAAAAATAATTACGTAATAATGTCGTTTTTTGACGTTAAAAATAGGTCAAAAAACGACATTGTTACGTCATTATTTTGCACCAACCTAATATATATATATATATATATATATATATATATATATATATATATATATATATATGAAATGGATTGAATCCAACAGATATTTTAATATATTTTCTGATTATACGTTTTTAGGGATACATTTATTTGAGTAAATGCACTGTTTTTTAATCAAATATTAAACGAACTTGTATCCAATACGTTCAGTCACAAGAACTTCCGGTTATAAACAAAATATATTAAAATAGTTGTTGGATTTAATCCATTTCATATAATATGTTGTCATTGTTTACGTTAGGCTACAAGTCAGAGCAGATATGATAGATCGAGCAAAATCGGCGAAGGTGTGTGTTTAAAAGCAGTAATTCGAGCTTTCCTAACGGGGGCTTCTCTGTGGCTGAACATTAATAGCACGTCAGGCTTAATGACGGTTCTGTATAGGATACAGGTCAGATTGCAGTCGGAGAATACGTATTTTCTACGAAATTTTTCGAACATTCGATTATGTAAATGTAATTAATACTGTTTAATAAAATAAAAAAGAGAACATTTATTCAAATAAGTGTATAAAAAACCGTAAAAAACAGAATATACATCGGTTGTTTTGATTAACGGCAGTCCAACCTTAGTGGTCACTTTATGCCGAATGAATATATATATATATATATATATATATATATATGCTACGGTTGATAAATTGTCGTCTAAATTACGTAAATATTTAAATAATACTGATATCTCATTTTTTACAGATATATTTACCAAATTACACAAAAATATCTTGAAATACTAAGTAAATTTATTCAATAAAATCGTCATTGGCTCAACCACGGCCTCCAGACGACTTCGAACTCTTCTGCAACTCTTCTGGACGGTCACCATGTTTAACTTGGTGAATGCTGCAATAATCCTTTCCTTCAGTTCATCTTTGGTCTTACAAGAAGTTTTGTTGGTCTCTCGCTCAAGTGCGCCCCACACTAAACCGGCCTTGTGCCACATTTAATCCTCGTGGGTGGGTTAATAAATACTAACTACTTCTCCATAATCAAATGCGCTGGACAGGTCATCTGACATATGTGGAGGATGGCAGATTGCCCCAAAGATATATATATATATATATATATATATGTGTGTGTGTGTGTGTGTGTGTGTGTGTGTGTGTGAGAGAGAGAGAGAGAGAGCGAGAGTCAAAAAAATCTACTGCTGATAATCAGCTTAAAGATATTTATGATAGCTTTAATCTTTGTTAAAGACTGCAATTTCTTAAGATTGTTTTCCTGCTTTCCCCTCTTTCTCATCCTCTTTTTTCTATTCTTTTATGCTTCTCTCTCATTTCTCTCTCCCTCTCTTTCTCTCTCATTTCTCTCTCCCTCTCTTTCTCTCTCATTTCTCTCTCCCTCTCTCTTTCTCTCTCATTTCTCTCTCTCTCTTTCTCTCTCATTTCTCTCTCTCTTTGTCTCTTTCTCTCTCATTTCTCTCTCCCTCTCTCTTTCTCTCTCATTTTTCTCTCCCTCTCTCTTTCTCTCTCATTTCTCTCTCCATCTCTCTTTCTCTCTCTCTCTCTTTCTCTCTCATTTCTCTCTCTTTCTCTCTCATCATCATCTCTATTTCCAACCCATTTTCTTGATTCCACGCCTACTCTCCTTCTTCTGTCATTTCATTTTTCTTTGGCTACTCCTCCTCCTACTCGGCTGCATCGTTTTTTTAGTCAAACATCTGCTTCCCTTTTCCGTTTGATCCTCTTCCTTATTCTCCTCCTCCTCCTCCTAATACTACCACTCCTATCTCCTTTCCTTCGACGTTTTCTTTGCATTCCTCCTACTATTCCTCAATATTCAGTGCGACCAACAATTGTACGAACTCTCAATTAAATACATTCCGCCTACTGAGTTCTTCGATTTTCAAATTCAGTATGAAACCATTCATATTCCAGCGTCCCAGTTTCTTTAAATCCTCAAAATAAATTCAAACAATAATCACCAAATTCTTTTCCACATTAATTAAGACAAACAGAGTTGGTGAAGTTAGTAATTAAATATAAACATTATTCTACACAAAGAAATACAATGTCCAAAATGGAAGTAGGAAAACTTTCTGCGACCTCTTTATAATTACCGCCTCTCTCTCTCTCTCTCTCTCTCTTCACTTTTCCCCTCTCTCTCTCTTGCTTTATCTCTCTTGTTTTTCCTCACTTCTCCTCTCTTTCCTCTTTCTCTCTCTCTCTCTCTCTTCACTTTTCCTCTCTCTCTCTTGCTTTATCTCTCTTGTTTTCCTCACTTCTCCTCTCTTTCCTCTTTCTCTCTCTCTCTCTTCACTTTTCCTCTCTCTCTCTCTTGCTTTATCTCTCTTGTTTTTCCTCACTTCCCCTCTCTTTCCTCTTTCTCTCTCTCTCTCTTCACTTTTCCTCTCTCTCTCTCTCTCTTGCTTTATCTCTCTTGTTTTTCCTCACTTCTCCTCTCTTTCCTCTCTCTCTCTCTTTCTCTCTCTCTCTTCTTTTCTCACTGTTCAGGAATGGATCTCTTTTCTAATTCTCTTTCCCGCTATATCTCTCTGTCTTTTTCTCTACTTTTCTCTCTGTTCGAGAATGAGTCTCTCTTCTAATCCTCTTTCCGTCTCTCACTCTCTCTCTCTCTCTCTCTCTCTCTCTCTCTCTCCCCCCTTTTCAGGCATAGGTCTCGTTTGTATTCCTCTTTTCCTCTCTATCACTATCTGCCTACCTATTTCTATTGTTCTTATTCTCTTACTGTATCTATTTCTTATTTCTCTTCCATTTAATTTCTTCCACGAATAACCAATATGGCGTCGCATGCATTTCGAGAAAGAAGCCCTACGTATCTGGAAATGTTACCGCAGCGACGGTTTTTAATTTGCATGATGACAAGTTCAGAAGACGGTAAACGGATACCAAAATGCCTGCCTAGAATGTTATTATGTGAATATCTTTGCCAATTATATCCCTTTTCTTTTCTTTCACATTTCAATTTCAAATGAAAATTAATGTTCTCAGCAAATTTCATTATTTTCTGTTTTGCTAGTAACATTAAGACTTTTTGCTTAACTGATTGGCTGAGATTCTGTTTAGACTTTTGTCTATTTAGTGTTCGTTATCAAATCCACACCTGTTGTCATCAGACGACAGTGGATATGACTGTGACATAGACACATTTTCATCGAAGGAAACTCTACCCAGCTAATGGATAGAGATTAATACGAAGTTTATTTTACATGCACCTAAAATTAATGAGCTAATAATATATTATTATACACGGTAAGATCATTAACGGATTTACGGGTAGTGTAACGGATATCGACACGGAAAATGAACTCGTCAAGCCGGGTTCAAATTCCAGGCTAGTTTGTTATGTTCCCTTTCGTACAAATGACTTTGAAAAAATATGGCCGTCCTCTGCTCCACCTATGGGTTAAATATCAGGGTAGACTGGGCTCTCTATTCTTGGGGTACAACCAATCTAAGAGAGTGAAAACGATGAATCCCAGACAGTGGGGAAACAGAAAGAGAGATAAAAAAAAAATGAAATCTGCGGAGAGCCATCATCGAGTACGTCCTCTTGGGAAATAGTATAAAAAACGATCACTAATAATAATTATTCAGGAGATTTGAGCTTTGGATACAAATTATTGTGAATTTGAAGAGATACTAAAAGAAAATTATATATATATATATATATATTAATACAAGTTTTATTAAAGACGAATGACAAGTTACTGCGATTAGGCTTTTTATTTAATTTTTATTGTGTTCGCATAAGTGTTTTCTTTTCTGTACATAAAAAACCAACAGCAGAAACTCTTGCCACATTAATTTTATGAGTCAATGTCCACTTAGATATAAAATAGTAGTTAGAAAAAACTGTCTCAATAGACCATACGAGAATTCAACCTTTCGTTAACTTTTCCTTAAAGAACACAATAATGTGAAACTGGCGCTAGTTAACAATGGCTTTCCGAACTACATCATCGATCACCAGCTTAGAATATTTCTTTCTAAAGTAACAAATAGTAATACTGAACATACAGATAAAAACAATAATATTAACATTTTCTATAAGAATCAAATACATGTTATATAAGCAAGACGAATTTTCTCTTAGAAACATTATAAAGAAATACACAACTCCTGTCTACCAGAACAAGAAATGTCCTCCAAATGTCTTGACTGACATTTCAGCCACCTGAACGTTCTCAAATTTAAAAGCCTTGATGAACCAATGACATCTTTTCTCTTGTATATAAACACATGCAACAAAATAAATTCTTACTTTTGCACTGATAAAGGCCATCAGAGAATGAAACTAAGAATAGTTATTCATCGTCTTTTTATTCATTTTGTCCCTTTACAGATACACTCTACCTGAAAATAATTTAAACAGTAATATATATTTAATACAAGTATATATAATATATATAATATGTATAATATAATTTATAGTAATATATATATATATATATATATATATATATATATATATATATATATATTCTTATTCCGACCCTTAAAAATTCCCTTAATGGGAATAACTTCAATTCTCAGGAAGCATATGAGAGACACTTAAACCAATTGAACATTCAGAAAGATGTCAAGTTGTGGGAGAATAGAATCATTAATCTGCGTCAAAGATAATGAAAGGTCGTGGAACAAAATGGCACATTAATCCATTTACAAAAATCTAAACATGGTCTTTGAAATTTACTTGAATAAACTCTACAAACTTTTGTTCAACACAAATTATATATATATATATATATATATATATATATATATATATATATATATATATTTCTGTGTGTGTTTGTGCTTGTGTGTGTGTATTTAAATAGAATGCACGCCATTATTTTACCTTGAGGGGACCCTTTCGGTCAAAAAACTTTCTCAAAAGGTGATCGCTGTTGAGCAGCAGGAAACAATCAAAGAAATTACTAAATAACGAATGAGTGGGGAAAATTGAAACACGATTAAAATAGATTTTTTTATAATTACAACTAAATTAACGACCAAAAGCAAAATACGAATAAAATTTTCCTTTTGTTTACATCAGTTCGGCTGATGAAACAATCTAAACAGCCTCAAAAAGATGGCGAACCGAGTCAGCAACTATGTAAAACGAAAAATTTTATTTGTTCCTTACGTTTGATCGACGGGTTATTAGTAACTTTTTTTTTTTTCATTTTATGCTCTTTTTGAAACTTCGTATTTTGTTTTTAGCCGTTAATTTATTTATAATTGAAATCTATTTTAATCGTGTTCCAATTTTCCCTCGTCATTCGTTATTTATGAATGTGCCTTTGATTGTTTCCTGCTGCTCGATAACGATAACTTTTGATAAAGTGTTGGCCGAAAGGGTCCCCTCAAGATATAAATAATGGCGTCCATTCTATTTAAATCTATTTTCTTCTTCTGTGGTTACAATATGAAGTTACCATCGCATATCCAACATTTGAGTGCTGACAGCCTGCAAGCGCAATCATATCACGTACGGATCCTGTCATAAGACACCTCGTGTGAATGCGAAAGAATAAAATGCAGAAGACGTCAGCTTCTTCATCGAATCAAACGCCTCATTTGATGAAATAATAGCCGCAGTAAACTAACACTAATTTTATCATCGGTTATTTATATTGTATGTCACTGCTGATGGCGATAACTTGGTTAAGATTACCGTCTGTGTACACAGCTGCGCATGCGTAGTATTTTAAAGGGATTCATCATTTTGCTGGTGTGTGAAGTCAGGCAAAAGGACGACAGCGGTTGTGCGATAATTGACTTGTTGTACAGATGTTTACATGGCCTGGATCAGCTAAATTGTTATCTGAAATGTTCTCTGTATAATATCTGACCAATGTAATGTATGGAGAAAAGTTGGGTTAAGTGTATTATCACTGAAGATGGGTAGGCTGAAAAAATATTTGATGTGTAAAATAAATGTTACTTTTTCATCATTTCAGATTTGTTGTTGGGCCGATGTTCACAATGTTTGCGTTCAAACTTCGTACTGAAAAAAATGTGGATTATGAAGAATTATGCCGCTGAATAATTAATTATTTCCTTCCTATATATATATATATATGTGTGTGTGTGTGTGTGTGTAATGTAAATTTGGACAGCAACCTTTTTTTTAAAGATGTTTTCGTAAAATATGACGGACAAGGAAAATTTTATCAATGTTTTATTCAGTTTTTCCAGCGATTTAAAAAAATTTCTGTTTGGCGGGAGTGTATCGTCGAGTGTCCCAAAGTTTTCGTACATTTCTTTAGCCATTTTCAATGGCGCTTGATTTTGGTGTAGTTAGTTTAATTGTATGTTTTTGACTGGGTGAATGTATTATTTGTGAATTATGGTAGCAGCGATTCTGAGCCGTCGTGTGTTGGGCAATCCTGGAATTCGAGTGGGCGACTTTCTATTTTGAAAAGACTTTCACCACTCCGTTACCAATGTTAGACAAGGTGAGGGTGATGCTGGGGGAAAGTTGTTTGATTCTCTTATAACAAGGTGTTTTTTTGGAATTTGATTTATAGATGACTAGTATCTTTCATAAGGGCTCTTGTAGATTATGAGTTGATAAATGATTTCGTATAGCTTTGCTCTGATAAGTTATATGTGAGGCGTCTACTCAAGGAGGTGGTCGTATGTTCAATATAGGTAATTGATTTATGACAAGAAATAAAAAATTTTGTACTAGCCAGTGAAATTGATACACTCTATTGATCAACGCCAGTTTAGATTTGATGGGATCATTTTGATCATTAACTACAAGGTTTGCAGTTTTCATGTTATATAATATACCCATCGGACGCTATATATATATATATATATATATATATATATATATATATATATATATATATATATGTATTACTTTATTACGCACAAGACTAGGTAGGCCCAATGACCACTCAAGGTAAAGGGTTGCTGAGTATGAAATGATATGAGAAAAATAAAAACATTCTTAAAGAGCGAGAATAATGGCAAAACAGGAATTAAGAAAATAGAATATAACGATTAACATTGCATTTAAATTTTTGAAGATCAAAGTTCATTCGAAAACAAGAAGTTGAAAGAGTGTTTCACAAGCGAAAAGAACTAGAGAAAAAACTGTTAGCATAGAACTTACATCTTTCAATTTCAACTATAAAACGATGAGACCCTGCTGCGAATCAAATACCGCGCTTAAATTCGTAAAATCGAGCTACCAAAGAAGAAAGCTAATCAAAACAATTACCATGAAAATATTTATATTTATGGAAAAACGACATATAAATTTCTATATATCAAGAACAATTTTTTGGGGGGGGAATCTATGACAGACTGGAAATGTTTTTTTCGTTTGACGATTTTTGTCCTTTAGGATTTAGCATTGGATTTAAGTGACGTTTACTTTGATACTATTACGCATGCGCACTAAGAAAGCAGATGCTGAGAATTTATATTTATATGTCCAATGTCGGCTAGCCATACACCTACTTTCACTGCTACTACTATTTCTATTTAAGGTTTCGTAAATCCAAGAGTTTAATTAATCCTAGAATGTTTCCTTGCTGCAAGAGAATATTGAATCTCTTCTATTCTTATTATATTATTATGCGTTTTTCAGCTGGAATTAGTTATTAATAATCATGTCTGATATACTATATCTTTGTATTTTTAGCAGAGACATGGGATGGCCAATGATGCAAACCTTTTAAATACAAGCTTTATGAGTCAAGTTGGAAATATGAAAAGCTATTTAGAATTGCAGTCACTTCTCATAGTCAAATAGGTTTACTTCCTCATAAAAAAGCAAATGTTCTTACCAAACACATCATAGATTCGGGGATGACAGAGACAATATTTTGGAATAACGAACTGGAAAACAGAATTTCAGTCTAAAAAAGAATCCTAAACCAAAAATGTCAAGAAATATCTTCTTTCTTTTTTTAATAAAAATTACAAAATGTCGAAGAATCACGCAAAACAACAACATAGATATTTTGAAATTTCTCGAGGGTTGCTTATATTTTCGTTTTTTGTTCTTGTTGTTGTTGGGGTTTTTTTTTTGGGGGGGGGCGTTGTTTTTTTTTTGGGGGGGGGTTGTGGGATACAGTCTTTCTTGTCATATTTTATATTTTATCTATTTTTCAATAAATCAAAAATACATTTCCAGTGAAACAACAAAACGAAATAGAGAATTTTTACTTGATCTTAGATATCGAATACATTTTTCAAACTTTCAACATTGAAATTCTCTTCAGTGCAAATAAAATAAATAAAAAATAAGCAATGTTTGATATACAGTGTGTGGTAGAAATAACTCCCACATATACCTCCCAGATATACCTCCTACATAATGGTAAGACATTTGCTAGATGAAGACATCATTGCCGCTAATGTCTTAGCATTATGTGGGCGATATTTATGTGAGGTATATGTGGAAAGTATTTCTGCCGCATGCAGTACAATACAATGCAAATGGCTGGAGCCATATTCTTCCGGTTCCATCTTAAATCATCGGCGTTCGTTTTTTTACTTTGAACATTTTGGTTAAAGTTCTTATTTTCTTTATTTCAAATGAAAGATTTCCACTTTCTTAGAGTTTAAGAAGCTGTCAGTTTAAACTGACTCCAATAGATATATGGATTAATCCCTGACCAATGTTCAATACTGGACATTGTAGAATATAGAAAACAAGAAGAAACTTTTTTCTGGTCAAAGTTTTTGTTTTAAACTATTAATTAAACACTCAACGAATAACTAGTTCCTCTAGAAATTCGAAGAATTCCGAAATCTGAACTAAAAATCCGTGAGAAGATATGGGGTATTGAACTTCATTTATATATATATATATATATATATATATATATATATATATATATATATATATATATATATATATATATATATATATACACAAGTATAGGATTGGTGTATACGGAATAAATTCCAATAACCAACAAATACTATTCTTAAAAGAGTGCTCAATACAGAGTAGAGCAAATATAATTATTTATTCGAAAATTATAACATAAATATCTTATAAAATCAGTACAAAAATAACCATTTTGCTTCAACACTTCTGGTGTCTTAGTAAGTGATGATGTTGAATGTAGAATAAAGGGTTTTAAAAGGTTCAAATCAATCAAACACCCCTCTCTAAGGGAAACGCTGTTACATAAGCTGGAATGACCAATCAAAATACAAGTATAGGCGAATTCAAAAAACTTGACAACGAACTAAGTTTATAATAATTATTTAATGCTTTAATGTTGGGGTTAGACTAAAATAGAATTTATTCTAACTAATAAATATTAAATTATACGATAAAATTTGAAATTAAAAAAAAAAAGTTATTCAAACTTAATTTCAATAAAACAAAATAAATAGAATAACATATGTATTTTTTTCTTTTTTCCTCACTAATTTTATAATTTTAAACTCAATATAGATTAAATCTAAATTTTAAAATGGGTAATTTTTAATTTCAAATTTTATCGTATATTTTAATATTTATTAGTTAGAATAAATTCTATTTTAGTATATAGTAATATATTTGTTATAATTTTCGAATAAATAATTATATATATATATATATATATATATATATATAATTATTCTTGTATATACTATATATATATATATATATATATATATATAGTATATACAAGAATATACAGAATATATATATATTGGACATACACGGACAAACTTTTTCGCTGTTTCACAGCTCATCAGTATGGCTAGACATCCGATTACCTCACGCTGTGATCGAAACCCAACTGATTTAATCGAAGATTTATCCCCAACCCATGGCGCCCGGCAGGGATGAAGGTGAATTTGAGAAATGAATGTGACGGTGAAGGTATTTATTTTTAAGCAAACACGCCAGTTACCGGAGAAATCGATTTGTCTTAACGAAGAGTCTTGCATCAGCAGCAGTAATAGTCACTGTTTACACACACACACACACACACACACACACACACACACACACACACACACACACACACACATCCCTTTTCCTTAGTGCAATAAAATGAAATATTAAATGAATTAATCTACTCCCTGTATTTAAAAAAGATAAAAATCCACCCTTCTGCTACTTTGGGGACCTACTTAAATTGGCTCTCCAGAATTTCCCGTCATTTTTAGCTCTTAATAAATTTTGCGTTTTTGTTGTCTCCCCTAAACCCTGTTCTGCCATCCATTTACTCAAGCTCACTGAGTAGGTTATGCGTTGTTTGCCACTACACCTCTTGCATTCATTATAACCTATGAGCATCAAATTTTTCAAGCCCTCATTATGTGCCCTAGAAATTTCAACTGTCTCTTTCTGACGTTAGGTATTAATTTCCTTTTTGTTTCCATTTTCTCAAAAAGCTTGTTGTTGCTCACATGTTTGGTCTATGGTATCCTCAGCATCTTTCTGTAGAACCACATTTCTATTGCTTTAAGTCTCTTCTTCGTCTTTGAGGAGATTGCCTAGCATTCAGTGCCATATGGGAGAACAGACATCACGTAACTGTTCAGTACACTTTTCTTTGTTTCTAGCGAAGTGTTTCTTACGGATTCTGTAAGTGTCATTATCTTCTTTTTACGCTTTCTACCATTATTGTTTGATAGATTAAAAATCCCGAAGTGGTCAAGACATAAACAGTGTAAAGCGTCATGAACAAACATCCACATTATGGAATAACGTAAAATAAAACATAGACTAATTAGAAATTAGAACGGCAAATCTCTCATTAGAATAAATGAGATGGTCACATCGAAAACAAAAACACTGATTTTGATGCAGACAAAACACTGAATTCTTCTCATCCAATTTTTTTTCTTCTCTCGTTTGATTGGTCGGACCTACATTTATAATTAAATATCCAGAGATACACATTTTAGTCTATTATGCACAGGGATGTAACTATGTGTAATGTTTCGTTTGATGTAAAATAATTGCATATTCATTAATGAAATCTGTCAAATTAACGTCAGTCAAATCGAAGGTAAATGGTATTGGGTCTGTAGTATCGTATGCAAATAGGATAGACAAGTATAAATAGAGAACAACTGGCGAACATAAGGGCTATGCCTAGCAAACCCGATTACTATTCAGGACGGAGAACTGTACTACGACTAATACTACGCAGAGAGATATGCAAAACATAACAGGGTCTTTCTTCAAATTTTCGATCTTCCTCTAACAAGGATGCGGAAGATTCTCTCTCTTCCCACGTAGGCCAGACGTTTATATAATTTCCCGTTATCTGGTTGTCTTACGTACAACTGGGTTCACTTGACTGCTTTTGTTAGTGCACCCATCGACCTCCTTTAAGGTCCGATTCTTCACTTGATGGATTTCAAGACAGCTTCTAGACCAATCCTCAGTGTTACAGAATCATTACACGCCCTGAGATGATGCTTAGTAGAAAGGTTACTTTGGTTTCTTTTAGGATGAATCCAGTACATCCAGTCTCTACAGATCAACTCTTCTAAGACATTCAGTTTTGAATCTATGGTATTTTCTGGTATTAACCACATACTACATATGAAATAAACGTTGCTATTTTCAAGACATTTTCCGTATTGGAGATTAATAACTAATTAGTTGCGGCGAATAACCACGTGACCTTTCCGGCTATAGACTGACCACGCTACCATTTTTAATATGTAGTCATAATAAAGTATTTGTCGCGAAAGAAAAAAGCAGCACATCGATTGTATTTATCGAAGAACATGCACCTGTAAGTACACAGCAAACAATATAAAGTGCTGGCAAAATATTTTTTATGAACTCATTGACTGGCAGAATCTAAAAGGTTTCTCGTTGTTGACAAGAGATTCAACAAAAAACCACGTGTCTACCAATATTTTTTCTTTAAGCCATTCACCTATTTTCTATTTAATTCCATCCCACTCCCTTCCTTTCTTTCTTTCTTTCTTTCTTTCTTTCTTTTCTGACTTAATTCTTTGTCCTTCTTTTTTGTTGTTTCTTTTCTTTGTTCTGGTTTCCTTCTTTCTTTTTTATTTTAATTTCTTTTCCTTCTTTTCATTATCTTTGTTCTTTCTTTCTTTCTCTCTTTTTTGCTTTCATTTATTTTTCTTCTTTTCTTTTTTCTTGCTTCTACTTTCTTTTTTCTTCTCTTTTTTTCGATTCATTGTTCTTTCTTTCTTTGTGCTTTACTTTAATTCTTTTTCCTTCGTTTCTTTGTTCTTTCTTTCTTTCTTTCTCTTTTTCCTTACATTCATTTTCTTCTTCTCTTTTCTTTTTTCTTAGTTCTTTCTTTCTTTTTTACTTTAATTCTTTTTCCTTCTTTTCTTTGTTCTTTCTTTCTTTCTCTCTCTTTTTCCTTACATTCATTTTCTTCTTCTCTTTTCTTTTTTCTTAGTTCTTTCTTTCTTTTTTACTTTAATTCTTTTTCCTTCTTTTCTTTGTTCTTTCTTTCTTTCTCTCTCATTTTCCTTACATTCATTTTCTTCTCTTCTTTTTTCTCAGTTCTTTCTTTCTTTTTTAATTTAATTCTTTTTCCTGCTTTTCTTTTCTTTTTTCTCTTCTTTGTTATTTCTTTCTTTTTCTTTTGATTCTTTTGGTTTCTTTTCTTATCTATCCTTTTTCTTCCTTCCTTCTTTCTACCTTCTGCAATTCTCTTCATTTCTATTGTTCCTTAGCAGTAACGCTCACTTCCTAATAAGATTTATTTGCTTGGCGTCCATGTTTGATATATAGGTATTGTTTTTTTTTGTTTTTTTTATATACATATCAGAAGCAACCATCAGTTTTTATTATCTTTTGTCATGTATTTGCATGTTGACATCAGTTGTCTACTGGTAATTAGAGGAAATCAAGTGCCAGTAAGCCTCATCAAAAGTTCGGCACATTACTCTGCAATCTTGTCGACCTCATCGTCTGAAATCTCGACAAGTGCTCGAATCTCCCGGACTGAAAATTATTTGGAGATTGATATTCATGTTCTGAAGTTTCAGCATTGGGGAAAGGCCAACAGGCCAACAAATTTACAAATATACGAAGCCTAATCTAATGCCTTCCAGAAGCTGAAGAAAGTATTATGAAACCGAAAAATGCCATTAGAAACAAAGAAAAGAGTACTGACCTGTTATGTAGTATCAGTATATTAGTATCTATATGGCAGTGAACGGTGGACAATCTCCTCACAAATTAAGAAGAGACTTGAAGCAACGGAAATGTTGTTCTATATAAGAATGCTGAAGATACCATGGACCGTACATGTGAGCAATGATGAAGTTCCAGAGACAAGGGCAACAAAAAGGACACTTAGACTTGACATCAGGAAGAGACAATTGAGGTCTGTGCGGCACATAATGAGAGAAGAGAGATTGGAAAATTTCTTTCTCGCAAGACTGATTGAAGGTAAGTGGTCCAGAGAAAAGCAACACACAACCCACGTGGTGAGCTTGGGCGAATGGATGCCAGAGCAGGCTTTGGGAGAGATGGCAAAAGGACAAGTGTTATTAAGCGCTGCAAGAACAGGAAATTGTGATGAGCAACGATCACCAACATCCTGAACCGGCACATCATATAGAAGAAGAAATATAAATATATCGATCATGACACACAGTTTGATGAGGGCATTATAGGCATATGAAGAGCAACCCTTAAACTTGTAGATGGGGGCCCAACTTAGAATTACCTTTAGGTGAGGTAAACGACGAACAACAACATCAACGACGACGACGACGACAAAAACAACAGCAACAACAACGACTGCAACAACGACAACAACAATTCTTTTACTTCCCCTCATTTAATTCTATTTTGTCCGTTTTGTAATCTTCCTGACCAAAGAGACACGGGGAGTAATGCATAACGGCTCGAATTGAGGAAACTGAGAGCCGAGTTCGAATTCTAGTGGAATCCATTACATTCACTTACGTGAAATGTATCAATCCTCTTCTTCTACCCTCAGCTATGGATAAATAGCATGACAGATTGGGTTCTATAGCCTTGGATGACTACTGTTCTATCACATAAAGAAATGGCAACGTGTACCGAAAGAAAAATGATCGCCTAAGCGTGTATCACGCATGGCACAGCTGACTGACGGACCAGAATTAATGAAAGCCATTTTTCTTCTGTATTTAATTCTCTGCTTAATTATATCTTTTCCTTAATTGTGTTCCTTCCTTGAAAACTTTCGGGTTGTTCACCTGATTGGCGCACTAAATCCACTGACAGAGGGTTGTTCCGAAAGTAATGCCTTCTATTCGATTATATTCGCTCCCGATGGTTGAAGTCAATCTTGGTGGTATGAAAGTAGAAGTTGAACCTTCCCGCAAATAATTTGTATGTAGCAGTCTGGCAAAATAATATCCGACATGTAAGTGCTTATGAAACAGAATTGAATTTCTCGGGGATCGCCAAAGAAATGCAACCATTGACATTGACCGAATCCTTACGGAGACCAAACAGTGAATGAGAGCACAGCTGGGCGGTGGGCAGTTCGTGTCAGCAGTGGCAACAGCGATATGTTTACGTGAAGTCACGTTTTGTGCGACTTTGCATAGCTGTCAACGCATGGAATGATGAGTGCCTCGAAAATGTATCGTCGATGACTATGAGAAAAGACATTGCCTCTGAAATCTCTCTCTCTCTCTCTCTCTCTCTCTCTCTCTCTCTCTCTCTCTCTCTCTCTCTCTCTCTCTGCAATGCTGTTATTGGGCTCGCTTTATTAGTTGTAGTTTATCGTCATATGCCGGACTGAATATTTAATTGTTAAACTGCGTTTGATATTTCACAATTATTTTCTGTTTGTTCCTTCCTTTCTTCCTTCCTTCCTTCCCTTTTTATTTTTTAATCTTTTATTTGCTTTTTTTTTTATTTTCTTCTTTCAAAAAATTTTCCCTCTTCTTGCCCTTCTACTTTGTTCTCATTCATGATTGTCTTTTTTCTTCTTTTTTCTTCTTTTCTTTTCCCTCTTCTTTTCTTTGCCCTTCTTTTCATTTCTTTTCTTTGACCTCTTCTTTTCTTTTCTCTTCTTCTTTTCTTTGCCCTTCTTTTCTTTTCATTTCTTTCTTTGACCTCTTCTTTTCTTTTCTCTTCTTCTTTTCTTTGCCCTTCTTTTCTTTTCATTTCTTTTTTTTTTACCTCTTCTTTTCTTTTCTCTTCTTCTTTTCTTTCCCCTCTCTTCTTTTCCTTTCTTCTTTTCTTTTCTCTTCTTCTTTTCTTTCCCCGTCTTTTATTTTCCTCTCTTCTTTTCATTTCCTTTCTTCTTTTATTTTCCCTTCTTCTTTTCATTCACTTTTCTTTTCTTTTCCCTTCTTTTCTTTCCCTTCTCCTTTTCTTTTCCCTTATTTTCTTCTCCCCTCATTTTCTTTTCCCTTCTTTTCTTTTCCCTCTTTTTTCTTTTCCCCTCTTCTTTTTCATTCCTTCTTCTTTGCCTTCTACATTTCTTTTCGCTTCTCATCTTTGCCATCTCATTTTCTTTCTCCTCTCTTCTTTTCCTTTCTTCTTTTCTTTTCTCTACTTTTCTTCTCCCTCTTCTTTTCTTTGCCCTTCTTTTCTTTGCCCTTCTTTTCTTTGACCTCTTCTTTTCTTTTCTCTTCTTCTTTTCTTTACCCGTCTTTTCTTTTCCTTTCTTATTTTCATTTCCGTTCTTCTGTTATTTTCCCTTCTTCTTTTCTCTTCTTTTCAAACACTCTTCTTTTCTTTTCCCCTCCTTTTCTTTCCCCTCTCCTTTTATTTTCCCTTATTTTCTTCCCCCTCCTTTTCTTTCCCCTCTTTTTTCTTTCCCCTCTTTTTTATTTCCCCCTCTTCTTTTCTCTTCTTCTTTTTCATTTCCTCTTCTTTGCCTTCTACATTTCTTATCGCTTCTTATCTTTGCCATCTCCTTTTCTTTCTCTTCTCTTCTTTTCCTTTCTTCTTTTCTTTTCTCTTCTTTTCTTTTCCCTCTTTTTTTCTTCTCTATGCATTTTTTTATTTTAAATCTTTCTCTCTTTCTCTTTATCCTGTTTGTTTTTCTTTCTATCTTTGTTTTTCAATGTTCTTTTTATAGAAGCGCTAATCAAATGTCGCTATCATTTCACAGCTACGCAGATAGTATCACGATGATCTTTCTTTCCAAAACAGATGAAAACGTTTCTACAATGGTAAAGAAATTATTCTTCAACTTTTGGTCTGCCTCTATCATAAAACTAACAAGATCATGACGTCTGTTCCCAGCTGCATTAAATACTTCATGCCACGAATAATATAACAAAAAATATATACATATAACAAGTTGATAAAAAAAAGTTTTGTCTTTGACTTTTTGTCGTTGGTTTATGTAGAAAACAGATTTTAGTTTATTTTGTATTTTTTAGGGTTTTATATATAACGTCACTTTCTGTTTAAATCTTGCATGTTACATTGACACTGGCATGAAATAAACGTGACAAAGAGATTTCAAGAGATTCCCTTCTTATTTTTAATGTTGGTGGGAGGAGGAGGATGGAATGGTGGATAATTTATTGCGGCTTATTCACGGTATCATTTTAGTCTTTCTTTCTTTTTAATCTATTCGTCTGTGTGTCGTCTTTCTGCGGAAAGCAATGAGGGAGAAGGATAATAGTTTAGTGGGAATTCTGGGGAGATATCAGTGCATAATTTTAACGTATATACTCGTGTATAGGTCGACTTCATGTATAATGCAAACCCTAAATTATTTTTGCATGAATTTTAACCCCGCCATTAAAAAAAAAAAAAAGATTTACTTTTGTATAGTATATCCGGTCACCGAAAATGCCTGATTTTTTCATGATTTTTAACGACCTCCCAAAAATTAATTATGCATAGTTCGACCCCATCCTACATTAGAAAAATTACCACTATACTCGAATATATATGGTATGTAAGAAAGAAGCTATAGGAAATAGAATGAACGAAAAAGATAGAAGATGAGATGGCAAAGATAAAAGCAGCAGTCAAGAAGAAAGAAAAGATTTCAATAGTGATTTTCTTAATTGTAGCTTAGATGTGGCACAAGGCCGAAAGTATAGGGCACCCAATGAGGATTAAACTCACTCAGTTATGTGTCATGTGTGATACACGCTTAGGCGAGCATGTATCTTTCGATACATGACTGACGTGGCAGATTTTTCCCGCAGAAGGTTGACATTTCTTTCTGCGGTAGACCAGTTGCCATCCAAGGCTATAGAACCCGGTCTGTCCTGTTATTTACCCATAGCTGGTGGAAGAAGAAGAGTCTTCATACCTTTCCCAAGGCTATTAGTACGTAAGTGAATGTAATGGATTCGACTGGAATTCGGACTCCAGCCGCTATCCATTTCAATACAATAAGAAAAATAAAGGCAAAAAGAAGCAAAAATTAGTAGTAGTAGTAGTAGTAGTAGCAACAGTAGTAGTAGTAGTAACAGCAGCAGTACTACTAGTAGCAGCAGTACTAGTAATAGAAGTAGTAATTGTAGCAGCAACAATAGTAGTAGTAGCAACAGCAGTACTTATAGTAGTAGTGATAGAAAAAAGGAGTTTTGTTGATTGTTGTAATTTTTATGATTTTTTTTTTATCTATTTGAATCCTAAGAATAATTCTATCTTTGCAATCGAATATTTCATTAATTTTTTTTTAATTTTTGAGAATAACAATAATTTTTTCAAAATACAAGTTTTACTATTTAACCCATAGCTACATGGAGGAGACGGTTTCATACCTTTCCTAAGGATATTTCCATGTAAGTGAATGTAACGAACCCGACTGGAATTCGAACACGGTTCTCCGATTTCTCCTTCATAGTTGCTATAGAAAGAAAGAGAGGAGGGAACGGATGATATTGAAGAAAACAATGATGATGATGATGATGGTGCAGAGGTGGGGGGAGAACAACTGCAAAACATGTACATATGAACATCACCCGTTTCCCGGTGGTTGATGGTGCGACACCTCTTTTAGCACTCTGCATTATTTATTTCATTTCTTTCCACTGCATTGTTTTTCAAGGCTCCTCTACTACACTACTTAATTTCAGTCACTGTCATTTTCTGTTGCCATAGTAGGATATGACACCACAACTACAAATTTCAAACATACTATTATTCACTCACCTGAGTCACTTGCAGTGGCAGAATAAAATTTTTGCTTTGCAAGCAAAATCACCTACAATGTGTTAAAGGTTAACACAGACAAATTTACGAGCAAGTATTTCAATTTGACGCAATTGCCTGATTAAACCATTCATTCATTTATCTCACATATAATTTAAATGTAATAATAGTTTAACGACGTCGTAAAGATACAGGAAATAATAATGAATAATTAATGGATCAAAGAAGTATAATTAAATTATTATAAAGTAACAGCTGTTGATCCGAGAAACGAACCATTGGCGTCTCAAAATTAGTAGTGCACTTATAGCAGTGGTAGTAACAGTAGTAGTCACATGCGTAGTGGTAAACGCATTTTGTTCGTTGCAACACACACTCACTTCCCAAAATCTGAGCAAATGACCAAACATCAGTTTTTTTTTTAGAGTTGTGAAATGTCTATTCCTTTTTAACTGATATAACTAACGATTTGGGTTCAGAATAATACAACTCATTTTAGAATTTACTCTTCGATATTGTCTTACCAGTTCTTTATCTTTTACGAAGACCCGAATACTCTTACATATATATATATATATATATATATATATATATATATATATATTATGAATTAAGTGGTTTAAAATGTGGTTTTTTTCGCTACACAGTTCTAACCATGTTTCAAAAATGGAAGCTAAAAGCTTCCAGTTTAATTTTGTAATTAAATTAAAGACATTAATTCCATTTCATCCTCAAGCGAATTTTGGAGTAACTTATTTTAAAATTACTGGATTTTAAAGGTACTGCAAAAATTCATAATTCTTAGGTTAGAACTGTTTAGCGAAAAAAACATATTTTAAATCAGTTAATTTATAATATTAATGCTCTGTAAATTTACATTGAGCACTATTTTGTAAAAATAAAAATATCTATAAGAACACCGGATTATATATCTTACTGTTCTTTCTTTTTATTTATATATACATATATATATATATATATATATATATATATAGAGAGAGAGAGAGAGAGACAGAGACAGAGACAGAGACAGAGACACAGACAGAGAGAGAGAGAGAGAGAGAATGTAAAAACAGGCATAGGAGAAGTGTTATTTTTCAAGTTGGCTTCTGAAACATTTTCCTTTTTTAAAACAAATTTGAACCTTCCAGGTTCAAATTGCTTTTAAATCATCGCCATCATGTAAATGACTTTTTCTCTGTTACAAACGATCTTTCCTCTGTGACAAAAGATTTTAAGGTAGCAAATAAGATCACACTTTTATTTAATCGTGGTTTTTTTCTTAAAAATGCTCAATGCAAAGAATATGTTAATAGATCAAGTGATAAAAATGTAATTTTCCTTTCAGCTTTAACATAAGCCCTAAAAATACATTGACAAATTTCTAGATATTTGCTAAGTTTTTGACTACGCTCTTGAGAAAATCCGAGATCATTTCAAGAGTTATTCGATTGGCTTATTAAGGATCCCAGTTAATTTATAAAATCCATGTTATTTATAGTGCTGTGAAGGAAAAAATACAAACGAGACCCTTTCATTCTTTACCGAAGGAGAGAATAAACTGGATCGACTGAAACGTTGTGGCTACAAGTGATAACTTGTTTGAATAATTATTGAAATTTACTAGAATTATTTTAGCCTGACACAGGATCACCATTCACTGAGTTCCTCGTTTTGGAAATGTAGTGGTACATTGTGCGCTGTCAATTCTCAATTCATCTTTCTTTTGATGAACAGTAATTGAATTAGGTATGTTAGTAATATACATCTTTACACATACACACACACTTCTCCTGGGTATGACGATAAACTACATCCGGCAGCAAGGCCACTGTTGGAAGGTTTTGATGGGCGTTGAAAAATCTATTAATTGCTGTTATACCTGATAGTGTCGCAGTTGTGGGTAAATAATAAACCCCCAAATAAAATCAACAGGTCATTTTTATAATAAAATGACCAGAAATACATTTTTGTGGCAAAATGACAATCGATGCAACACTAGATAATATGAAAATACATATTTATAGTAAAATTAACAATCATACACTTAATGATCTACAAAATATATATCTAAAACACATTCCTTTACTCTGAAAGAATAAAATTATGTACAAAATGTTTGTAGTTGAAAGCATAAAATTACGTACAAAATATTTAGATTTCGGCATTAAATAACCCATACAGGTTGATATACCATCAATCAAAATCAACCAACATAAAAGAAATTTGTCATGACATTAAACCATATGATATCCTCCAATTTCTTAAAGCGATCAAACTGTAACATAAAACACACGTATCACTGCCGCGAGTAATTATATTCACGCAAATACGTATATGCATCAAAGCTGGGTATCATCTGCCATGTATTCAATTGTGAAAGCAGAATAACATATATTTTTATTACATCAAAGCTCAAAAGAAAATTAAATTTTGGCATTAAATGACCCATAAGATGTTGATAAGAACAAAAGTTTGTTCGATGAAAAATAAAATTTTACAATAATTTTTATTTATTTTTTTTTTACAATGGTGTTATTAAATAGATATTTATTTACAGATCATAAATTGTAAAGCTTTTTACAATCTGCAAGGTGACAGTATGTACAAAATTAAATGTAACATTGTTTTTGTATCTATAAAAAGCGTTTATTTCAAATGTACGGAAGACTGTAGAAAGCATGAAAAAATCAAGTGGTTTCCGAGTTGTTTTCGCCCCTGACAGCCACACTTACATTTCTTCACGAAATCACCGAGAGAACTTCATCTGATTTGATCTGTGCTTGAAACTAAAAAAAAAAAAATCTTGACCTAGACCTGAGACAGAGAAGCGACCTAGTAATAGCAGCAGCAACCATTACAATATTTGGAAATGCCAACTACCATTTGAATTTTATGACTATTCCAAATTTTAATTTATTTCAATTTTCTGTAGTGCATTTAATCTTTTCAGTGAGTCTTGTTTTCAATTATTTTTTCTTTTCAATTAAGAAATAATCCAGAGGACAAGCTTTGAATTTAGAAGGGAAATTTAGAATTTCATAAAGAATACTTAAAATTATGCTATAATTTTAAGTACATTTCTTATGACATTTTATCTCAATCAGCACACTTATAGTTTAATTTTTGCATAGTATTTAAATTTTTTTCAGGAAGTATCAACAACGTGGAAGCTGCACTAGTTAAAAAAAAATTTAAAATATTAGACTACTGAAAGTTTTTCTTAGTTTAATAATTACGAGGTAAATAAGCGGGTTCACTTAAAACTAAAAAAAGATTACGTCACTTTTGTCCTTCCGTATGATAACTCGAATCTCACGTTAACTGTCAATTTGTGATAAAATCATTACTCGTCATTTGTCAATTATCACCGTTGTTAAGACATGTTTTCTCTTATTTTAAACAACATTATTTTCTGCGGAGAAAGTAAGTAATGTTTGTTTCAAAATTTATTAAATAAGCTTTAAATTTTCTAATTTTCTTCAAATAAATTTTGAAACAGGTATAATTGAATTTTACAAGATTTTTAAACGGAGAATTTGACTTCTGTTTACAAAATCCTAAAAAATGGCTGACATATCGACTTTTTAGTAGTTTCGCTGACTCAAAAAAAAAGCAGATTTTTAACTAAAATTTCGAACGTGATAAGTATGAGCAAATTTTTTTACAAATAATCAAAATATACTTTGGTATTTCTTCTTAATACTAACATAAACATTAAGATGTTAAAAAAAATGTTTTCGTCAAGTTTAAGGCCGTTCTTATCATACTATGCTCTTTTTTAGCGATTTCATGAAGGTACATAAATTAATTTGGTTTCGGTATTGGTGGTTTTGTATTTTTGACATCTTAAAAATACAAAACAACCACAAATACATCCATATAAGATGTTAATAATACTAACAGGAGATTCATACAGAATTAAACATTGATTGGTTAGTATTATTAACATCTTATATGAATGATTTTTATTTAACGGTTGCATATTAATTTACTAAATAATTCTATACGAATTATTTATTAGTTTCTTAAAGAGGCCTCTTATTTATCAAATACAAAGAAAAATTTTGCATTAAGTTAAATTACCTCTCTACACCTCCACTTTTTTTCCTTGCGAAAATGACCGTCTGGCATTGATACAAATGGTTACAAAATGTCTACGTCTTTAATTTAATGTCTGGTTGCTATCGGCAAATAAGTCCCGACCTTGACCCATTTCTATGAAACTTTAATTTTTCTTCTTCGCTTAGTTTAAATTGAATGTAGGTCATATTCGATTGGTTCATCAAGCTTTATAATACTTTTATGTTTTTTTTTCCCGAAAAAATAGTTTGTATTTTGTTTTTGAAACCAAATTAATTGTTCACTCGCCAGTAATATACAATCGCCCGAGGAGACGCATCGGTGTGTTTCGAAACACAACTGCATTTGTGGTAGCGATTTTACATGTTAAAATAAATATATATATATATATATATATATATATATATATATATATATATATATATATATATATATATATATATATATATATATATATATATATATATATTTTACATGTTAAAATAAATATATATATATATGTATGTATGTATGTATGCATGCATGTGTGTGTGTGTGTGTGTGTGTGTGTGTGTGTGTGTGTGTGTGTGTGTGTGTGTGTGCTGGAATAAGCTAAGGGAAAATGGCAAAACGCCAAAACCAAACTTACCAATACCAATTCTGAAAATAAAGAAAAGAAAAGAAAATAGAAAAACAATAAAAAGACAAAAAAAATAAGGAAAAAGAAAAGGAAAAAAAGAAAAAAAAAAGGTAAAAAAATAGAAAACAGGAAAAAGAAAAGGAAAGGTAAAAAAGAAAAAGGAAAAAAAGACGATATATAGATACCTACTTAAATCAAAGTCATAGAACGAGGTGTTTTTAGAATCAAGAAGCCCGAAGTAAGGAACTAAACCAAGACAGAACCCAAACCAAGGAATTAATCTTAATTTTAATCGTCTAAAGAATATCGTAACGCATTTATCAGCTCATCCCATAAGTTCTGTCCGAATTTTAACTTTTTTTTTAAATGAATGAAATTTAAAAACTATTTTATAATGTCTAATTGAGCTGAACATTATTTTTATGTTTAGATGCATTTAAACTGATCAAATTTTATTTCAGAGAACAATAAAATTAAATTTTGTTTGATTAAAACCCTGCTAACATGGAAGTACCCAAGAATCATTTGAGGCACATAATGCTTTATGAATTCAAGAAAGGAAACTCAGCAACCGAAGCAGCTAGAAACATTCACTCAGTTTATGAAGAGGAATGTGTGAATGAAAGGACTTGCAGAAGATGGTTTGCAAAATTCAGAGGTGGAGATTTCACACTTGAAGATGAAGATCGAACCGGACGTCCAGTTGAGTCTGCTGAAAAGCTTCTTGAAGCAGCCCTTGAAGAAAATCCTGCTTTATAAGTTGAGGAATTGGCAGTGGTTCTCAGTTCAAACCATACAACTGTTCATCGTCATCTTCAACAACTTGGAAAAGTTCCTAAACTTGGAAAATGGGTGCCTCATGAATTCCGAGTTGACATCTGCTCTTCTCTCCATTCTCGCCAACTTGTTTCACCTTTTTTGGATAGACTTGTGACTGGCGACGAAAAATGGATCTTTTATCGAAATGTTAAGCGTCGTAGACAGTGGCTTGGTAAAGGGGAAGGACTCCAGCCACAGCCGAGAAGGTAACTTCATGTGCAAAAGGTTCTTCTTTCAATCTGGTGAGATCGCTAAGGAATAATCCACTTTGAATTCTTACCACCTAATGCAACAATTAATGCTCAAATATACTGTCAGCAATTAGAGCGTTTGAACCAAGCTTTGAGGAAAAAAAGATCTGCTCTAGTGAATCGAAAAGAGGTGATGTTTCATCAGGACAATGCGCGACCCCACACAGCAAGAATCACGTCACAAAAGATCGAAGAACTTGGTTGGGAAAAAATTCCTCATCCACCTTATTCTCCCGATCTTGTTCCTTCAGACTACCATTTGTTTCGTAGCTTACAGAATCATTTGGAAGAAACAGGTTTTGTAACACAGGAAGAGGTTAAAACATTTGTGAGTTCTTCGAATCAAAGCCAAAAGAATTTTACAGTAATGGAATTAGTAAACTTGTTAATAGATGTAAGGAAGTCGTAGATAATCAGGGAAAATACATTGTTGATTGAATCTGTAATTAAATGTAACATTTGGTTACTTGTTTTCTTTATTCAAAATTCGAACAGAACTTATGGGATGACCTGATAGATCGCTATCTCTGGACGCATTCCTTGGTGTTGCCATATATATATATATATATATATATATATATATATATATATATATATATATATACTGGACTCTCTCGTCGTTTTTGACGTATGAGGATCAAGCAGCACAGCTCTCAAAACTAAAAGTCATACATATTATTTGATTATGTGCAGAAACCGCCGTACTTTTTGAAAGAGCCAAATACAAAGAACTGGAGTACAGTATGCCACAAGGTCCACAAACGACCCTCCACAGATTTTAATTTCAAAATTGTCTTTCTCCGAGACCGTTCGTCATACATTGTTCAAGATTCTATTTGCGTTTGAACGCAAAAGATACCTTATACGCAACAATTTTATCAGATGCATTAGTCATAGATAGAAATGAATTCAACCACAACTTTGATCTAAAGAACGCCAAACTTTTAAAAGAGAAAGTAACTTACTCAGACGGAAAATGTATGAGGGCTGGTATCGGAACTTACCAAATATGCGAACCAGATTTTTTCAAGACATGAAAATGTTAAAAAAATTAATGAAAACGGTTAAATTCATATCTATTATTTAAAATATTTTATTACTTAAATCTTATTACTCTAAAATATATAACACATAAATTAATCCCAAAATTAAATAATATTTACATCATAAAAACTCATCAGCGTTTATTCACTTTTGTTTATTATACATTAACACCTTTCCTGCCAATTATTTTGGGGACAACGTTTCATTTGCAGACTAATTTTTTTTATTTGTTTTTAATATAGTAACTAAGAAACTGGGGCACTTTGAAGTACCCGATCGGTGGCTAACGTCTCTATCAGACGTCTGAGATGACAATTAGACTCGTTTCAACCTCAGAAGGGCATAAAAAGAATCAAGACTGTCTGTAGCTGGTTTTTGGACGAGTTTATTCAACCGTATCTGAAAAAGATACTTTTAGTTTAAAAAAAAAAAAGTATATACACGTCTACGCCGGGAAAGGGGTTAAATTATTAGCATCCTCCATAATTCACCTAAAATTTTCAGTTAGCCTGATGTGTATTTATAAGCGTTCTTAAATTTCGTGTAGACATCCCTGTCTTTTAGGGGCTTTTTTAAAAGTGTCATTCAACGTCTACCGACATGGGCATCCCAGAGATAAATAAAGAGAGTATACCTATTGGCATGTTTAAAAATTATGTCTACTCAAGCACGTGTATACATTAAATGTAACATTTATAGTAATAAAGAAAAAAAATATAAATATTATTTGTATATTTCGTTTTCTTGCGGAAATAAGAGTGCTCTATTTTAAATTCTTTACAGAGCGCTTTTTTAATATATCTTAATTACTCGAAAATAATACGCATTTTTTACTGTAGATTAAAGTTGATAGTAGAGGTGCATATTAAACAAAAATATTTTTTTCGTTATTGATTTATGATTATAAATACTTACTTGTTCTAAAATAAGAAAGATATTATGCCAATTTTCATTTTAAATCCAACAATAATAATTTTAACATTTTTTGTCAACAAATTTATGTTTATCAGTAACCGCATTTTTTATGTGGCCACGAAATATAAAAATCTATAAAAAGGCCAATTTTAAAGAAAAGAGGATAATTTAAATTAACGTTTCATTGAAATTTGAATTTTCATCATCATCATCATCATCGTCGTCGTCGTCATCACCACTTTCTATTATAGAATCAATATCTAAATTGTCATTAAACAAATTATCATTCACAATATTATCTTCGTCCTATTCAAAATTATCTTCGGCCTCTTCATTCTCTTACCAACAGATATCATCTTCAGAGCCAACCATGCCTATCGTGAGACAACACTTATTGAAACCTCTCTTTATAACATACTCACTGACGGAATCCGAAGATTACTGACGCCATTTTACAAGAAGTTCCAACTGAGCTGCTTAGTTTTGATTTTATTCTTAATGTCAAGTTCGACAAAACTCTTCGTAATTTTTTTTTTTTTGACAAAATTTCGAGATGCGTATTATACATAGGGATAGATAGATTTCTTAATTTTTGGATCATTTGTTGGGGTGCGTATTATTCGTTTGATTTTCCAATTAACAGACCTACCCGAGACTCCACTCGGGGTAAAATAATATATGCACAGATTAATGCTTATTTTATAGACTGTCTTCTGTCTTAATATCAATCTTAGAAACAAAATTGTTTATGCATTTAAATAAAATAAATATTTGCAAATAAAAAAAAACACATTTACTTGTATATCGAAATCATCTACTGCATGCAAATGGAAAGAGATTTTTTGTAATCTAAGTTTGCCTAAATAAAAAATAAATTAAATTTTAGTAATCTTAAAACTTTATTGCTATCACTTAACAAAATTGTCTGCAGTTTAATACAAATTAAATTAATTCTGGAGAGTTTAATTATATACAATGTAAACTCTTTGTTTGTAATGTCAATCAATTTTGCAGCTTTGTAAACGAAATCAACCAACATATAACTGGCAACGGGAAAAAGAGATATTCTGGCAAACAATCTTCAGGTTTTATTAATTCCCATTGCAACGCTCAAGTGTAAAAAGAACTGACGCCGGTTAAATTAGAATGATAGTGCCGATGATACGAAGAGAACTCTTGAAATGACTTTGTTGCTTTTAGTCATGACTGTATCTTCAAAAATGTTTTGCATCATTACCTTGATAATCAATCTGGTGCCACTGCAAAAACTTGAGGTGAAAGGTTGTAGGAGAGAATTAAGGCATTCAGTTGGAAATTGATCTTTTCTGATTTTGGTTATTCCTAGAATCATTTAGTCGAAATGATAATGCTGTTTCAGACAGTAGAAGGATACGTGGATAAATAAATGAAATTACCTACGCTTATGGGGCGGCCGTCGGACGTAGAAACTGAGTGGTTGACGGATTCTAGTTTATCAAAGCGAGGCTGCTCCAAGGCACTAATTTTGTATTCTTTTGTTACCGGAAGTCATGGGATGCGCAGGTCTGCTCTTTGTTATTTAAGGTCCGCTTTCTCTTCTTTTCACTTATCTTTATTTTTTGAGAAAGACATTACGCGAACAAAGTTGTTTTGCGCGCTCTTCTCTATTATTTGATCCCAGTTTAATATTAGGACGCAAGTCTAGGCGTGTTTCGCTATCACTTACTGCGAAATTATACTTGAATCGAAGACATTTTCGACATATATCCAGTTTTATTTTATATACTGTATCATTATTTGAAACCAGAATTGTTCTCGCACTTAGCCCCTGTTAAGAAACACTTTCGCTTGAATTCATTAACAGTACAACTCATGTGGTCACATGGGAGTAAATGTAGTTGAATCTGCGTGTACAGTGTCAATGTTCCTTTTCCATTGCTCGGTAGCTGCTGAGAGAATTGTTCTGCTGATTGATCTCCTGTTGGTGGTAAGACTTTAGACCCCTAGATGAAAACGCATCATTCTTTGTTTCCTTGGTGCAACTGGAAGTGCTTGCCTGAAATATCAGACAAGGACATTAGGTTTTGGTTACCGCTAATATCTTCAAGTTTATCTAGTGCCTCAAGTGATCCACATATGTGGCGTCCATTGGTCTTGAGAGACCATGGATCTGCGCCCAAAGAGTTATGTCTCAGCTGCTGATAGCGGCGCAGCATCTTTTATGTACAGGCCCACACGTGAGTGACAGTCTCGATTGTAACGAATTCACGTGAAGACGCTCCCTCTCAACGTCATCGTGTTGCTTTCTTTCCTTCGAGCAAGCTTCCGTTTCTTCTCTCTTCACTCCAGCCCTCGGGGTAGATCGTGTCTCCAGTAAAGGCGACCGTTGATAACGTCTTCACACCTCTTGATATCCGTCCATCGCGCTCATGTCCCTTTTGCAGACGTCCTTGAAGTAAAGACGAGGTGGCCCTCGTTCCCTCTTATCAGTGGCCAGTTCCCCGGAGAGAAAGACCATCGGAATCTACATATAAGTAGACTGTTGCGACGCTGGAGTGTCCTCCCCAAAGCGCAAGCCAGGGCAGGGTTTAATAAGAGATCGCCGGTTAACTATGCAGAAAGCCTCCCCGTACAAAGGAACTCAATTAGTTTCGTGGTATTTTAGATGGAAAACATTTCGTGGGATGAAAGATTATGACGTAACACGATTTGGACAATTTTGCTGTTGCACCTGGTATGAATATGAAAGGAAAATTTATCTTAGTCTATGCGTTTTGTCCTCTGATGGAAAGACAAATGTCGTTAGATTTAAGAACACTCATGAATATACATCAGGCTACAGAAAAGTCTAGCTAAATTATGTATATGCATGTGTGTTCTTAAATCTAAGGACATTTGTCTTTCCATCAGAGGACAAAACGCATAGAGTAAAATAAATTTTCCTCCTTAATTTGGCTAGACTTTTCAGTAAGCCTGATGTATATACATGAGTGTTCTTAAATCTAACGACATTTGTTGTTCCTTCAGATGACAAAACGCATATTGTAAATAAATTATTTAGACTATGCGTTTTGTCCTCTGATGGAAAAACAAATGTCGTTAATTTTAAGAACACTCATGTATATACAGCAGGCTTACTGAAAAGTCTAGCCAAATTAAGGAGGAAAATTTATTTTACTCTATGCGTTTTGTCCTCTGATCGAAAGACAAATGCCGTTAGATTTAAGAAAACTCATGAATATACATCAGGCTTACTGAAAAGTCTAGATAAATTATGGAGGAAAATTTATCTTAGTCTATGCGATTTGTCCTCTAATCGAAAGAGAAATGTCGTTAGATTTAAGAACACTCATGAATATACATAAGGCTTACTGAAAAGTCTAGCTAAATTATGGAGGAAAATTTATTTTACTCTATGCGATTTGTCCTCTGATGGAAAGACAAATGTCGTTAGATTTAAGAACACTCATGAATATACATCAGGCTTACAGAAAAGTCTAGTTAAATTATGGAAGAAAATTTATCTTAGTCTATGCGTTTTGTCCTCTAATGGAAAAATAAATGTCGTTTGATTTATGAACACACATGAATATACATCAGGCTTACTGAAAATCTAGCTAAATTATGGAGGAAAATTTATTTTAGTCTATGCGTTTTGTCCTCTGATGGAAAAACAAATGTCGTTAGATTTAATAACACTCATGAATATACATCAGGTTACAGAAAAGTCTAGTTAAATTATGGAAGAAAATTTATCTTACTCTATAGGTTTTGTCCTCTGTTCGAAAGACAAATGTCGTTAGATTTAAGAAGACTCATGAATATACATCAGGCTACAGAAAAGTCTAGTTAAATTATGGAAGAAAATTTATCTTACTCTATGGGTTTTGTCCTCTGATCGAAAGACAAATGTCGTTAGATTTAAGAAGACTCCTGAATATACATCAGGCTTACTGAAAAGTCTAACTAAATTATGGAGGAAAATTTATTTTAGTCTATGCATTTTGTCCTCTGATCGAAAGACAAATGTCGTTAGATTTAAGAACAGTCATGAATATAAATCAGGCTTACAGAAAAGTCTAGCTAAATTATGGAAGAAAATTTATCTTTGTCTATGCGTTTTGTCCTCTGATGGAAAGACAAATGTCCTTAGATTTAAGAACACACATGTATATACATCAGGCTTACTGAAAAGTCTAGCCAAATTAAGGAGGAAAATTTATTTTACTCTATGCGTTTTGTCCTCTGATCGAAAGGCAAATGCCGTTAGATTTCAGAACACTCATGAATATACATCAGGCTTACTGAAAAGTCTAGCTAAATTATGGAGGAAAATATATTTTACTCTATGCGTTTTGTCCTCTAATGGAAAAACAAATGTCGTTTGATTTATGAACACTCATGAATATACATCAGGCTTACTGAAAATCTAGCTAAATTATGGATGAAAATTTATTTTAGTCTTTGCGTTTTGTCCTCTGATCGAAAGACAAATGACGTTAGATTTAAGAACACTCATGAATATACATCAGGCTTACTGAAAAGTCTAGTTAAATTATGGAAGAAAATTTATTTTAGTCTATGCGTTTTGTCCTCTGATCGAAAGACAAATGTCGTTAGATTTAAGAACACATGAATATACATCAGGCTTACTGAAAAGTCTAGCCAAATTATGGAATAAAATTCATCTTAGTCACTGCGTTTTGTCCTCTGATGGAAAAACAAAAGTCGTTAGATTTAAGAACACTCATGTATATACATCAGGCTTACTGAAAAGTCTAGCTAAATTATGGAGGAAAATTTATTTTCCTCTATGCGTTTTGTCCTCTGATCGAAAGACAAATGTCGTTAGATTTCAGAACACTCATGAATATACATCAGGCTTCCTGAAAAGTCTAGGTAAATTATGGAAAAAAATTTATTTTACTCTATGCTTTTTGTCCTCTGATCGAAAGAAAAATGTTGTTAGATTTATGAACACTCATGAATATACATCAGGCTTACTGAAAAGTCTACCCAAATTATGGAAGAAAAGTCATCTTAGTCACTGAGTTTTGTCCTCTGATGGAAAATCAAAAGTCGTTAGATTTAAGAACACTCATGAATATACATAAGGCTTACTGAAAAGTCTAGCTAAATTATGGAAGAAAATTTATCTTAGTCTATGCGTTTTGTCATCTGATGGAAAGAAATAAGCGTTAGATTTAAGAGCACTCATGAATATACATCAGGCTTACAGAAAGGTCTTGGTACATTATGGAGGAAAATTTATTTTAGTCTGTGCGTAATGTCCTCTGCTCGAAAGACAAATGTCGTTAGATTTAAGAACACTCATGCATATACATCAGGCTTGCTGAAAAGTGTACTAAATTATGGAGGAAAATTTATATTACTTTATGCGTTTTGTCCTCTGATGGGAAAACAAATGTCGTTAGATTTAAGAACACTCATCAATATACATCAGGTTTACTGAAACGTCTAGATAAAATTATGGAATAAATTCATCTTAGTCTATGCGTTTTGTCCTCTGATCGAAAGACAAATGTCGTTATATTTAAGAACACTCATGAATATACATCAGGCTTACTGAAAAGTTTAGCTAAATTATGGAAGAAAATTCATCTTAGTCTCTGCGTTTTGTCCTCTGATGGAAAAACAAAGGTCGTTAGATTTAAGAACACTCAAGAATATACATAAGGCTTACAGAAATGTCTAGCTAAATTATGGAGGAAAATTTATCTTAATTTATGCGTTTTGTCCAATGATCTAAAGAGAAATGTCGTTAGGTTTAAGAACACTCATGAATATATGTCAGGCTTAGTGAAAAGTCTAGCTAAATTATGGGGGAAAATTTATATTAGTCTATGCGATTTGTCCTCTGATCGCAAGAGAAATGTCGTTAGATTTAAGAACACTCATGAATATACATTAGGGTTACTGAAAAGTCGAGGTAAATTATGGAGGAAAATTTATCTTAGTCTATGCGATTTGTCCTCTGATCGAAAGAGAAATGTCGTTAGATTTAAGAACACTCATGAATATACATAAGGCTTACTGAAAAATCTAGTTAAATTATGGAAGAAAATTTATTTTTGTCTATGCGTTTTGTCCTCTGACCGAAAGACAAATGTCGCTAGATTAAAGAACACTCATGAATATACATCAGGTTTACTGAAAAGTCTAGCTAAGTTATGGAAAAAAATTTATCTTACTTTATGCGTTTTGTCCTCTGATGGAAAGACAAATGTCGTTAGGTTTAAGAACACTCATGAATATACGTAAGGCTTACAGAAAAGTCTAGCTAAATTATGGAGGAAAATTTATCTTAATCTATGCGTTTTGTCCTCTGATCGAAAGAGAAATGTCGTTAGATTTAAGAACACTCATGAATATACATCAGGCTTACTGAAAAGTCTGGCGTAATTATGGAGAAAAATTTATATTAGTCTATGCGATTTGTCCTCTAATCGAAAGAAAATGTCGTTAGATTTAAGAACACTCATGTATATAAATCAGGCTTACTGAAAAGTCTAGCTAAATTGTGAGGGAAAATGTATTTTAGTCTATGCGTTTTGTCCTCTAATCGAAAGACAAATGTCGTTAGATTTAAGAACACTCATGAATATACATCAGGCTTACCGAAAAGTCTAGCTAAGTTATGGAAAAAAATTCATCTTAGTCTCTGCGTTTTGTCCTCTGATGGAAAAACAAATGTCGTTAGATTTAAGAACACTCATGTATATACATCAGGCTTACTGAAAAATCTAGCCAAATTATGGAGTAAAATTTATTTTATTCTGTGCGTTTTGTCCTCTGATCGAAAGACAAATGTCGTTAGATTTAAGAACACTCATGAATATACATCAGGCTTACAGAAAGGTCTAGTTAAATTATGGAAGAAAATTTATCTTAGTCTATGCGTTTTGTCCTCTGATGGAAAGACAAATGTCGTTATATTTAAGAACACTCATGAATATACATCAGGCTTACTGAAAAGTGTACCTAAATTAAGGAGGAAAATTTTTCTTACTTTATGCGCTTTGTTCTCTGATGGAAAAACAAATGTCGTTAGATTTAAGAACACTCATGAATATACATAAGGCTTACAGAAAAGTCTAGCTAAATTATGGAGGAAAATTTATCATAATCTATGCGTTTTGTCCTCTGATCGAAAGAGAAATATCGTTAGATTTAAGAACACTCATGAAAATAGATCAGGCCTGCTGAAAAGTCTCGCCAATTTATGGAGGAAAATGTATTTTAGTCTATGCGTTTGTCCTCTGATCGAAAGACAATGTCGTTAGATTTAAGAACACTCATGAATATACATCAGGCTTACTGAAACGTCTAGCTAAATTATGGACTAAAATTTATCATAGTCTATGCGTTTTGTCCTCGGATCGAAAGACAAATGTCGTTAGATTTAATAACACACATGAATATACATCAAGCTTACAGAAAAGTCTAGTTAAATTAAGGAAGAAAATTTATCTTAGTCTATCCGTTTTGTCCTCTGGTGGAAAGACAAATGTCGTTAGATTTAAGAACACTCATGAATATAAATCAGGCTTACAGAAAATTCAAGCTAAATTATGGAGGAAAATTTATTTTAGTCACTGCGTTTTGTCCTCTGATGGAAAAACAAATGTCGTTAGATTTAAGAATACTCATGAATATAGATCAGGCTTACTGAAAAGTCTAGCTAAATTATGGAAGAAAATTCATCTTAGTCACTGCGTTTTGTCCTCTGATGGAAAAACAAATGTCGTTAGATTTAAGAACACTCATGAATATACATCAGGCTTACTGAAAAGTCTAGATAAATTATGGAGGAGAATTTATCTTAGTCTATGCGTATGGTCCTCTGATCGAAAGAGAAATGTCGTTAGATTTAAGAACACTCATTAATATACATAAGGCTTACTGAAATGTCTAGCTAAATTATGGAAGATAATTTATCGTAATTAATGCGTTTTATCCTCTGATCGAAAGACAAATGTCGTTAAATTTAAGAACACTCATGAATATACATCAGGCTTACAAAAAAGTCTAGTTAAATTATGGAAGAAAATTTAACTTAGACTATGCGTTTTCTCCTGTGATGGAAAGACAAATGTCGTTAGATTTAAGAACACTCGTGGATATACATTAAGCTTACTGAAAAGTGTAGCTAAATTATGGAGGAAAATTTATCTTACTTTATGCGTTTCGGCCTCTGATGGAAAAACAAATGTCGTTAGATCTAAGAACACTCATCAATATACATCAGGCTTACTGAAAATTCTAGATAAATTATGGAAGAAAATTTATTTTAGTCTATGCGTTTTGTTCTCTGATCGAAAGACAAATGTCGTTAGATTTAAGAACACTGATGAATATACATCAGGCTTACTGAAAAGTCTAGCTAAATTATGGAGGAGAATTTATTTTAGTCTATGCGTTTTGTCTTCTGATCGAAAGACAAATGTCGTTAGATTTAAGAACACTCATGTATATAAAAAACGCTTACAGAAAAGTCTAGTTAAATTATCGAAGAAAATTTATCTTAGTCTATGCGTTTTGTCCTCTGGTGGAAAGACAAATGTCGCTAGATTTAAGAATACTCATGAATATACATCAGGCTTACTGAAAATCTAGCCAATTTATGGAGGAAAATGTATCTTAGACTATGCGTTTTGTCCTTTAATCGAAAGAGAAATGACGTTAGATTTAAGAACACTCATGAATATACATAAGGCTTACAGAAAAGTCTAGCTAAATTATGGAGGAAAATTTATCTTAATCTATGCGTTTTGTCCTCTGATCGAAAGAGAAATGTCGTTAGATTTAAGAACACTCATGAATATACATCAGGCTTACTGAAAATTCTAGCTAAATTATGGAAGAAAATCTAACTTAGTCTCCGCGTTTTGTCCTCTTTTCGAAAGACAAATGTCGTTAGACTTAAGAACACTCATGTATATACATCAGGCTTACAGAAAAATCTAGTTAAATTATCGAAGAAAATTTATCTTAGTCTATGCGTTTTGTCCTCTAATCGAAAGAAATATCGTTAGATTTATGAACACTCATGAATATACATAATGCTTACTGAAAAGTCTAGCTAAATTATGGAAGAAAATTTAACTTAGTCAATGCATTTTCTCCTGTGATGGAAAGACAAATGTCGTTAGATTTAAGAACACTCATGTATATACATCAGGCTTACTGAAAGGTCTAGATAAATTATGGAGGAAAATTTATCTTAGTCTATGCGATTTGTCTTCTGGTCGAAAGACAAATGTCGTTAGATTTAAGAACACTCCTGAATATACATCAGGCTTACTGAAAAGTCTAGCTAAATTATGGAGGAAAGTTTATTTTAGTCTAGGCGTTTTGTCCTCTGATCGAAAGACAAATGTCGTTAGATTTAAGAACACTCATGAATATACATCAGGCTTACTGAAAAGTCTAGCTAAATTATGGAGGAAAATTTATTTTAGTCTATGCGTTTTTTCCTCAGTTCGAAAGACAAATGTCGTTCGATTTAAGAACACTCATGAATATACATCAGGCTTACTGTAAAGTCTAGCCAAATTATGGAGGAAAATTTATCTCAGTCTATGCGATATGTCCTCTGATCGAAAGACAAATGTCGTTAGATTCAAGAACACTCATGACTATACATCAGGCTTACTGAAAATCTAGCCAAATTATGGAGGAAAGTTCATCCTAGTCTATGTGTTTTGTCCTCTGATCGAAAGACAAATGACATTAGATTTATGAACACTCATGAATATACATCAGTCTTACTGAAAAGTCTAGATAAATTATGGAAGAAAATTCATCTTAGTCACTGCGTTTTGTCCTCTGATGGAAAAACAAATGTCGTTAGATTTAAGAACACTCATGAATATACATCAGGCTTACTGAAAAGTCTAGCTAAATTATGGAGGAGAATTTATTTTAGTCTATGCGTTTTGTCTTCTGATCGAAAGACAAATGTCGTTAGATTGAAGATAAATCATGAATATACATCAGGCTTACTGAAAATTCTAGCTAAATTATGGAAGAAAATTCATCTTAGTCTCTGCGTTTTGTCCCCTGATGGAAAACAAATGTCGTTAGATTTAAGAACACTCATGAATATACGTAAGGTTTACAGAAATATCTAGCTAAATTATGGAGGAAAATTTATCTTAATCTATGCGTTTTGTCCTCTGATCGAAAGAGAAATGTCGTTAGATTTATGAACACTCATGAATATACATCATGCTTACTGAAATGTCTAGCTAAATTATGGAGAAAAATTTATATTAGTCTATGCGATTTGTCCTCTAATCGAAAGAGATATGTCGTTAGATTTAAGAACACTCATGAATATACATGAGGCTTACTGAAAAGTCTAGCTAAATTATGGGGGAAAATTCATCTCAGTCTATGCGTTTTGTCCTCTGATCGAAAGACAAATGTCGTTAGATTTAAGAACACTCATGAATATACATCAGGCTTACTGAAAAGTGTAGCTAAATTATGGAGGAAAATTTTTCTTACTTTATGCGTTTTGTCCTCTGATGGAAAAACAAATGTCGTTAGATTTAAGAACACTCATGAATATACATCAGGCTTACTGAAAATTCAAGCTAAATTATGGACTAAAATTTATCATAGTCTGTGTGTTTTGTCCTCTGATCGAAAGACAAATGTCGTTAGATTTAAGAACACTCATGAATATACATCAGGCTTACTGAAAAGTCTAGATAAATTATGGACGAAAATTTATCTTAATCTATGCGTTTTGTCCTCTAATCGAAAGACAAATGTCGTTAGATTTAAGAACACTCATGAATATACATCAGGCTAACTGAAAAGTCTACATAAATTATGGAGGAGAATTTATTTTAGTCTATGCGTTTTGTCCTCTAATCGAAAGAAAAATGTCGTTAGATTTAAGAACACTCATGAATATACATCAGGCTTACTGAAAAGTCTAGCTAAATTATGGAGGAAAATTTATCTTTGTCTATCCGTTTTGTCCTGTGATCAAAAGAGGAATGTCATTAGATTTAAGAACACTGATGAATATACATAATGCTTACTGAAAAGTCTAGCTACATTATGGAAGAAAATCTATCGCTCATGAATATACGTCAGGCTTACTGAAAGTCAAGCTCAATTATGGAGGAAAATTTATTTTAGTCTATGCGTTTTGTCCTCTGATCGAAAAGACAAATTAAATAGTTAAATTATCGAAGAATATTTATCTTAGTCTATGCGTTTTGTCATCTGATGGAAAGACAAATGTCGTTAGATTTAAGAACAGTCATGAATATAAAGCAGGCTTACTGAAAAGTCTAGCTAAATTTTGGAGGAAAATTTATTTTAGTCTATGCGTTTTCTCCTCAGTTCGAATGACAAATGTCGTTAGATTTAAGAATACTCATGAATATACATCAGGCTTACTGAAAAGTCTAGCCAAATTATGGAGGAAAATCTATCTTAGTCTATGCGTTTTGTCTTCTAATCGAAAGACAATGTCGTTAGATTTAAGAACACTTATGAATATACATCAGGCTTACGGAAAAGTCTAGATAAATTGTGGAGGAAAATTTATCTTAGTCTATGCGTTTTGTCGTCTGATCGAAAGAGAAATGTCGTTAGATTTAAGAACACTCATGAATATACATCAGGCTTACTGAAAATCTAGCCAAATTATGGAGGAAAATTCATCTTAGTCCATGCGTTTTGTCCTCTGATGGAAAGACAAATGTCGTTAGATTTAAGAACACTCATGAATATACATCAGGCTTACTGAAAAGTGTAGCTAAATTATGGAGGAAAATTTATCTTAGTTTATGCGTTTTGTCCTCTGATGGAAAAACAAATGTCGTTAGATTTAAGAACACTCATGAATATACATCAGGATTACTGAAACATCTAGCTAAATTATGGACTAAAATTTATCTTACTCTATGCGTTTTGTCCTATGATCGAAAGATAAATGTCGTTAGATTTCAGAACACTCATGAATATACATCAGGCTTACGGAAAAGTCTAGATAAATTGTGGAGGAAAATTTATCTTAGTCTATGCGTTTTGTCGTCTGATCGAAAGAGAAATGTCGTTAGATTTAAGAACACTCATGAATATACATCAGGCGTACTGAAAATCTAGCCAAATTATGGAGGAAAATTCATCTTAGTCCATGCGTTTTGTCCCCTGATGGAAAGACAAATGTCGTTAGATTTAAGAACACTCATGAATATACATCAGGCTTACTGAATATTCAAGCTAAATTATGGAGCAAAATTTATTTTAGTCTATGCGTTTTGTCCTCTGATCGAAAGACAAATGTCGTTAGATTTAAAACACTCATGAATATACATCCGGCTTACTGAAATGTCTAGCTAAATTATGAAGGAAAATTTATCTTAGTCTATGCGTTTTGTCCTCTGATCGAAAGACAAATGTCGTTAGATTTAAAACACTCATGAATATACATCAGGCTTACTGAAAAGTCTAGCTAAGTTATGGAGGATGCTAAGTGATGCTAAGTGATGCTAACTGATGTAATTTAATATCTTATAACCAAAAGTGACCAAAAATTGTTGTTGTTGTTGTTGATTTTTTTATGGTGTAAATATTATTTATATTATTTTACTTTGGGATTAATTTATTTTATATTTATCTACATGTCAAGTTTTGTCCAAATCTATCAAGTGGACTTTGAATTCATGGTAAACACACAGGACAGATAGACTGACACTTCATAATATAATAATTTACAGAGTTTCACGCTTAACGATTTTTTGGCTCAAAAACGAGCAGTTGTTTGTAATATTAAAAAACTACCATTACTGACGTCTGTACTCCCGAAAAGCAAAGCATCTCAATTTTTTACATGAACTTGTCGCAGATTTTGAAACGATGGACTAGATATTACTATCATCTTTAGGGGTAATTTTCCGGGTCATCAACTTTTTCCTTCGGTCAGAATAAGAGCCATCAGCTAGGTACTTGGCAACATCATTTCGAACTTCAGTCTTGCTTCAACCAATTTGGATTGAGATTTCACACTAAGTATCTCTCTCTGTGTAATATTACTCCAATGACTCTTTAGTGGAAACGAATCTAAGAGAATGAACATTCTGTATTTCAAACTTTTATTAGGACTTTTATTGAAATTATTACTTGTCTTTCGGAGTAACCCCCTTTGAACGCGCCCCATGACATTGACAACGATCGCTCTGACTAGCCATGTTTGAATATTTCTTCCCCTTCCCCACATTGGCTTTCGATGTGTAGCTTGTACAAGGACACCTCTCTAGAAAAAACTGTGAAACTGTGAAATCTGTGAAACCCTGGGTTGTAATGCCTACTCCATGTGAAGAAATGATTTCTCTATCCTCAGAAATTCCGGAAACCGTGACATTGTCGCGCCACCACCAAAACAACAAGAAATCACAAGACCTGAAAGAACTTAACGCTTCTTTTATGTGACAAGATAAGTTTTTAAAATAACTTTTTTTTTTTTTTGGCAACACCATTATTGTAAACCTTCTTTTCTCCTTTCCTTCCTTTCTTTTTTTATTCTCTCAATGGTTTGGTTTCCTTCTTTTTCTTATGCTGTGTCACGTCACTTAATTATCCTTTTTTCTACAGCAGTATCTTCTCAAACAAACTTAATTGGGTGAAATACCAACACTTTCTTTCCAAACTGATGCATATGAGCAGTTAATTTTGCTAATTTCTTTTATAAATAATTACGATAATTTGCATTATTTTAATTTTACAAACCTATTAAGTCTAAGATTATTTTGTCGATGAAGTCAATAGCTTTCGGCGTTCCTCTTAATTAAAACTTTTTAACATTTCCTACTTTGGCTGTGAGTTGTTGTTCTTGACCTTTCTGAATATAATGCTTTTGCCCCCTGCTATTTTAAGGCAATCTGAAAGGCGTGATTTTCTCGCTAATTTTTTTTAAAAGTTATTGTTTTCAGGAGAGAGATTTTATTTGCTAAATTTAATACTGTTTCAGCACGAACCCACAAGTATGTGACACGATGTTGTGTAGCCTTGCGGACCATTAATAGTGACTAATGATCTGCAAAACTACGAAACAATGAGGTGGTTTCTCCAGTTAAGGATTTACACATTTCTTACGCGTTGTGTTATTTGTTTATTGTTGATATTCTTATTCTTTTAATGAATACGAAGGCTTCGTTCGAGAATAGAACGCGTATTGATAGTCAAGGATACAACGCGAAGCAAGAAGGCAGAAAGATATTTGAGAAAGCGTCTTGTTGTCACGTCTTTACTAATATGACATTTAAGCGAAAGTAACTTTGAACAAATACGACAGATGATGACAAAAAACACGAAACGACAAAAAAGAAACCTAAAATCGTTGTAAAATGTTTTTCTTATTTATTTTTTTCCTTTGTTAACCTGTCAAGAAATCGTGTGACGCCTGAATAATCAGAAAGGGTTTCTTTGTCAGATGTCAAGCAGAGCGCATGCGTCAAAGGATTTCTGGGTACGTTTATGCAAACGGTAGCATGTATATAATTGTGCTGATTTTATTTGCTGCAATGATTAACAACACGTAAAAACTCATTCGAATTTAACACACGGCAATTCATGTCACTTCTGTACCAATGTCCCTGGCATGAATCCAAACCTTTTCCTACTGTGTCTTATCGCCAGTCATATCGTCTATAATCTTGTCACTGTATGTATATTAAAACTGGAATCACTTCTATATACGTTGATTATTTTTTTTTAATCAAAGCAATTCTTCTCGAATAGAAAATTCCCTGCCAATCAACTTTAAAAGTTAATCTATAAGCCTAATTCGTAATTATACTGCCAAATAAATCTGAATTTAATGATGATCTTACTACCTACACCAGGTCCCTCGTCGTGGGCTAGCGGTCAAAAGAGATTGCATTAATATTGGTTTAATTTTGTACAATTCGCGCTCACTTATGAATAAGAAATAGAAATACTTCACAAAGCTAAAGAAATGACACTATTTACATTGTTTAGAGTGTTGTCTTCATTTGTGTTGTCATAGTCACGAAGTTTCGACTGTTGTACGCTACGGTCTTCTTCAGGTGATATACGTTGGTATTTTGTTATGGAGTGGTTTCACAGCGGAGGCTTGTATTTGTACTAAGTCGGTCCTAAAATAGGTTCGCCGTACAAAACGTTAGGAACTTGATATAATAGGTAATGACGCAGAGAAAATCTAGTTGTGGTCGCTGATACTTTAGTATCCGACTAACGGTCGTCCGGCATCGACTGGCTGACCGACCCCCTGAGCGACGGTATTTAGTCACCCCTCCCACGTGGGCTTCATGTGGCACAAGGCCGGTTTAACGTGGGATCTCCAAACCCGTGGGCTCGGCCAAAAATATGCCCATTGAACCCGTATAAACGGGTTCAGGGTTGGTTTACCTCCCCGAAAGGGAATCCGCCCTTCGGCGTAGCCTCTTTCGGGTTCCTCCCCGCCCGAAGGCAAAGAGTTCAACCGGTCAGCCGGTCGTCCGACTTCAGACTGAACTCAGACCGACCACCTGAGCGATATTCAGTCACCCCACCACGAGGGCATCATGTGGCACAAGGCCGGTTTAACGTGGGATCTCCGAGCCCGTGGGCTCAGCCAAACATATGCCCTTTGAACCCGTATAAACGGGTTCAGGGTTGGTTTACCTCCCAGAAAGAGACTCCGCCCTTCGGCGTAGCCTCGATCGGGTTCCTCCCCGCCCGAAGGCAGAGAGTTCAACCGATCAGCCGGTCAGCCAGTCGGCGGACTTCGGACTGAACGGTATTTAGTCAACCCCCCCCCCACGAGGGCATCATGTGGCACAAGGCCGGTTTAACGTGGGGTTTCCGAGCCCGTGGCCTCGGGCAAAAATATGCACTTTGAACCCTTATAAACGTGTTCAGGGTCGGTCGACCACCCCGAAAGAGACTCCGCCCTTCGGCGTAGCCTCCTTCGGGTTCCTCCCCGCCCGTAAGCAGAGAGTTCAACCGATCAGCCGATCAGCCGGTCGCCCGACTTCGGACTGAACACTCTGCTTCCTCTTGAGGCGCAGTATTTATTACGTATGGAATACTCTTACTACTCCTACTTATTATAGGTGGGAGAGTCTATTAACTATAGAATAGGGTGTGTTCCACTATAGATTTCGAACTCAATCCTTTCTTTTGTTCACTGGAATAGATTGATCTAAAAACAAGCACAAAATGAGCGACAAGAGTCAGTAGATATAATTATATGGACATCTATATATATCTGTTGGGGTGCCAGATGAATAGTAGTCAATCAATCGTACTTACAGTGTCAGTAGATTTCCCTGTGGAGCATAAAACCAAAATCTCACTACAACAGGCATTGCTTTCTGTAGTAAGATTTTACGGGGTGAAGTTGCCATTTTTTTTCTCCTAGAATGCGTTACAATGTTCTGGAGGGACTTGACTGACTGCCCATTGGAGAAGTAGCCATGAAGTAGTCTTGTCAAAAATGCGACAGGACTTTCTTTCCAACCCAATACACACACACGCGCGCGCGCGCGCGCACCAACCAGCCACCCCCCATATATATATATATATATATATATATATATATATATATATATATATAAGTTATGAAGAACTTGGTAATCCGTATGGGTAATCCCAAGGAGGATGAAATCCTGAGAGCTCAATGTAAATCCAGAGCTAATATTTAAAAGAAAAACAGACCACTTTAAAGTAACATTATAATAATTTAATTTATATTTATATAGCTCAGTTCATTTTGCTAATGTTGCGGAGTAAATAAGGCACAAGAAGAACTAGACAAAACGCCTTAAAAAAAAAACCCAAAGTGTGTTAGAAGTGCGTCGCAGTCAGTCCCTGGCTCGCGGCAAGATAAGACCCCCTTTCTTCGAGCAGAAGGTGACAAGACCTCTGTCTGCGGGCGGAGGGTGATTCAGTCGAGTTTATATATTAGGATAGAGACTCGCCTGAGAAAAACAGACAATTTGGAGTCAGACAGTTCGCTGTTTGGCCCGCTACTGACAGACTAATATTGTACCCGAGGCCACTTTTGCAGAGGCTGGGTAAATTTTTCCCAATGCCCCTGGTGGAAACGCACAGGTTTTCCACAGTAAACATGATAATATACAGGCAAAGACGACAATGAGTTGAAAGGCCTCCTCAATATTGTAAAATACTTCAGTGACAACATAGGTATGGACTTCGGATTAGATAAATGTGCAAAAGTAACATTCAAGAAAGGTAGAATTACAGAAACACCCTTAATAGATTTAGATTTTGTCACAAAGATTAGGGAATTGGAGCATGATGAAGCTTATAAGTACCTAGAAATTAG